>QEPC01014436.1:1949645-2001317 GCA_003113815.1 Sphenodon punctatus | reverse complement strand
CAGCAACCCCCCTCCAATCCAGGCCTCTGGTGGGAACCCTCAGGCAGGTGAAACACAGCCCTTGCAAGCCCCAGTCCACGCCACTATACCTGCAGTGGGGGGGGGAGGGGAGGGATTCAGGATGAGTGGCAGAAACCCCCCTCCAATCCAGGCCTCTGGTGGGAACCAATTGAGGTCTGCCTTTGTCCTCTTTGTCAACCACAGCCCCATTGCCCTAGGCAGGTTGTTTTCCCCTAACTGTATCACTATTATTCCCAGGAAAGGATGTTTATCTTTTGCCGCAGTCAGCACTGGGAGCAGTTGCTCCCACCGCATTCCATGCTTACCTAGCCATATTACTTCTGCCCAGTCACTAAAGCCCAGCTGGGTACCCCACCCGCTGTGTGCGGCCATCTTTGCTACACAGTGTATGATGTTGTGGCTGACAATCTAAACTTCTGTCCTGGCCTGCGGTGCTTCCATGTCTGCAAGAAAAAGCAAGATTATGTGGTCATGATTCACGTGCCTGCATCACAGCCTGTGCGTCGGTGCATTGTGCATCCAGCTGTGCCTCAGTATTCCTAACATATGTATGGAATGCTCCCGACTGCCATCTCCCTATTTGTTGGATCTGCTGGCTAGACACCCTCATACCCACTGCTGCAGATGCGGCCCCAATCCTGAATGAGTGCACACTGTAGCGGCTCAGGTCAAAACCTATCTCCCTCACACACATGCTAAGCACTGCCCCAAACTGATAGCGAGCCAGGGGTCTCCCATTTTGATGTTTAAATAATGAGCCCAAGTCTTGGGGGCGTGTTCCTAAGTATTCCTTCATTGCTCGAATGGGACAGATTTGAGTATCGGCTGAGGGGTATAGCTTAATCATCCACCCCTTTCTTCTCTGGTCAGTCTTTTACCTTCAGAGGTGCAGTGTAAGAGCGTCACCCTGCCACCCGACATTCTGCAATTGGAGAGCCCTGCCTGACATGTTGGTTCTGGAGTCTGGAGCCAATTCGTTTATCTAGAATGCACCAAATAGGACCACCCAAAAAACTGTTGCAGAAAGCTGTATCTCACTGTTACAGAAGCAGACTCTGGGCAATGACCTTATTAGTTGGATCAACAGCTGGGGGGTGATGGGGGCTCAGGTATCCTGCACTGGGGGCATGCCTCTGGACCAGCTTTCCCACAAACGGCTCATAAAGAAACCGTTGTCTGGGGAGGGGTGACCTGGCAACCAGCTTGCAAATGTAAGACCTGATATTTTTCCCGCGATCGTCACTGGTGCCAAGCCTTTGCTACGGAGGCAGATTTAAAATTGTAGCATTTGGCTTTCGGGAATGGGGAAACCTAGAGACCAACTGTTCTGAAACCTGAAATCCTGAAACTCGCTGAAGGCCATGTCATATGCCCTTCTGGTTCTGGGAGCAAGGGAATCTTGGACTGTCTTAAATAGGTCTAATATCCAAGGCTCCACATGTTGCTTGGGAATGGGTCTGGCTTTTTGGGCAAGCAAGTGAAATCATTCTCTGGAATCGAGAAAGGGCATCGGCTATGCCGTTGTTAATGCCGGGTACGTGTTTGGCCATGAACAAGATGTTCAGTCTAAGACACCTGAGGACGAAAACCCACACCAGCCTCATGACCCTTTCTGATTTAGATGACAATTTGTTGATAACATGAACAACTCCCATATTATCGCAACAACACAGGACTCTCCTGTTGGTGAAATCTGCTTCCCACAACGTCACAGCCACTATTACAGGGAAAAATTCCAAAAATGTCAAATCACGTGTTATTCCAGTCCCCTCCCAATCTGCTGGCCATGGAGCTGCACACCATTTACCCCTAAAGTAAACTCCAAAACTGTGTCCACCTACTGCATTGAAGTGTATCTGCAGCTCAGATTCCAGGAGAAGCCACTGCCACCAGAAACTGACCCCATTGTAGCCTTGTAAAAAGACATCCCATATAGTCAAATCCTCCCTCATCTCCTTCGTCACCCTTATGTGGTGATGCGGGGAACAGCCGCTACTGATGTGGGCATACAGGCAGGACATAAATGCCCTCCCTGGGGCAAAGACTCGGCATGCAAAGTTCAGACTACCCGTGAGTGACTGGAGCTGCCTGACCGTTACTTTGAGCACCACTCAAAAAGCCGCTATCGTGCACCTGAGTGCTTGGAGTTTATTCTCTGGCAATTGTGAGAGGGATCGCATCGTATCCAGCTCTATGCCTTAATATGTCAATTTGGTTGTTGGGCCTTCAGTTTTTTTGAGTGCTAAGGGCACGCCTAACTCCCTGGTCACTTCCTGGAATGTACGCAACATTTGCGCACATTCCGTGGTCCCTGCCCCTCCCATGAAGAGGAAATCAGCTAAATAATGAGTGATTCGGCTCCGCCCCTCCCCCCCCCCAAGCTGGTGCGCAACCCATTCGAGCACTGAGCTGAACTTCTTGAAGGCAGCGCAAGAGATGGAGCATCCCATAGGCATTGCCTTGTCAAAGTAGAACTTGCCCTGGAATTCCATTCCCAGGAGTTCGAAGTCATCGGGCTGCACCAGGAGAAGATGGAAGGTGGATTTGATATCGCACTTTGCCAGGAGGGTGCCCATTCCACAGACCCGCACCATTTGGACCGCCAAGTCGAATGAAGCATACCTGACTGAGCACAATTCTTGGGGTATAGCATCATTCACCGACTCGCCCCTTGTGTGGGACAGGTGGTGAATGAGGCAAAACTCTCCAGGGACCTTTTTTGGGACTATGCCCAGGAGTGATATCCTCAATGTGGGCATGGGAAATGTGTCGTAGAAGCCTTTAATCCTCCACTCCTTGACTTCTTTATCAGTTTTTTGCTGGACTAGCTGTTCGTTCCCTTGAACGGATTTCAAGTTCTTAGCTCCCAGGTGGTAGCAGGGGGCCTAACATTGGGATCCTAAAACCTAGCCAGAATCCTTTGACTACATACTTGGCGGTGGATATGTCAGAGTAGTCACGAGCGACTGCCCTTAAGGACTCATGACTTACCAGGGTTGGGACCCTTCCCCAAAGACTGGGGGCTACCTACTTGGCTTGGGGGGCCCTGTTTGGCACCATTTCCACCCCTGATCCTGGCCCTGTACTGCCTAAACTTGCTGCATCCTTGCTGCATTGATGTTTAAATAATGAGCCCAAGCCTTGGGGGTGTGTTCCTAAGTATTCCTTCATTGCTCGAATGGGACAGATTTGAGTATCGGCTGAGGGGTATAGCTTAATCATCCACCCCTTTCTTCTCTGGTCAGTCTTTGACCTTCAGAGATGCAGCGTAAGAGCATCGCCCTGCCACCCGACATTCTGCAGTTGGAGAGCCCTGCCTGACATGTTGGTTCTGGAGTCTGGAACCAATTCACTTATCTAGAATGCGCCAAATAGGACCACCCAAAAAACTGTTGCAGAAAGCTGTATCTAGAATGCGCCAAATAGGACGTCTGCACACTGAGTGCACACATTTGAATCTACAGGGGGAACGAAAACATTTGTCACCATTGTTGTAATCCCAGCATGTAGGCCCAACTGGGACCTGTTTCGTTCTCCAGCCTTGTGCCCTGTCACCCTGCTGGGCACTCCCCACTCAAGCAAGGATATGCCCGCTGTCTGATCATGGGGCATAGCTGGAGCTGCTAATGCACTCCAACCACAGGTCATGGGCATGAACGTCCCACCTCAGACTAGGGCTGTTGGCTGCTCTATGCCGGAATGCTTCATCATATCACAGCCAAGCCCCGGGGCCTCCTGTGTCAAAAGTCTGCTGTATAATGTCCAAGTATTTTACCAATTCCACCCCCTGCTCCGGGAACCTGTGAAGGGTCACCCCTAGGTAAACTGTAAATGCAGCTGTCCAATTGGTTGAGTTCCATTTGACTTTTGGCCTTTTAAATATCTCCCGGTCTTTCCTATCCTCCCTGTAGTTCGGATCGGGGATGGGGTCGCTAAAGAGGAACGCGAAGGTGTCTGTATACTCGCCGCTCCATATCTTCTCCCGTGTTGCCTGAAGCAGATGTTCGCCTAATGGGGTGGACACGTCGGCATAACCACCTGCCAGAGGTTCATCCCCCCGCTTGCATCACCAAGCAGTGCTGTTCGAGCAGCATAGCTCTGCACCCCATACGTGGAGGGCCCACTGCCCCAGGTGATATCCCAGTGTATGTTATGCATCTGAGCTCTCCCTAAGGAAAGCTAGAATTTGTAGGGACGATTCAGCTAGGATAAATCTCCTGTAAAGTGTTGTTCAGCATGCTCCAGCTCGATTACAAATTGTTCAGCCTGTTGTAAGAATCACTGGGAGAGCAGATTAAAATCTATAAAAAAAAAATCTCCCCTTGTCACAAGAAAAATATCTGGTTGAAGCAGATTTCAGGTTTTCTGAACACTCAAGTCTTCTCGGGCCCTTTTATAACCATAATATAGGTATGGTAGCTCACAGAGGGTAGCTCACAGTAGCTCACAGAAATCAAATTGTGTGAGCTTCATACTGCACTTTAGGAAATGAGGAGGAAACCATTAGAGGTTTGTCAGTGGTAAACTATCTATGGCTGCATTTTCACACAGGATGCTAAAGCTACAAAAATGCCTCCTTCTACCATACATTTTATCACATGGAAAGGTTAGGTCACAAGATGCAGTGGGTGTAATGCATGTTTCATCAAAAATAATTAACTCAGAAACCAAGGTTTAACAATCATGTGTATTCCCCCACGTGCATGTTCTAGAACTAGGGGCGGGAAAACCGGTAAATCCGGTATCCGATAATGCCGGTACCAGGCGTACCGGCATTATCGGATTCGACCCAGTAAATCCGGTCCGGTTACCGGATTTCGGGTACTGGATTTTTTTACATTGCAGCCATTTAAAAATGGCTGCAATGTAAAAACTTAAAGCCCCACCAAACAAGTTTAAAAAAACAAACCCTCCCCGAGTCCAGGCTGCGCGGGTGGAAGGGGGGACACCCCCCACCCACCCTGCCCAGCCTGGATTTTTGTTTAAAAAAAGACTCAGAGGCGAGCCCACCCCCCAGCACCAGCGGCCGCGGCGTCCCCGCAGCCGCCGGTAAGTATGACCCGATCCCTGGGGGGGGGGTTTAACACCCCCCCAACCCCCCAGGGATCACCCCTACTAAAGTTCAGCGCTTGCTTACCTTGCGGAGCTCCGGCGGCGGCGGCGGGCGGTCCGGCGGCCTCAGCGCCGGCTGTGGCTGCCGGCGTCAGAGACGCTCTAGGCCTTCCGGGGAACTTCCGGGTTTCCCCGGAAGGCCTAGAGCGTCTCTGACGCCGGCAGCCACAGCCGGCGCTGAGGCCGCCGGACCGCCCGCCGCCGCCGCCGGAGCTCCGCAAGGTAAGCAAGCACTGAACTTTAGTAGGGGTGATCCCTGGGGGGTTGGGGGGGTGTTAAACACCCCCCCCAGGGATCGGGTCATACTTACCGGCGGCTGCGGGGACGCCGCGGCCGCTGGTGCTGGGGGGTGGGCTCGCCTCTGAGTCTTTTTTTAAACAAAAATCCAGGCTGGGCAGGGTGGGTGGGGGGTGTCCCCCCTTCCACCCGCACAGCCTGGGAGGGGGAAGTTATTAATTTATTTCAATGATTTCAATGGGGACACAGCGCCCCATTGAAACCAATGAAATAAAACCGGTACCGGTATACCGGATTTAATCCGGGAATCCGGTTTTTAGAGAACCGGTAACTGGTAAATCCGGTAGCCGGTAATGGGCCCGGGGTCCCACCTCTATCTATAACACATGAAGGGATTAATCCTGCGGTCAGACTGCCTGCATCCCAGAGTCATTCATTTGCCATGTATTTTGCCTTTAAAAAAAATAAATATATATTACCTTTTGTCTTCCTGTTTGCTGTATGGTCCTTGGAAGAAATGCTGGGCTTCTTAAAGTTTGGGATACCTAGTAGCAGCCATTGCAATAGAGGTGGTGACTTTTAAAGCAGGGGTGCTAAATGTGGGAACAATTAAAACATGCCATTACAACTGCATGCAAGAAATCATGGAAGCAGGAGGGGTGTGAATGGAGCCTGAGACCGCTAAGTGACATCTGGACAAACCCTGGTCTTTCTGCTCATTAATGAATTATTATTATTATAAGCATTTGTATAGCACCAGCTATGTACTTGGTGCTTTACAGAATAAGATAGACGTGGTCCCTGCCTATGACTTACAATCTAATAGACACGGAGGGGGGAGACAAGGAGACAGACGTACAGCAAACGTACTGACATGTCTTCATCTTTGTGAAACTGGAGATGCAAATTTGTTTGTCAGATGGGCAGTCAAGTCAACACATAATGCACAGCAATTCCAACTTTCTCCCTGGTGAAGCAGGCATGCTACTCAGCAGGTGGGAACTTGTGTCATGCGGTCTCTCCAGCCCGAAAGCATCTTTCTTAAAGTTGCCTCGGTATTGGGGTTTACATCTGCAATGTTGGTACTATTTACCAAGCCAATAGAAATTTGTGCCCCTTGAACAAACCCTGCCTTTCAAAGCTTGTCTGTGATGCCCTCAGAAAGACTGCTTGCTCAAGACCAGGTCTGACCCTAGTTAGTTTCAAAAGATCTCTTGTTTACCTAGATTAAGGGGCACACTGAACAAATATGCGTATACCCTCAAGCTCTGTTCCAAAGCTGAACAGCAAAGGGATTTATGTGAAGTGGTGTCTGGAGGCAAAAGGAAAATATTGGGTAACCAGAGAAGCAGCTTCAGGGAGCCAGTGAATGCTGTTTATCTAGACCTCCCTCAACCCAGTGCAGACAGCTGTGCTGTGTCACCTAAATCTCACAAGAGCCATGGCATGCCTTCATTCATAAAACCCAGTGCAGGCCAGCCACTTAGAGCCCTGCCCTGACCGCTTAGTGAATCCGTCAAAGGCACGGACAGAAAGTTCCTTTCTTCCAGTGTAACCAGTTTTCAGTCTGCATTGGTGTGGGATGCCTTCATTTCCTGGAGGCACGCGCTGTTTGCAGTCTGAAGGGCTGCACTCTCAGGAAGGTCAGAAGAGGCTGGCAGGCTTTGGGGTTTCTCTTCACTGTTTGTGTAGACATTTGAAGGGAAATCAGGGCAGCTGTAAAAATACAGATTCCCAGAAAGTAGGAGGTCATTTTGGGAGAAGCAGAACTAGCTGATGTCATCACCGGCAGTGAGTGGCTAGCAAGAAAAAGGGGAAATGCTGTGGCAGAGCTGGAGTGATTGAACCCCAGTAGTGCCTGGTCTGCATCAAATACCAACTGGAGAAGGAACATCTGAGTATAGATGTAAAAGCCGGGGGATGCAGAGGATGATCCTCCCCCTTGTTGCCCTCCCATGAACCCCATTGTATGGGGGAGGCATGGCTGCCATTGCAGGGGGCTGGAATGAAGGAGCAGAGTACCACTCTGTTCTCTACCAACATTTGAAATTCCCAGCAGCTGGACAAGTAGGAGCCCCTGCTATTTGAGGGATTAGACACATAGGGTGGTGTTTCAAAGCCTCCTCACTTTGAACTATTAATCCACTGCTTTTGAGGGGTTGTTGGAGTAGGTGGTTGAGCCGTTACTGTCAAATGTCCTCTCTGCTGTAGGGGCGGTTTCCAGTTTAGCTGACTAGAAATTAAAGCAGACATGAACATGTTATCTGATGACTTTGGCCACTTTGATCCAGATCCAACTCATTCAGAAATTCATCCCATTTCGTTCAAATTGATGTTTCAGTTATTTTTGGTTTGCTTATTTGGCTGTTTGTTTTGATTGTTCAGTATATTGGTTATCTCATTTCAGCAATGTTAAATAACCAAATCACTGAGCTGAATAACCATAAACAAAGAACCAAAACAAAATGAACTGGGGAAGAAATGGATAGATGAATATCTATTTTAGTAGTAGGCAACATTCAGATGGTTGCCTCAAAACACAAATAATATCTGCAAATACAAAATCGGCAATTTGTTTCAAATCTAGTAGCAATGTTTGGAGCAACCTCTTCCACCTGCCTTCAGCTGGCAAAAATCAGTAGAGCTCCTGGCCCTGGCCTACAAGCCTCAAGGGTATGATTGCTACTTGTCTGGTTTGTTAACTGAATTATCTGCTGTAAAGGCTTTGCCCTGCAGCCTCCTCCTCATGGCTGTGATGTCTAGTTTTCCACCAGAATATTTCCATTGCCCTGCCTTAGGCTCACCCTCATCCTGGTGGTATTCAGTGTGCATCACACAAAGGAGACACTGGGTAGGGCTTTTATTTTGACCATCCCCATGTGGGAGAGTGGCTATGAATTTGAATAGCTCCTGCATCTCTGGGGATTGGGTGGAGGAGGATTCAGGGGCTGGGTGGAGGTGGGTGAACGCAAGGTGCAGGCAAAGCTGAAAGGATTCATTCAATCAGGGTAATTTCTCTTACAAGATATGGGGCTCTTTTAGACGAATGGGTCGCCATCATGCAACCCAGTCGTGCGATATTTCAAAATCCTGCAACGCGAGATTACACGAGACGGAAGTAGGGGATCACATGTATGGAAGGCGGTTGCGCATTGTTTGCTGACCATGAATTAAATACCTCGATGTGTGAAGTATTTCATTCACGGTCGGCAAACAATACGTGACCACCTTCCATGTGCGGGATCCCCTACTTTCGTCTCGTGTAATCCTGCCGAGCAGGTCACACGATGGCGACCTGCTCATCTAAAAGCAGCCCAAAACTTGTAATTCAGGAAAGGGAGAAGAATGGGTGTTAACAAATGTGACAGAGGAGTGCCACCACCGTCACAATCCGGCCTGGGAAGCTACCGCTGACAACATGGTTAGTTTGGATTGAGTGGGGCTACAAATCAGACGTTCCCATGGCAGGGCCCTGGGAAAGGTCGGGGAGCGGACAAATGTGTGGCTAGCTAGTCCCACCCCCGTGCTGCACCCAGCACCCGCCTCCCACCATAATGGGCAGGCATGGCAGACCTGATCCAGGCCAGGTCACGGCAGGCCACAACAAACATTATAGCCCACTTTTGCCTGATTGAGCAGACCTTAGCCTGGACTATGACGTTGGGAGGTCTTTGTGATCACAGCCTGGGCTCACTGCTGACATGTCCCGGGGCAATCCCAAGCCAACATCTGGTGGCACCTGGACAAAGGTCCAGGTCAAAGCATGACAGAGCAGACCAAAGTGGCCCACCGTCAGATTTGTTAACATCCAATGAAGGGGAAGAGAGATAATGAGCTGTCCATAAAGCATGTCACACATCAAGAGAGAAGGGAGCTAGCAACATTGTGACAATTTGTGACAAGGAAGGGAGCGGGAGCATATAGGTCCCACTGCATTCCCGTACTTGCTTCTCCACAGTAGAATCATTTGGTTTACGATCATTAGCTGCTTTGGGTACATTCCCGTGCTCCCTCCTCTTCCCCTCCTGCCCATGTCACCTCCTAGTTGTCGCCATCTTTGTCTGTACTATCCCCCCATCTCCCCTCTTTGCTGCCCCCATCTCCTGGTCATTTCCCTTTGCCTCTCTGCGTCAGCTCCAAGGTCCTCGCCCAGCTCTGCACACTATGTGTATCCCTCTCTCCTCCACCCCCCCCCCACAGCTGTCCTCTGAGGTCACTCAACGTTTGAAAAATGTTTCTAATCACTTGTTTTTCAACAAACAAACATACTCTATTAGAAAACTATTCCTTACAATGCGTTTTACTTTGCATGTATTATGATGTGTAGAGAGGAGTATATGAATCATACGTGCTATTTTGGGTGGAGGAGGGGTGGTGCAGCATGACAAGTGGAGAGAGGGTGTTACAAAATGGCTGAAAAAGCATGGCAGATGTTACAGAAAGCCCCTAACACTCCTATTCAGCTTCCTCACATACCTGTACAGTCTCATAGCCCCTACTAGGTTGGAGGGAAGGGTGAAGACTAGGAGACCCCACTGCCACCACTGCCTCCACCATGTAGAGGAAGTCACATGAGGAGACTTCCATGCCCCTGCTGAGTGACAGTGTCTGTATACCTCAGATATTTCTCCTTACAGTCCCCTTTGTGAGGGCAGGAAATAGCAGCCCTGCTTTGCAGGTGGGAAAATGAGGCATAGGGAGATTAAGAGCTAGATTTTCAGGAGAGCTCAGCACCCAATTGGACCTCAGAATGAACGGCCATGGCTAGAGCTCATGTGTGGAGCACTTGGAAGTCTGGTCCAAACAACTTTTCCCGAGATAGAGAGCACAATCCTTCATCCATTGAAGGCAATGGCTCAGCTTCCATTCACTTTAATGGTGGAGGTTTACACCTCAAGAGACTGTGGCAGATTCATGAATTGAACACAAGTTTCCTAAATAACAAACCAGTACTTTAACCATAAGGCCTCCTTATCCTTCTTGCCTCACCAACTGTCCAAGAAGACCCAGCATGGGTGACAAATAGTGGGGGTGGGGTGGGGGCACAGGAGTGGGTGTTGGGCAGCAGGTTCTATAGGGCTTCCAAAAATCAGGGAAGGTTACCTGACCCTCCTGCCCCACCCCCAGAGTCAGGTATGAGACCCAGGCCACACAATTCTAGAGAGATTCAGTTTTCTTCATTCTAAACAGGACATGAGGCAATGATTAGATCCCTCCATATTTTTGTATCGAAGGCCATTCTCTGGTTCTTGCTCTATGCAATACCCAATGGAGGTCTTTGTTCATCATGTTCCACTATCAGAGATATGCTTGGCCCAATTTCCTGTTACTCTACACAATAAATCTCCCAACCCAATACAAATCACATCCTCACCCACTGATCTGGCCTTTCTTGCTTTGTCATTCCCTCAGAGCCTGAACCGACTTGTAAGGTACCCCATCCCCCTCCTTTACGCTCACACTCAAGGAGAACCTTGGAGAATGCAGGTGTCTTGAATTGATTTCAGAGGCTCAACAGTTTGAGAGCCTTTCATCCAAAGAGGAGGAGGAGGAAGTGAGCTAGGTCAAATTCAGTTCCGATCACAGCATGGAAATACTGATACTATGGGTTAGAGGAAGCAACCACATGGCACAAAAAAGCCAGTGTAGCCCAGTGTCAAAGCTGTTGGACTTGGACCCTTGGTTCAAATCCCATGTGAGCCATTAACACAGTACATGACCTTGATCAAGTCACACTCTCTCTGCCTGTATTCCCCAACTGTGATATGAAACTAAAATTGGCCTACTTCAGTGGGCTACTGTGAGTGTGAACTAGATAAGGATTGTAGAGCACTTTGAATGCTGATAGTGTTATAGAAATGACTATAATACAAATTATAGCAAATCCTTTGTAAAAGTGAGCTCATAGAACATTTTAAATCATGTTTACACCTCAGGGTTATGTTGAGGTTTATTGGGTCAGGGTGACTGGTATTTTCTTTAATGAAGAAAAGGCAATGTAGTATTCAAGAGTGTCTTGCCAATCCATCCACTACTTGCAGAAAATCTCAAAGCCTACCGAGATCACACACATCAGAAAATCAAGCGACCAGAACTCAAGAGACCCAGGTTCCAGCCCAGTTCCCCTATTAAACTTGCTGTGTAACCATGGGCAACTCATTTTTGCCCCTTGGGACTTCCTTCACCTTTTCTATAAAGATAGGAACTGCAGCATGTGGCAAGGGCAAAACCATAACTTGCTGTGGGATAGGCCCATTGGGGGTAAGCCATTGTGGGGTACAGCACTCCTGAGCCACAGAAAGGTGACTGCTTCGTTAAGAAACCGAGTAGCTAATGAGCCAATTGGGAGAATGGCTGATTGGCCGCAGCTGGGTATGGCAGGAAACTGCAAACCATCTGCGAGCAACACCTGCTATAAAATGTTGAGCTGCGCCTCAGAAAGAGACAAGCTGTAAGGGAAAAGGCAGAGGTTGGGAGCCTTTGTGAAGCTAGGGCACACCCTGGAACTGGCAGCTGGGGTGGTGTGACACACAAAAGCAAAGGTGGGGAACCTTTTTCCCTCCCAGGGGTCACTCTGAAAATTGGTATAAGTGCAGAAGGTCACAGAAAATTTGGGGTGTATGTTGAGAGGCTATAGAGGACAATTTGGGGCCTCCTTGGCAATATGGACTTAGTTCCCCCCACAAGAGCCATAATGGTCTTAGACCACAGTAATCTGGGCAAAGCCTTGGGGTTGAACCACCATAACGTGCTGAGCTGTTGGAAATGGTGCCCATCAAGATGCTGGGCCAATGCAAGCAAGCCACGGGAGATGGTCTGTGCGCTCTGGCAGTGTTGCTAGAGGCTTCCTTCTTTGTGAGGCCTCTAAAGATCTCTGGAGTGCTGATACTGGAGAGCACCAGACCAGTTAGTGTCCAGGGAGTTCTTCTGACCCAACTCCTAGCTGAAATCACTTGCTGGGTCAGGGGAGACTGGCTCCCAGGGTCTCCAGAGAGCAGTGCCAGTGAAAGCAGCCAGCAATGGATGTATGGATGGAGACAGCAACCTGCATGGGATGACTGGACCTGGTATGTCCCTCTGATCCAGTTCTTAGCAGAAATCACTTGCTGGGTCAGGTGGGATTTATGTGTGGGAAGTTCATAAGTACCATATGCTCCTTTGTGTTAATACTTGGTTAATGCTTACCTGTTAAATAAAGCTCCTTTGTTCACAACCTAGCTGGCATGCTTCCAAATGGGAAAAAATAACAGCAGGAGAAGCTGCCCAGTAAAACTTAGGGTATTTTCAGACGTTACGAGATCACGCTCAACCACAGTGAACCACGCTCAACCCCGCGGCGGGGCCAAAGGGCCCTGAACGCCCTTTAAAGGAGCAGGTGAGGGAGCAGCTGGCAAGGGCTGGGGGTGCCACCGTCCACTTCACCACTGACCTGTGGTCGAGTAGGAACGTGCAGCACACCTACCTGGCAGTCACGGCGCACTGGTGGCAGGACCCGGAGGCAGTATTTGGGAGTGGCAGCAGGGGTCCCAAAGCAGGGTGTAGGTGGGCCCTGCTTCAGGCGGACATCATGGATGGCCCCCACATGTCTCGGAACATCGAGGCAGCCCTGACCACCATGGTGAGGGAGTGCTCCAGGTGCACCCTTCACCAAGGGGTGCGTGGTAACGAACAACACAGCCAACATATTGAGGGTAGTCCATGAGGGGGGCTTCACCAGCATCCCTTGCACCGCACGCACCCTTCACCATGTGGTCAGGGACGCTCAGGGCTTGGGGGAGAAGGGGTTTAGGGCAGGCTCCCTGTTTCAGTGGGGAAAGAAGCTGGCTGGTTTTTTTAACCAGAGCGTTAAGGGCAGCGACCTCTTCCAGGCGAAGTAGGCAGAGCAAGGCTCTCCAGTGCACCAGCTGGTGCAGGATGTGTCCACCAGGTGAAATTCAACATTCCTGAGCTTGAGCAGCTTCTCGAGCAGAAAGCCTCCTTGCATCAGGTCCCACTGGTGATGGACAGCGGAGCACCTCCAGGGTACAATAGGGCGGAATGGGAGATCCTGGCTCACACAGTCTTCATGCTGAAACCATTCCTGGCCATGACGGAGACCATCAGCTCCTCCATGGCTACCATCAGCCAGGTGACCCCTCTGGTCCAGAGTCTCCTCAGGAGGCAGGAGGGAATTCTCTAGGAGCGGCATTGTGGCCCTCAGGGCAGGAAGCTGGCAGATGAGGCAGTTGCCCTGGTGCAGCAGCTGAAGGCAGGGCTGAAGGTGTGGTTCGATGAGCTCCTGCAGTGGGAGGAATATGTTTTGACCATGCTGGATCCCAGAGTCAAAGGCAGCGTGGCACACCAGACAGCGCTCTATGGCCACTGGAAGGGTGAGCTGGTGGAGAGGGTCTGGCAGGCAGAGTGGGCTCTTGCGAGTGCACGGCAGCAGCAGCAGCAGGACACCCCTGGGGATGGTGGGAATGGGAGCAGCCACCCCTTTCAGCCAGTGGGGTCTAACCCTGCCCCCAGTCCTAGCAGCAGCAGCAGCAGCAGCAGCACCCCTCTTGCGAGCAGCAGCAGCTCATATGTGCAGGCCCCTCTGGGGAGCATGGGCCTGTGCACAGCAGGGCAGGCAGCATGGCTGAGGGCAGTGGTGGAGGTGGTGCCCAAGCAGAGCTACGTGAGGGAGTACGACAGCGCCTCAGCAGCAGTCAAGACCTACCTGGAGGAGGAGCCGTGCATCGATCCCAGCAGCGATCCCTTGGCCTACTGGGCTGGTAAGACCAACGTGTGGCCAGCCCTGTCCAAAGTGGCCATGGGTCTTTTGTCATGCCCACCAACGAGTGTCCCCAACGAGCGGGTGTTCTCAGGTTGCCAAGACCAAAGCCTGCCTCAGCCTGCCTTCCACTGCTCATGCCACGCTGCTTGTCTGCTGCTGCTGCCACTGCTGCCTCTGCTCTGCCATGGGTTCTGCTACCAGACAATCCAATGTCTGCTGCTGCTCCACCAATGCCTGGCAGCCTGCAATGCCCGTCCAAGTACGGATGCCAGGCCAGCCACCCCCAAGTCTTCCCGGCCTCTGCTGCTGCTGCTGAGTCTCAGACGGCCAGCCATGGCACCACAGGCACCCCCAGGGGCCAAGCACCGAGCCTGGCTGGCCGGGGAACCCGGGGTGCCAAGCCTCCCCCGTCGCTGCTGCTGCTGCTGTGTCTCCGATGGCCTGCTAATGCCTCCATGGGCACTCCCGGAGCGCCCCAAGCCTCTACCGTGGCCGAACTTTCTAAACATTCGGGGAAATCCAAACTCCACGGGACCAAACCCACAAACCCGAAATAAGTTTTCGGGCCGAACGGCCGAACATCTGAACTGCGGTCTGTTCATACATCCCTACTGCTGAATCCTACCTGCTTTCACCTCCTTATAGTCCTGTTAAAATTTGTCCTCTGAAAGGACAGCCTGAAGGACATCCTTGGCAGTCGGCACATGAGCAATATATTTTATATAAAGGGGACTCCTTCAGAGCTATCCTTCAGAGCTATCCTTCGCCACTTTCCCTTTAATCCATTTTAAACCCAGGGACATCACAGATCTGAAGTCAGAGATTTTGGATTTGCCATTCATTTCCCCTCACAAGATGCACCCTGGTTCTGTCCAGTATGCTGTGCCAACAAACTTAGAAGTTGCATCAATAAAGCCAAGATTGGTGTGCGATTAAAATCACACGTATCTGCAAAGGTGAACTGCCTGGTTACATTCCAAATGAGATGCCAAACCTGCCTTGTCTATGGTTTTAAGCTATCTTATTCTCTGTAAAGCACCAGGTACATCACTGGTGCTATATAAAAGCTTATAATAAATAATAATAATTAATTTTCTGCAAACCTTGCTTTAACATTTCTAATACTTCTGACTGTGTGCAAAGTTCTGCAGCCACAATAATCACTCTGTTATAGAGCCACTATAATCACTCTGTTATAGACATTTTACCTCCTGCCTCCACAAAGAGGACATTTTAAAAAAGGAAATTTTAAAAAGAAATATGTGCACTCATATTTTAATAACTAAGAGAAAATGGATGAGGTGAAAAAGGAATGGGGAGAGCTGATCTGGGACAAAGTGAGTGGGCAGAGGAACAAATTTCCATTTCATAGCTTGCCTGAAACAGGGTGGCCCATCCCAAACACACAAGACTTCCCTTTGCTAGTGTCCTTTCATTAGTCATGCTTCCCCAACACCCAATTTTTCCTGTTCCCAAAATCCTAAAAATCCTCCTCTCCCCTTCTCCAGCAGACCACAATCCACCAGATGCCCCCTGTCCTGGATCTGAGCTCTGGCCTGTACCTTTCCTAGCCCAGCCAGCTCCAGGGCAATTGTTTTTACATGGACACTTATCCCAGGACTAGATCATTAGTCCCAGGATGACAGGTCCATCTAAACACTGCATTCAATGATTATAATCCCAGGATCATGGAAAAACTCGAGGATTACAAAACCCCTTTTTCGTGGTTTTGTAAAATCCAGTTATTAAATTATCCCGGGATTAGGTCCGTCTAAATGACTATCCCGGGATAGTCAACTATCCCACGATTAGTATCACATTATGGCAAGAGCTGACATCCTCTCTATGCAGTTCTGCCTCTATGGTATCGTGTAGCACATGACTGTGGGGCATTGTTGGAGGATGACGGAGGTAATATGGAGTGTCAAGTTTAAATACCTGCAGAACAAAGGGATGAGTCTCCATTTTCTTCAACTCAGAAATCAGAAAAGAAATGAAGAAAATCAGATTTTCTTCAATCCCAGAAATCAGTGCGCTAAGCACAGACAAAAAGCACCATGGGACTGATATTCATCCCAGATGTTCTCAAACTGGGATAACAGCAATGTGCTGTTCATTGAACTATTCTGGGATGGAGTTCAATACGGGATAAAAATGTCCATGTAAACAGGTGCCACTTTTAATCCCTAGCTAACAATTCCGGGATAATTTTCTCCTAATCCCAGGGTGACGCGTCCATGTAAAAATGCGTTTTGTCTGGAATTTGGCAGGAATTTCCCTCAGCACATTCTAGGCATATCAGAGGAAAGCAAAATCCTCATTACTGAAGCATTGCACAGCAGTAATCATCTGGAAAGGTCAGGTAAGCATATTCCCCAATCTCTGGTACTTGCAAACCAAAACCATCTTTCTCAATGTTGTCTCCTATGTTTACCTTCTATAGAAGTGTGACTGAAGCCGTTTTTAGACATGCGCTGGGATCAGGCACAGGAGCAGCGAAACAGCCGCAGCGCTGTTTTACACGAACCGGAAGCAGAAATTGTGTGCGTGATTGGCGGCCGCACATTCTTTTCCAGCCGCGTATGTCCCCCCAGAGAAATCAGACTGGTTTGATTGCAGTCGGCAAAGAATGCATGGCCGCCGATCACGCGCAGAACTTCCACTTCTGGTTCGTGTAAAACAGCGCTGCAGCTGTTTCGCCGCTCCCACGCCTGATCCTCGCTGCACGTCTAAAAACGGCCTGACTGTCTGTCTTTTCCAAAAACAAGGCAGAGAATTTTCTAATCTGGAAACAGGTTTCAAGGGCTTTTCAACCCAGAAATCTTATCTACTTGGGTTTGCTTTTTAGATCCTTACTCTTGCTGATAAATGCCACCTAAAAGCTCTTGATCCCTTCTACAGATGCAGAGACAAGATGTCCATCTCGCAAGCATTTTTTAGGAATAAGTGCATCACAAGTTTCCTTCTTGGATCAGGAAAACATCCTGCTCTAGTGCTCTCACAATATCTAGGATTATTCTATTTTCTAGCTAACATTAAGCATAGACATGCTCGTGTGTTTCTTCCCCCAAACGTATAGGAGTGTGGACAGGATGACTCACACTTAATGGGAGCTGGAATTGGCTACAACCCTCTTGTATTTGCTTTGGTGCCAGCAGGTGAGAGTGCTCAGGCCTCTCAATACCTAGCATAATTAAGCCCTAAAAGGGAAATGCATCACTCTATGTCCTTGTAGGGTGAGAATCTGAATGAACATGCCTCTCTGAATGCCTGCAGGGTATGACTTTTTGTAGATCAGCAGCCAAGCTGATGTAATAGCTAACTGACCAGAGATGGGGAGAGTTGTGAGCCAAGTGGTGGTCCAGATTATAGGAGACTGAGGTTCAGAGGGAGGACCACCAGGGAGAAGGTAAGGTAAGGTAAGGTAAGGAGCGTGGGGGGAGGGGGAGAAGGAGGAAATGACTTCCAGGATCCCTAGTAGAGGGTGGAAAGTCTAAAGCAGAGGTGGGGAGCCTTTGGCCTAGGGGCCAAATGTGGCCCACAACTAGTTTTTATTTGGCCCTTCCCGTTCTTCAGTTCTTCCCCCTTGGGTCCAGTTCCTACTCTCAAACTCTGAAAGACTGAGCTCAGGGTAAAGGTGCAGAGATGAGGGTATGTATGCACTCAAGGATAGGAGATGGATTCATGTCACAGAACCATGATCTGGTCCCTCACCTTCCTTTCCCTAACTTGTAAAACGCTTAAAGCACCATTTGGCAGGGGGGCTATAGAGATAAAATTATTATTATAATTATCATCACCAGCATCATCCTGAGCACACCCCTCAAGCACTCCTGCCCCCAACTTCTGTGCAGTCCTTGAAGCATGTACTAATTTTCAAAATGGCTCCTGTGAGAAAAAAGGTTCCCCACACCCGAGCTATCAAATGTATCTACCCAAACAATTTAAAATCAAATCATAATCCAAGGGCATGATGGCTATGTGGTTAAGACACTCAACCACATCCCTGAAGGCTGTAGGTTTAGGTCCTGTTTGGTCTCACACCGGACCGCCACCTGATCCATTGGGTTAAGGAATCCAAAGGCAGTTGGATGTGAATAGGGTGGCCACATATTCAAATTTTATTTGATTTAGTTAATTTATATTTATTTATTTATTTTTAAAACTTATTACCCTGCCCCTTCTGCCACAGGCAGCTCGGGGCGGCTTACAACAATTAAAAAAAAAACACAATTAAAACACATCATAAAAAGGGGGAATCAAGAAAAAACAACTGCCTCCTACCCCCCCTCCCAATTTCTATACCACTTCCTCCAGCCCAAAGGCACATGCAGCCCTGTAGCCTGTGTTTCTCATAAGTGTCCTATTTGGCCACCCTAGATGTGATACTGATCACATTACTCCCTTGTGCACTCTTGGCTGCGGAAACTGGTGTGCCCAAACCACACCAGCCTGATGGGCTACAGCGCTCAGAATGGACTTTGAAATGATAATTCGCAAACTGCTGGATTTTCTAGTGGAATTGGTTCACTTCAGACTAGACAATCCTCCTCGTGATAAGACACTTTCAAAGGGGCTTCACTGATTTGATTTGAGAGCCTAAATCCCATTTTCAAAAGTGATTTATTTGCTCACAAGTTTGAATCTCATCAAGAGCCAATGGGACTTGGTCTCTTACAACCCAGTGAGATGTAGGCACTTAATAAATTTTACTCTTGTGCCCAGTGGGGCAATGCTTCTTTCCACTACCATTGCCCACAAGCATTTTTAAACCAACTTAAATACAAAGGGTCAAAATCTTTCAAACAAAGCAAGATGTTTTTCTTTTTGCTTTCCCCCTCCTCTCCCACCAGGAAACTTCTACACAAAAGCTAACTACACTGCCACCTTCTGGCTGCTTTTTAAACTGTGAGCTGCAGTAATATGAAACACCATAAGGCCATTTTTACACCTGCTCAGGCGGGTGTGCGGGGGAGGGGGAACTCCGTGTATACGGCCAGCGGTGGGTGGAGGGATGGGTGTCCACTTGGTGTTCACCCGTGTGAACACCGAGCAGGATGGGTCGGGGTGCGTGCGTGCATGCTCCCGTGCAACACCCACCTCCACCCACGGAGCCTTCTGGAAAACCGGACGAGGCTCCTTAGGTGGAGATGGTGTGTGTGTGTGTGTGTGTGTGTCCATGTAAACAGACACACACACACACACCTCCACCCACCACGGCTAAACATCCATACCCCCCACCCACCTCCACCCCATGTAAAAATGGCCTATGCGCAAGAGCAGCCAAATAAACTAGGATTTTCCCATATATAGGAGAGGATATTTGAAAAGCATTAGAAGGTTCCGACTAGATACATAATAGCATAGAGAAAGTAAGGCTTCCGTGTTGGTCCCAAATACAGGCAATAGAGTCAAAGTAGTACAGTGAATCTTTTACTGGACCAGCTACAGTTGATGGAGGTATGCAAGCTTTCGGACCTCACAGGGTCCTTCATCGGGCAAGTCAGGAGTTAGAACTGGAGAATTAACAAAGCAGTGAGGTATATACAGTGACTGGAGACAATGGCAAAGGGAGTGGAGAGCCCAGTAGGAGATCCGCAGTTCAAAAGGGTAATAGAGGCAAAGTAGTACAGTGATTCTCTTTTATTGGACTAACTACAGTTAGTGGTGGTATACAAGTCTCTCTTGCCTATATGTGGGACCAACACAGCAGCCTTACGTTCTCTACATTCAAAAGGGTGGAATACAACAAGGTGGGAAGAGTAAGAGCTGCTGATAGCAAGTAAACAACCCTCAGATGGATTTGAGGGTAAATCAGGCCCCAAAGTGTTACAAAAAGAATTCATAAAACTTTTTTTTTTTTTTTAAAAGCAAACCTCCCCGTACCACTCTATGTATTCCCCAACAGTAATGGGGTCAATTTTCCATTGTTGGTTCATCCCCCCACCCCCAGTTGTAATTTTTTTAAATTGAGAATTCCACTAAGATGGTATTGGGATAGATTTTGACTCCAATTTTAATGGGATGAATGGGAAAATGAAAACTCTACATGCCTAAGGTATTGGGGGTCATATTCACCCCAAACATTCAATTCAACCCCCAGTTAATTCAACACCCGGTACTGTAATTTTGGAAATGTTAGAGTACTACTTACCCCAACCCCAAATACCTTTTGTGTTAGTATTGTTTCTGTAACGCAAACAAGAACACTTGATAAAATTTAATCTTTTATGTTAAACTTGAGTAATTTTCAAATCAATCACATTTTTTTTTTCCAATTGTGACTTAATTGAGGTCTATTTTACCCCAATACAGGATGAAAAATGCACTGTATTAAATCGTCTAAGGGTTAAAGCTTCCTGTAGCTGTGGACAGTCATTACACTTACAGATTTCTGTACTGGCTTGTGAAACCCATATCCAAATGAAGCCCATTGTTTTTTGTAACTAGTAGAGCTATGAATGTTTGTTCTCAGGCTCGCCTTTTAAAGGTGTTGCATAGATTTCCTTTTAAAACAAAGACAGAGAGTTCAGAAATAGAGTGGTCTTTTTGTGAGAAGTGAATGCCAATAGTAGAATCTATCCATGATCTTTTTTTTCTGTGTGCAAATGCAGAAACTCGCAACTGCTACCATATTGTCCAGACATATTAGTACTACCAAACCTCTGATCTGTGGGTCAAAAGCCCTTACTGCGAGTCGAGCAGCCCTGAGTTCCAGTACATTTATGTGGAATGGTTGCTCTTCCTTAATCCAGAATCCATTGACTGAAAGGTTTTGAGACATGTGAGCCCCCCATCCCTGTAGGGATGCATTGGAGGTAATAGTTCAGGATGGGTGTTCTTATTTTTGAAGGGCACCCCCTGCAGATGTTTCCAAAGCTGCTCCACCAGGTGAGGCTGTGAATGAACTCCAGTGGTATTGTCAATGGGAGCCATGGATCTTCTAACTCAGTCCTTATCTAGGGGGGCAGTCATCTTTGAAGAGGTCGCAGCCTCAACCTTGCTAGGGATGTGGTGAAAGTTGTGGAGACAATTAGTCCCAACAATCTAGAACAAAAAGGGGGTGGTGGTGGCGATGGACAGGTGTTTCCTAGAAAAAGGAACATTAGTTCCTCTATCACCTGAAAACACTGAGTGGGAGTGAATGCCCTAGCCTTGTTTAAGTCAAGGAAGGTTCCAATAAATTCAATGGAAACAGTTGGGATTAGAAGTGACTTGTCCCAATTGATGAGGATACCCAATTCAGCGAGAAAATCGCAAGTCAAGGAAATTTGACTAGTCAGGGTGTCATGGGAGTTCACCCTAAACAGCCAGTCATCAAGGTAGGGATACACGTGCAAACTCTGTCATCTCAAATGAGCAGCCACTTAGGCTAAACGTTTTGTAAACACTCTAGGAGGAGAAGAATAGGCTGAAGGGGAGAACTGTGATCCGATAGTGAGATCCATCGTCCTCCCAGTGCAAATCAAAGAAATGTCCTATAGTGTGGGTGTATGGATATATGAAAATATGTATCCATCAAATCAATGGATGCAAAGACATCACCCTGCTTCAGGGAGGAATGATTTGACCCAAAGTCACCATTCTGAACTTTCAACTTACATGTCCTAACATTCTGAGGTGCGAAATAGGTCTAAAACCCTCCAGCTTCTTGGGCACCAAAAAGTATCTCAAATAAAAAACAGAACCAAACTCCAATTCTGGAACCAACTCAGTTGCACCCTTACTCAACATCTGGGCAATCCCTGCCACAAGTGACTCTGCTGCTAGGCAATTCAGAGGAACTGAGGTAGAAACAAACAGAAACAATGGGATAGAGAAGAATCAAATCCTATAACTTCCCTAACTACAGAAAGTGCCCACTAATCTGCAGTGATGCATTCCCAGACCGCAGAGAACTGACATAAATAATTTTGGAAAGGGGAAGTCTGTTGCGACCTGGGTGAGACATCCTTGCTAAAAGCACTTTTTGGGTGGTGGCGCATTAGGGGAAAATACAGAAGTGTATTGCTCACTACTCCTACGGGTTTGACCTTGGGCTGACCTAAAGAAGCCCCTTTGGGTTGGTTATAATCTGGAAGGGGCAGGTGGGGGCATAAATTTTTATTTATTTATTTATTATAAAAGTTTCTTAGCCCCCATCTCCTGCCAAAGGCAGCTCAGGGTGGCATACAATATGAAAGCATAAAATATACACATAACTTAAAACAAATAAAAATAAAACCATCAATTCCCCCCCTAACCATAAAAGTCTGACTCTGGTATTGAGGGGGCCCCTGTGGCCTCTGGAATCAGTGAAACCTTTCCTCTACATAGACTTGGGAGTAGGGCCCGGGGCCGAGACCTTAGGAGCCATAGAATGAGTCCTATTCCTGTCTATCTTCAGCTGCTTGAACTCCTGGTTGGTGGAAGCTGCAAACAGTCCATCCCTATTAAAAGGGAGGTTTTCAACTACATATTGAGCTTTCAGAGAGAGACCCGAGGACCTAAGCCAAGCATGTCTGTGAGTAGCTATGCCCATTAATCATGTGGTAACTATATCATGAGACACTCTAGTAAAGTGTCTTGATAGCTCCAGCCCATCATTTATAATGGTAATGACCCTCTCCTTGGATTCCTCTGGAAGATCAGAGATAAAGTGAGAGGGTATCCCAAAGCATGAAATTAAACCATGCCATGAGGGCCAGGTAATTGCCCACTCTCATGCAAAGTACTGTCGCAGAGTAGGATTTGCAGCCCAGAGTATCTATTTGCTTTCCCTCTCTGTCAGGGGGGTGAGCAGGAGTTCCCCCCTCCCCCCTAGACCCTGCCTCAGTCATGCCTATAAGTGAATTAAGGGCAGGGTGAGAGAGCAGGAACTCATGCCCCCCCCCGGGACAGGGTACATTTTAAGAACTCTGGAATCCACCAGGGAGATTGTGGTAGGAGTGTGCCAAACATCTCTTTCTACTGGATCCATGATACCCTTATCTAATGACAGAGCAATTCTTTCCTGGAGACCTGTATAAAGGGAATCAAACAGGTGATATGGCTCTTGAACATCCTGAATGCCTAAGGGCACATCCTCCATAGCCACCATATGGGCTACAGGTTCCTGAAAAGCTTTAAAGTCCAGGGAAGGAGGGCCCACCACATCAGGCAGAATTTGTCCCACTAGAGGTTTCATAGGGGACCAATTTTGGTCTACCAATGTATCAAGTCTGTCCAGTGAGGAGAGATCCTTGTTATCAATGGGTGGTGGCGAGGGATCTTCTAGGGCTCCATGTCATCACAGTAGGCCACCTCCATACCAAGGTGCAGGATGGTGTACTGCTGCATTGAAGCTCTAATTGTTGCAGAAGGAGTGACAGTCTGGGCAGATGTGTAAACTGGTAGCGAAGTCGAGTGTTTACACAGGAGAGCCAGTACCAGACTGTGGATTATGTAACTCCAGCTCCCTGGAAGGAGGTTCCTCAGCGTCATCACATTATGGGGACAACAGGTAGAGTACCTGGAGCATGGATTTATGTATCAGAGGTGCCAAGAAGTGTTCTAGCAGGGGCAGCATCTCATGTGCCTCACCCAGGGGCACGTTTCTAGAGGGAAGAGAATTCGGCAGTCCCAAACCCTCAGTGTCAGTGGCACTCTCCTCACAAGGAGGTTCCCAAGATCGTGAATCAGGTGTTGAAGACCCTTTTCTATCTCTCTTTTTAGGGAACTTGCAGGTTCTAGGGACCGGTGTCTGTGAGGAGAGTTTCAAGTAGGGAAATGTCCTCGGCACAGGGACGACCGCCCTGGGGAGGAGTGAGGCATCCTCACCTTTGCAGGAGCCCGAGAGGACTTGGGTGTAGTAGATGACACCACTGAGGTACATGCACTTGAACCCCATAGCACCTCCCTGTGGGCACTGGCCAGAGCGGGAGACTCCGAGCACGCCTCCGTTGACAGGGTTGGGTCCTGTGCAGACATAGGGTATTTTCAAACGTGACGGGGCTGAACTCGCCCCACCACGGAAACACCCTACTGATTCCCCGCTGGGGCCAACACGTAATGTCCAACAGATGTGTTGGCTGCTCCCAGCGGGGAATCTGGGGGGGCGGGGCCATGCGGCACAATGTGCGGCCGTCCCACCTCCCCACGCTCCCTAGGCTGCCCGCCCTCTTGGGAGACAGGCAGCTGCAGCGCCTGCCCGCATTGACCACGGCCCGGAATCCGCCGCTGATTCTGGGCCATGGTAGGGGGCCAGACGTTACGGTCCTCTTGATCACGGGGGGGAATCACATTCAACACGGAAACGAAGATGGTCCGACCAGAACCTCCGTTTGTATGTTGAATGTGATTTCCGCCCCCCACCCCCCGTGATTCACGGGGGTGAACATCTGGGGGGGAGCTTCTGTTCCCCCCAACAGATGTTATGGGATCACGATCACCAAGTGGGGATTCACCGTGGTTGAGCGTGATCTCGTAACGTCTGAAAATACCCACAGTCCTTTTTGTGAGAAACTCAGCGAGGCACCGAGCTCTCTCCTTTATGGTTCACAGCTTGAAGCCGCAGCATACAATACAGGTGCTGCCAATGTGCTCTGGCCCCAAGTAGAATAAGCAGCATGACTGCAAGTTTATTTCAAGAATTCTAGCCTTGCAGTCGGTACACTTTCTGAAGTCCTTAACAAGGGCCATACATCAGTTCTTGTTATTCAAGGTCTGCTGAAGGTGGGAAGAAAAGAACCAGGGACATTTGGTTAAATGCCTATTTAATGAGCAGGGAGATGAGGGACAGGTAATATTACAGAGGGGTGAAGCACTTCAATTTGAAATTGACTTGCTATTCTTTGAGTTGGCCACTAGATGGCACCAATATCTATAGTGGAACTATACTGAGGGGGTAACAAAGAACTTAATCTCGCCCTTTGGAAACAAAGGCAGGCATGTTCTAAAAGCAATTGCAGGATTTGCTTCCTCTTCTACTATAATACACAACTCAATTTAACTTTCAATGTAACTGGCATTATAGACTTTATATTATTGCTGTTTTGTTGATTTTACATTTACTTATTTGTATCTTGTAAAGCGCCAGATACATTGCTGGTGCTATATAAATGTTTGCTACTAATAAATAAAATAATAATAATAATAATACTCTTGTATGATAATTTGTATTTGCATCTGTGACAGCAAAAGCTTACAAACCAAACGAACTTCACTTTAGTTAAAATTTGTCCTTTGGCTTCAGAATCTATAAACTGTACTGCAGCCGTATCTTCAAGTTTTTCTCTACAACAGGCAAGGGCTCAAAACTCCCCTTTGCAGAGATTCCCATTTATCGCAAATCCTGTGCTTTAAGAAACTATTAAAATCCTGAGTGATGGCAGCTCCGTATGTTCATTATCTTTTCCAACTATCCTAGTGATAATTCCATTTTCTCTCTCACTTTAGTCTAGCATAAAGGGACTATCTGAAGTAAATTTGGAAAGGACCACACTAGCCTCGCCTTCTTGCATACTTTGATGTAGTTTACTATTTTCTCCATTACCAGACCAACTAATTTGCCGCACAATTTCTTAGATCTGCTAAATGCACTTATTCAGTGTTCAAAATGATAAGAATGTCAGCAAAGGGGATGAAGTTAGCAGGCAGATTCTCTACTTTTGATCAAGTGAAACTATGCAGCTGAAAACATGGTACAGATAATTGTACCAAACTTAGATTGTTGTGCCCATGCATGGGAACAAATGTGGATACTGTCATGTCTGTTAGGGAGCAGACTTTTGCCAGTGTGGAACTACGTTACAGCTCTGAACTGCCGCTGAGAACATACTCTCTGGCAACGTGAAGCCTGTTGTGTGTTGGGCTCCGTGACAACTATGTGTAAGGAGTGACAGTGGGGAGGTGGAAGCTGCAGAGGTAAGAGAATCTGTGCACTAGGCCCTTTCCTCACTATCTTCTTCCTTCTCTCCACGCCACTTAGTGAGGTGGACAGCACAACAACCTTGCACTTCTGGATGAAAGCATGCAACTTTCCACACATGTTCTCTCTATGGGTGTTTTCAATAAGCACCTCCCCACCCACTACCCCCACCGTACTTGTGTGAAAACCCCACTGGTAACCAATGGCTAACCAGTGAATACTGGGTGGGTAATACGCTTGTCTGAAAACACCCTATATATGAGATAATTTTATGAGGTACGGCGAAACTGTCCATCTTGATTTCAAGATCATGCTCCTCAAGACTTGAAATTGTCAAAATTAAGCCTATGGCAGGCAATAGACTGTTTTATAAAGCTTTGGCTGTCTGCCATCTTGATTTCATGATGGTGCCCCTCAAAACTTGGAATAGCTAAAATTAACCCTATCTTGGGCAATATAAATGGCAAATAAGTTGTATTTGGATTTATTTTACATGGTAAATGCTAGTCAACATGGTGTTTCGAAGATTTCAGAACATTTATGAAGAACATCGGAGCAGAACAGTTCAATGAATACGTTGATCATTGACTAATAAATACAAATACTCCAATTGATGCAACTGTTCCAAGAAACAGAGTGAAAATCTTGCAAAGCAACGATCCAAGCAAAATAAATACACACACACCAAAAAAAGATGCAAGCCTGTTTGCCAAGCTGTAACTTGGATGACTTCTTCAAGCACGAAAATCAGGCATTCCCACCATCACTGTCAGATGTGGATGATTAAGAGGTACTACAAAAACTGATCTCCTGCAGTGCTTCAGTAAGTTGGTTGAGTATCCTGGTAGAAAACCACAAGCATCAGCAATTATTATTGATGGAGCAGCACTAGTGCATATACTTGCAACTGATGAAGCCAAAATGTCCCGTGAGTACAGAAAGGTACCTCAAACTCTTTCTTCGGGAATGGGAAGATGTCAAGTGAATCAACGTCATTTTCAATGAGTACCTAACCGACAGCCTGAAGTCAGAAACTTGGATTTCTCGTGAGAGTAGGATAATATGCTGAGTAAACAAAAACACACTAGTTCAAAACAACTGGAAAGGTTTCATGTCAGTCAATGAAAATAAGATGGAGCTGTTCAACCTGTTGTCAAAAACTATCCAGCATACCACACCAACACAGCAAGGAAGTAGTTACCACCATAGCACACCATGTGTCAACATCAGTATTTAGAGCCATGTCATCATGAGGATGTGGCTACCAGTTTGGATGGTCTGTCCCCAGACAGGCTCCCAGAACTCTCTGGAGAATTTATCTACTGACCTAGACCGTCTCCCTGTCAGTGCCTTGGTTGATTTGTAGTATGGCATTTTGACCTGGGCTATTGAAACGGTAGCACCCAGGCATCTGCTTCCTCCATGGTGGCAGCACAGGTCTCCCTGGTAGACGGAGGACCTGAGGCTGCTAAAGTGAGAGGGTAAGCAGTTGGAGCGCAGGTGGCACTCGACTCACACCAAAGCCCAATTAACTGCGGCATAAACTGTTTTTAAGGGACTATGTTATGGCTGTGGCAGCAACAAAGAAAGATTTCTCGCAGCTGCCATAGCATCCACAAAGTGCCAACCAGTGGAGCTCTTCTGAGTGATGAATAGCTTATTAAATCCTGGCTGTCTTTGCCCAGAGTTAGAGGCATTGGCTTCCTGCTGTGATGAGCAGTTGGTGCAGAAGGCAGTGGCCTGTCTTCTTTTGGGGGTGGGTTGCGGAAAGAACATTACATCTGTACTCCAGAGTCTGCACTGGTTTCCAGACACAATTCAAGGTGCTGGATTTAACCTATAAAGTCCTAAATGGCTTGGGCCCCAGGTACCTGAAAGAGAGCCTCCTCCCTTATATCCCTTTGCACCCCCTGAGGTCAGCCGGGGACACCCTCTTGCAGGTACCATCTCCCTGTGATGCTTTTATGACTAGGGTGCACAGGGAGGTGTTCTCAGTAGCTGCCCCACAAATCCCTCCCCTTGGAGGTCTGCCTAAGCCTGCTCATCTGCCGGAAACGATGCAAGACCTTTTTATTTGGACAGGTATTTGGAAGGCAGGGATAGGGTAGGATTGGATGGGAGATGTAGGGGTGGAGTGGGGTGGTATCCAGATTTTTAAAATTGATTTTAATGGCTTTTTTTTATAATTGTAAGTTGCCCTGAGTATCTGCAAAAAGGGTGACATAGAAATATGAATAAAATAAATAAATAAATACCAAGTAGTTGCTACACACAAAAGATACTAGCAATCAGGCTCACAAAGAAATTATAACAACTGTGGAGACAAATTTCTTTGTCCTCTCCATGTCATTTTCTGAAACACTGGAAATACAAGAATTGTGGAGTGCTTTTGGTCTAGGCAAACATTTCCATTATATTACTGTTTACCTAATGCATCATTCACTTGGTAGCAAAAAGGCGCTGGCCCATTTTCCCACACATTTACGGGATGCAACACAACTTCCTCATTTGGGGGGTCATGGGAAAAAGTAAGCTTGGGAAATATTCAACATGTTCCCCAAATTCACAAAGACATTGTCCGATAAACCAAAAAACACAAACAACTCCATGAGCACACAACAACTATTTGTTGTACTGCTTTACGACAAGGCATCTTCAAGTATCACAGTAAACAATTGAGGAAAGGAACAGTTTACCTAGAAAGGACATTCAATTGAATGAATTCTGCCAGCCAAGATCACTTTAGAGCAGCATGCATTATGGTCAGCTTATTAAGCAGAATATTGCTGGGGACAAGCCATGCTAAAAACCAGATTTACCAAGTCCTTCAAGATGGGGCTGGTGAAAACATGACCTTCAGTGGACGCCTGTACAGACTACTCTACCAGGGGCAGCACTGGTCTGTAACAAGCTACTTCACTGTTCTTGCAAAACCTACAATACCAGCCATTGCAACTGTAAAACGGCACTTCTGAGTTCTGAAGTGTAAACTTTTGTGCAAATGTGGTAACTGTGAAAACACCAACAGTGAAGATTTCCATGTCTGATCTCATATGAACTGTTTTCTCTCACTAGCATTTCATATTTATCCTACAATTTCATTATTATTACCAACAAGCCCAAATGACATATTTGCCATTTTTATTGCCTGATATAGGCATAATTTTAACTATTCCAAGTTTTGAAATAAAAAAATGACAGGGTTAGCCAAAGCTTCATAAGTCTGTCCTCCATTTTCATTTAAAACAAGCCCCAAACACAAAATATTTATCATTAATATTGCCCACTATAGACTTAATTTGGATAATCTCAAGGCTTGAGCGCCATCTTGAAATCAAAATGGACGGTTGTGCCCTGTCTAAAAAAAATTTCTCTCCCTCTTGAGAGAGAGAGGGTGCATGTGCGTATATTAAGGGTGATCTGGAGTTCAAAAAGCATTTGAGCACACCAGCCTGCTCACACATAGCATTAAATCTAATGCCTATGGGAGAAAGTTGGACTATATTTTCCAGCATGTCCAATTTCCATGGTTTTTAGGTGAATTTGCTGCCCCCCTCCCCTTTACCTGCCCCCAGCCCAGGATTTTGCTGAGTCCTGATTGGCGAGTCAATTCATCAGCCACTCAGAACTTGGTAAAACGAGTCCTAATTCCCCAACACTAGGTAAAATTTGAGTAAATCTAAGCCCTGAGTTTCAGCCCTAGCACTTATCTGTGGAACGTTTTATGCTTTCATCCAGAAGTGCAAGGTTTAGCTGAAACTCTGTAGTTCTCCATCCCACTAACTTTCAGGTGTCCTAGTCAGAGGCAGGGAGACACCCTCTCTCTCAAAACAGGAGTCCTGAAAGCAGCAGGGAAAGGATGAAGCACCCTCTGCCACTCTCTGTAGTGCCAACGGGGGTGGTAGCAGAGGGGAATGGACCAGGAGACTGAGGAAGGTCCCCGCCACTGCTACCCCAGTGTTGTAGCAGAAGAGGTAGTGCAGAGAAGCCTCCTTGCCAAGCACACTTTCTGCTGCTGCTCGGGGATGAAACTGTGAGGAGACAGCTTGTGAGAGGTCACCCCACCAGCTCGCTGGCCATTCGCCAAGCTGTCATGTTTACACAGTCACCCTAAGGGTTGCATGTGAGCATGCAAAAAACCCTGAGTGGCTAATACCATGTTTTGGTCCACTATGTCTTACAGCTGGTGCTTACGAAGAGGAAGACAAGACAAGCCAGTTGAAACACACTATTTCTGATATTTCAGAGAAGTGGGAACCTTACCATGACTCGTTCCCCAGTAAAGTAGTGGTTGGATCTAATCCAAATTCATGCTGCAGTGCAGAGATTCCCACAATCTTTGTCTGCGAGACCCTATTTTGTGATTTCCTGTGACTCCAGAGAGAAACGACATGCAAACTTTATCAAGTATCAATCAGTCTTGACCCTATCAGTAGATGGTGTGGCCCCACATGGGATCGTGGCCCACAGTTTGGGAATCTGTGCTGTAGTGCTATCAACCTATTCAAAAGACTAAAGCAACCTAGATAAGGGCCATTTAAAAATCCCAATAACCCTGGGAATGAAGAGATCCTTTTTTTCTTTTTAAAGGATAAAGCAAAGAAAAAGCCAAACCCTCTTTAAAATTAGGAATGGGAACCAGCTTTGCCAACAGATACATTAATTCCTACAAGCCCCAGAACATGCTCACAGAAAGTCACCCTTTAGGAAAACAAAAAGAAAGCAGCAGGGAGTGGCTATTTTCACCTGGAAACTGACAGCACTTTTTCCTCAGAGAGAGAAAATGTTAAATATTAAACCAATCACTCAGAAAGACGGCTCTGGCACACCACAGGCATCAGGGTGTTGGAAAAATTCTGTTGCCTTGTACATTTCAGATTCTGTTAGCAGGCCATAGTTACCAGCAATCATGGATGAATCAACACCGCCATCTACTGTTCAGGTAGCCGTCTAACAAGCTAGAAATACCCGATTTGTATGTCAGCACTAAAAATGAATGAGTGTTCATGGGGGAGGCGGGAGACACACACACGGAAATGGACTTTCAGTAAACAGAGCTATCACTTCTGGTGGAAATGTATTCCTGTCTAGAGGGCCTGCACAAGAACTGTGCACCAATTAGTTCCCTCCTGAGTCCTTAAAATAGGATTTAAGTGGCATTGAAATGGTACACAGCTCTTTGGGCAGAAGTGAGTTTCACCATACCAAAGTGAGCAAGCAGATTACTACATTTGGTAACTGCCAGGGGATGTGCAGTGCCACTCTAGCAAGACCGATCAAATCCTTCTTCTAAAGCGTATACAAGCCATTAAATCAGAGGTGCTCTCGACTTAAATTGCTGGGTGAGCCCAATGCTGTAGTGTATATCCCACTCTGCCCCCAACTCAGAAGACCCTGCCCCAAATTTAGTTTGGCTCAATTTAGATATAGCCAAGTAAAATTAAATGTCAAATTTCCTGCACATGTCCAGTTAAATCAAGCAAATACCAAATGACCAAGTTACTGGTAATTACTATAAAGTTTCCCAAATTATCAGCTACCATCACATGCCTATATTAAACCAGATGCCCTCAGACTTCCCTTCATACAGACCCTTGTCCCTCTTATTTGTTAATTTAAATTTACATCTCACTCTATCCCCAGGGCTCAAGGCAAGTTGCAACATAAAATATACATAAATAGAAGTAATCTAAAATCCCAGTCTCCTTAAGCCCTGTCCCCACCTGCCAAATGCTTGGCTAAATAAAAATGTCTTAATAGAATGGGATATGCCAATGGTACATGCAAGAGGACACACCTAGCTGATTCTCAGGGGCTGTAATGGGACTTCGGGAAGGAGGCAGTCTTTCAGATATGTGGGATCTAAACGATTTACAGCTTTATAGATCAAACCAGTACCTGGAATCATGCCCAGAAAGCCACTGGAAGCCAGTACAGACTCTGGAGCACTGGTGTAATGTGCTCTCGATTACCCAACCTTGACACAAGAGGAGCCCCATGTCCTGTACCAACTGCAGTATCTGAAAGGGCAGCCCCATGTACATTGCAGTAGTTTAACCGAATGTTTACAAAGGCATGGACGATATGCACAGAACCCCTTACACACACATGGACTCTTGCCAAGTATAAATTTGGTGGCCACAGCCCCCGCCCCCCAAACACGCACCAGACAGGGGCTGAGATGGGGGTCTTCCTAACAGGGCTGGCTTGCTCTGGCGTATGTGGTGCTGGGCAGGGGGGCAACTTTTCTTACTTGGACCTGAAGTAACTCACTCTCTTTGTCCCATCAGAAACCCAAGTGTGGCTATTCTTCTTTCCATGCTGGGCAGGGTAGTTTAAATTTTCTCTCAACAGGGAACATGTCTGCCCCATCACATGACAAGAGTGACAGCCATGTTCTCAACTGAGGAGAGTCTAAACACACACAGCATCCTACTGAGGCAGTTTCAGTGTGGCACAGGAGGGCAAGGCCCCTGGCAGCCATCTGCCACACCTGCCCTTAAGGCTACGATTAACCACATGCTGTTGCTGGCTCTTTGCTGTGCATGAAGGAGCCAGCAATAACATGAAGCAGACAGCAGCAGCGTAAGCATGCTCTGGGTTTCCCTCTTTACTATGCATGTCACTGTGTGCAACTCCCTGGACACTCCTGGTCCCAGCCACTCACATGACTGAAGAAGCCTAAGCCTGTGCTGCCAAAGACATTACTCCTCCAAGGGCCAGGGCGGGGGCGGGGCGGGAGGGTTCTGTCCTCATGCCTGTGTACTTCTACCAAGAGTTTGTCTACCCACTCCAAGAGCTGGGACCCCAAACACACAGCAGCATGGGTCCCAATGCCAGTGCCATAAGCTCAGTGAGTTTTCACCCCAATATCTCAGCTGTTTCTGCTTTCCCACTCCTGATTCCTTACTGTCCCTAGTGCTGCTATCTATTGCACAAGGAGTGGGAGAAGGAATACCAAGAGCTTTTCTCCTTTCTTGCTCTGCTGCAGCAGCAGCACTTGCATTAAAGCAACACAGATCAGGAAAATGTGCACTACTCCTGCCCCATTGCTAGCCACTCTCATCAGAGATGGGAAGTTTTTAACTCAACCGAAAATCCAAGCATAGACAAGTTTATGCTCAATGCTGGAGAGGCAAGTTCAGCCCAACTTGGGTAACATTAACCCTGCTTTCGAACACCTTGTCTTCACTAGAATTTTAGCTCAAGCTAAAAACACATCCTATCCAAATTCAAACCCTATAATGTATCGAGTGCACAATTGCTAGGGCAAAAGGGGTGTCTTAAGACTCTTCTTTTTCTTGCACCACATCAAAGTGCACACAGAGGTTTGAAACAAAGATCAAGCTGCACGCTCACGGGATTGGGTGGGGGGATGGAATCAGAAGGAACCTGGATAAGGCTACAATTTTGATACAGTATTTTATTTTAGTGAATTTCATGACCAAGGCACAGGAAAAACAGTTACAGAAAGATCTCACCAATGTAGTTTTTGCTATCCAAGAGCTTTCGAGCAGCAAAAGTGTCTATTTTTTAAACAAGATGGTCAGTGCTTACATTCATACAATTTAAATGAATAGTAGGAAGAGTGACCGCTGAATATTTTAGCGGTTCGCATTAAAAAAGAAAAGAAATTGTCATGCATTGCAATTTGTCATCCTTGATCCTGCATCTGTCAGCTCACAAGAATTGTAAGAATTCCACTCTAACCCTCTGCTTGGTTAACAGGCACTCGCAGGACATCCAGCTTTGTAATCCATGGAAATTCTTTACTTCCATGACAATCGTAGTCCTAGCCATGGGTTGTAGGTTAATGTATAGGAGGTGCCTTACTGGGCCAGACCAATGGTCCATCGAGCCCAGCACCTCCTCAAGGTCAGTCCAGTGTGCCCTTTTGCAAGCTCCATCATTGCATCACATCCATACTCCAGGGTATGAAGAGAGGCAGTCATGGTGAGTGCTCTGCAACTCCCTTCCTCTGGAGCTTGCCAAAGCCCAAGCATTTTCCAAAGGAAATGCAAAACCTATTAGGCCAGACATTTAGCAATCAGGGTTGGGATTTGGAGTGTAATTTTATAGGTATATATTATATATATATATATATATATATATTATACTCACTTTATGGGTTATATTTTATGTTTGTTTTTTAAAATTTTGTTACCTGCCCTGAGCCTTTAGGGTGGGTTAAAAATAAAAATAAATTGGTGGCCAAGTTTCATGTTCGTTACCATCTCCAACCAATTCAAAAGCTACAAAATGTGCATGTTTCTGCCTGTCATATGTCGACCACGTAGGTTTTCAGAGACCGAGACACACAAATGAAAACTGTGTGCTATTTTCACGGTGCTTTTAATTTATTAAATTAAGGTATCAATGTACAGAACCAATACATAGAGAAACCTTTCTGACAAGACTGACTGAGGGCCCCTCTAAGTTGTTCCCGGCTCCAGGGGAGCAGCAAACTAACACTCTGACAAACAGACAAATATTTACATGTCATGTATTCTTAAATATAATTGGTATGAACAAATAAAAGCTTGATCTTGTTATTTTGTTAGCTGGGACGTATCCATTAAATCAACTATTTCATCCATCTTAGAGCAGCAGGTTTATTAAAAAGTGATGAACTATCACACCCATATTTTAAAATTATTGCTCACTGCCAGACAAGAGAGAGCAAAATACTATTTAAAGGGTCTTTTTTTAAAAACAAAACCTCATATCACAAGCTTAACACACTATACATTTTTTTTTTTTACACAAAACACAAGTGTTTTTTTTAAAAAAACCCACCAACAACCACCACCAATTATGATGGCCAAGATCTTCAGGAGGAACCAGTGATTCTTTGGATGGGAGGCATATTTTGGGATGCCCAACTAGAAACCCCTAAAAGAGGCCTGATTTCCAGAAGAATGACTACTTTTCAAAAAGTGTTGGGCAGCCTACACTAGAATGTCAAAGTGAACACCCAAACTCACTTCTCCTTTCTGAAGATATTGGCCAATATTTATACAGCAGACCAAAAAAAAGGGTTCCAGTAACCAAATGCCACATCTGCTTTCCAAAACAACTCTGTAAAATATCTTCCTGGATGACAAACATATCCTTTCTAGCAACATTAGTTTCATACTTGAATGACAAAGATCAACCTGGAATAAATAACAAGGGTGAATTTTTAATCTCAGGATGGGAGAGACTGGCTGGGAAGGAATGTAATTTTATTTTATGCTTCTTCATCCAAAGCTGAATATATGAGCGAGAACAGGCTTTTTTGTTGGTGCATCACTGCTGGAGAAGTAGTTTCTAGCACCCATGTTAAATGGTACTGCAACAGTCGGGAAAGTAAACTCCCAAATTACACTTGCAGAAGAAGTGAGAAAGAGAGGGGTTTAAACGGCAAAATGCATGGTGCAGTCCATTTTAGCCAAGGGAAGAGCGGATGTATTTGTAGCCAAAAGGGGTCCATTTTCCATCATGAGTTCTACATGCAAGAATCAGTCACTGACAATACAAATGATTAGTCCCATTGCTTAAGACAGCCTTTCAGCAACTAAAAGATGAACATTGTACAAGCAGTCTTCTTGCCCTCCTAGTATGCAATCCCTCATTTTACAATCTTGTGTGTTAATAATGCTAGCACCAGCAAAACCCAGGTTCATAGCATTGCTTGACCCCCTCCCCTACAAGGCATCCCCGAGCGAAGGTCCACTCTTAAATCAGGTCTGATCCTCTGCACCATGCCGCTTTCCATGACAGAGAGTCACTTAACTCGCTCACTCTGTTCTGAAGGCCCACTTGTTTCTTTGCAGGAAAGTCACATCACTTTGGCTAAACTTCAACAAGGAGGACAAGTCATGGAAGGTAAAGAAAACCCTCTTCCCAACCCACCTCCAATAAGCAGGGTGGGCTTAGGACACTGGAGGGGGGTTGCACTGTGCTGCTTTCTGATTATCTTCAGCTTTTGACAGAATGTATCTCTTCGGGTATGCTTTGCTGGCAATTCTAAAGAATTCATCTGCAGCATCCAGGGCAATAAGACGATCCTGCCAAGTGAAAGAGAAGAAATTAAGAGTTCATACTATCCCAAAGGCTTAGGCATGGGCATCCAAGAGCTAGACCACAATTCACTGGTGTATCACATGAGCTAGTCTCCAGTAGATCACAGTGTAGGGAGGGGAACCCCTCAGAGTTTGCCACTGGGGAGGAGAGCGAATTTGGCACCCCAGGAAGTGACTCCAGGGAGGAGACGAAATAGGAGATCTCCTCCACCACAGTAAGGAAGGCTCTCTCTAAAGGGGAGCACTCCTCTCCGCTCCCGAGACCAGTTGCTGAGCTGCCCCAGAGCTGGAAGCCAGTGAAAGAGATCTCAGCCTGGAACACCAGAGCCAGAGGGAGGGGCCCTGGTAGATCACATGAGACCGATGCCTGGATCAAGGCGATTGCTTGCACCATAAGTCTGGCCACCCCTGGAACCTGCAAAGATTTATATTCTACAGATTCTCCCAATGAAAACATCATGGAGTCTCTTCTCTTTACCTCATTGCTTTATCCACCTTCTTGAGAAATGGATGGATGAATTATACAATGGTGAAAAAGGGATTAATTTGTATGGCTTAAACCCACAATCCACAATGTAGAAATGTTTGTATCATGGGCATAGAAGCTAAATGGTAAAAGCATAACAGCAGCCTTGGTCAGGGCATTCATATCTCAGAAGTAAAAGTCTACTGAAACTTGTTCCAATTGGTCTTCTAATTTGTGCCGATTTCGAAACCTCATCATTATACAGGGGGGGAGGAGCTGAAGAAGATCAGAACCTACCACCACAAAGAGGTATCTCTCAGACAACTCCCAGGAGGTGGGGAAAATAGTTGTCTCCTCAGAAAGCTTTATCAGAAACTCCCGGGTTTTGCTTGTGTTCTGAGAGTCACTGATGATGCTGCGTTTCGTCACTGATAACAGGGTGTCTGCTTCTTTCTGAAAGCCTAGAAGAGAGATTCAATCTCAACTGAATAGGGAATGGGCACAGTAGAGTATGAATTGTTCCCAATGCTCTAACCGTAAGAGAACATAATGATCAGCTAGGAACAACATAGCATGCTTCCCGCCAGGGAAAGGTATGCACCCTCCTGCAGCTTCTTTTAAAAATACACCTATTTTAACCTCCAAATGTAAGCAACTGCAGCCACATACTTGGATAAAATGAACTAGTATCTCCTGTAGCCAAGCTTCCTTTGCCAGAGCTGCTGAAAGGTGAACAGGATGTCACTAATGAAAGAGAAAGTGCATCCAGAGACTTAAACTCATGAGGTATTATGCTTTTCTGAGAGGAGACCTGCTCTTGTGCCCACAGTCCTCACATACATGCAATGGACAAAATTCAAACAGGCCAGATTCTGAAAGGGGACTTCTAGCTTATTCTGTGTCTCTGACTAACACCCCGAAGTGCTGAGGGACACTTAAGTGAAAGGCTTGCAGCTGGGCTGAGGAGAGCACAGTTACCACCTGGGGCTTGTTTCCCCATTGCTCTCACTCCCGCTGCTGGGGCTTGCATCCCTGCTGCTTTTGCTCCCGCTGCAGTGCCCAAGGCAAGAAGGACCCACATGGCTGTGCTGGAGATGAGGGGCGTGAGTAGGGGAGACCGGGACAGCTTTGGAACCCCACCCCACCCCCACCCCCCTGGACTAACACCCGGAAGTGCCGAGGGGCACTTAAGTGAAGGACTTGCGGCTGCGCCGCTGGCCACAAGCTGGCGGCCGCGAGCTGAAGGGTCGTGGCCAAAGGGCACGGCCCTTTGGGGCCCTTCAGGGCCTGGAGGGGGGAAGTTATGTCAGGGTGGGAGGTTAGAGCAAATAGGAGGGGAGGAGGAGAATTGGGGAATGAGGGATAAAAAGGAACAGAGGGGAAATGGAAACTATGAGGGGCAGGAGGGGAGTTCTGAGCAGGGTGAGAAAGGGAAGCTATGGGTAGATGGGGTGTCGTGGGTGGGGTTAGTAAAGGAGTGGGGAGAGTGGGAGGAATGTGACGAGTTTAATATAACTGCTGATGTTGGTTTGGTGGGGCCACCTCCCCCCGGTGAGAGAGGGGTGGAGGTGGCCAGGTTCTCCCTGGTGGCAGCAGGAGAGGAGTTGGAGGTGGTTGGGACTTACCCCGTGTGTATTGGGGAAGTTATAGAGTGGGATGTCAGTTGAATGTTGGGGAATGTGCTGATTATTATTATGTGTTTTGAAATTGTAATTACAGTAAATTGTATATTATGTTAGAGATGTTGAAATGTTGTTCTGGGCTCCCTGTGTGGAAACTCCAGAACTATTATTGTATTGCTGTAAGCCGCCTCGAGTCCTACGGGAGAGAGTGCGGGGTATCAAATATATATGGATGGATGGATGGATGGATGAAGCAGAGTCCCAAATACTTGGCTCAAGCCAAAATAAGGAAGGGAGAACTCCTCAATGCAACAAGATGTTTTTTGTAGAAGCAGTCAAAACGAGCAGCAGCCATGGGAAAGAGACTTCCTGGGATGTCTTCATCTCAGGCCACAGGACATTTGTGTTAATGTATGTCAGGTGGCTCACACTGGCAGTCTGTATGAAGCATCCTGTGGCAAGAACCTAGAGCTAATGCACTAAGCCAGGTGCCAGAAGAATTGGGATTATGTGCACCTCCCTCACAGATTTCCTGGGAATATTTTTTCCCTAACCTATAAAACAACTGTAAGAAAAAGAGACTTCCCTTAAAGGCATATTCACACTGGGCTTCCAGATGTGCTTCAACTATCTCTCCTGAAAGCACCAGATTGTGGCATTCAGAAAATCCGTGATTAATCTGCAGGGCTGCAAGAAATCTACTCCCAACATGTGAAAACGCAGCGGCAAAGCCACCATGGCAACAAACAAAAAGACATACTTTTTCACACAATACACAACTGAGGGTGTTTGCTCACGTTACCTGGCCCAGCAAAACTCCCGGTGTGGAAACGTACACTTATCTCCAAACGGGAGCGTGGGGGTAAAATCATCATCAGCCGGGTCCTGCAGCATTTTCTCTTACGAATGATAGGGATGGATTCTGAGTCATCACTCATAAGAGAAAATGCCATGGGACTTGACTGATGACATTTTTAGACCCGTGCCCACATTCAGAGATAAGCGGAAGATTCTCAGCCTGAGATTCCACACTGGGAGTTTTGCTGGGCCAGGTAATGTGGGAAAGTTCTTAGAAGATAGTTATCTATGAGCCTATTAGTCAAGTTGGTCAGTGGATGAGACCTCTGGCTGCCAGGAGCTGGGAGTGAAGAATAGGAAACGGATCACTCCATCATAGCTTATTGTACACTTCTTTGGAGCCAGTGAAACTGGCCATTGTTGGAGATGGGATGCTGGGCTAGATGCGAGGGCATGGCTGTAACAGAGACCAGTTGTACAGCTGCACTGGGGTCCGTAAGCTGGGGGGTCCCATCTCCCAGAGCAGTTGCATCTCCTGGCACTGGGTGGAAGGTGTTGCATGACAAGCTGGGAGAAAAAGCTCCCACCCCAACTTCATTGGCTTTGCACCTCTTCATTGAAGCCTGTTGCATCTTGTGCATCCATGCAAATGGCAGAAAGATTATCCCTAGAGATGCAGGTAATACCAGCTGATTTTGCTTAACAGTTGCTCCAACTGTTGCTTACCTAAGTCTTCCAAAATGCATTTCCATCTGTTTCTCACATCTCTTCGCATTTGCCGCAAAGTATAGATGTCATAGTTCAATTTTTGCCATTCCTAAAAAGGGGGGAAAACAACCCAATTCAGCCTTTTTTATTCTATACATCCTACCTCTCTCCACAAACATTGATTTTTAATCCGAGGCACGCTTCCTCACTTAAGTGCATTTGTACTTTGAAAAAATAAGTTAAACAAACATCTGACTCTGTCAGTCTGGCCCCTGTGTATATTCAGAGGCCTAGATATTTCCTTAACAAGCAAAACATTTTTACTACTCTAATCCTCTTAACACCACAGCCAACAAAGCTGTGGGGAAAAATGAGCAGGCTTTGGGCTCATGAAACAACTTGTTAGCCAGGGTCAGGTATAATGAAAATTTTAACATGATTGTCCATGATTTACATATATAATGGCCAAAAACCAACTGATTTTCTACTGTTGAGAGGCATACAGTATATGTAGAAACCTTGTTCAGCCTTTTGAAGACATCAGTAATGCTCTGCCAGGGTGGGTGACAGGCAGTAAAAGTGTGCCAGAAGTTTCTCCTCCACACTCCTATTCATTTTGTTTGATGCTAAACCTAGCTATAATCTCCTTTCAGACAGATATTCCTATCATCATAACACACAGGAAAGTGCTCCTATGAAGATGTCCTATCTAGCTGCAGGATAAGATTTTAACGCAAAAAAGTGTGTCCTAACCACATTACATTGCAATTCACTTGTATGTGCTCATAACCTCCGCAGGGGCGGGGGGTTCCACTTTTTCTTTACATTTTCCACATTTGATCACAGCTATTTAACAGGGTGGGGGAGAAGAGAAAGGGATGACCAACAGTTTGAGCAAAACATACTGCCATAACTGTAGTTTTGAGAGGGTGAAAATACAAACAGGGCCAGGTTTTCCAAGAGTTCAGCACCTACAATATGGGCTAGATTTTCAAAAAGAGCTCAGTTCCCATTGGGACACCAAAATAAAGTAACCACATTTTCAAAACTTCTATTTTTCTGAAGAGCTCAGCAGTTTTGGTCTATTTTTTTTTTTTTTTTTTTTTTTTAAAGATACCTCAAAAAGATACGTTGGTATGGTCACCGGCTCATGTAGAGGCGACTGATTTTAAAAGCCAAGGTTTCTCCATTTTGGAAAATAGCTGAGGCTAGTTAGCCAGTTGGTAAAGACAACACTTAAGCACATGCAGTTTCTCTCTTGTTTGGAACTGCATTGATATTTGAATCAGATAGAAAGAGCAGTACAAGATAAACACTAAAACACTGCTACATGGTGTTCCACATTTGCAAAAGCTTTTGGCCTTGCATATCTGAAAGCTCCGAGAGTTATTGGTACACCTTATTAGGGCACGGGCCTCTACAGTTTTTCTTTTAAAATTCCATAGAAGTTAAATCCTGGAGCCTGGACATACACATTTAATGTCTGAATGTGGTCATTTCCCAAATGCAACGTTACAAATTAAGGTTCCCCTTAGCAGCCATTGTGCTCCATTTAGAAGCCCAATCTCCAGCAGGGGCTGAGGTTTCTAATAAAAAACCTGCAACACTAGTGATATGTTCTGCTGTCACTGACAAAAGAGCATATTCAGGGGTCGGATGGCCGTACCAAGCGTCCTCTTTTAAAGGGGCGGTATGGCCACCCTATTCGAGGGCAGGACAAGGCTCGACTCAAAAAGAGACGTGGAGAAAGAAAATAAGGTCAGGGGAGCGAGATTGAATGGGTCAGTGAATTTCTTCTTGGTTAACCACTAGCTCTTTCATCTCCCCACATCAAGCTGTAGTTGGGTAATGTTGCTGTATCCATGTCACACTGGCTGTACAGATTTGGGGAGTCACATTCTACCCCAAGTATATATGAAAGTTTCAAACTGAGATTTTTAAAAAGGTGACAGATTTTATTTGTTAGACGTTGTGAATGTAATGAGAGTTTTTGGGCTATAACGTCCTAGCTCAGTGGCTCTCAAGCTTTGCTTAAACCTTCCTCCCACCCACACCATCCCCTTCTCTGTGGCTTGCTGTGCAAAAATTTTCTAATACAAAAGTTTGAAGTATGGTTTCTAGAACCAAAGTGACCCAGTTTTCAGATGTGCTTAATTATGGCTGCTCAGCACCTTTCTACAGAAAACATACCAAGCAGTTTTTATTTAAATCCATACTTAGGATTCCTAGGTTTAGATACCCTATGCTGAAAAATATTGGCATTGGTTTCTCCGATGACATAATAAAAATAAAAATAAATTAAAAAATAAAAAACATTTGTAAAACAGAACATTTTCATGGGTGGTGTCTGTGTATACCAGCAGCAAGTCCTGGCTGCCAAGGCCTAAATGCATCCTGCACCAATAATCTGTTTTCCTGATCAAAGAACTCCTGGGATTAAGATTCTGGATAAGCAGGTCGACAAGGTGAAGATAATGATGAATGCAGGTCACGAGAGCAGAGGAAGTTCTGATCAGTAAACAGCTTAGGTTGTTTTTCTCTGCCTCCAAGTTTAGTAGCATGGGGTGGGGAGGGGGCGGAAGGAAAATCCCTTATTAGCACAAGAAATACAGCTGCTGCATGCTTGTGCTGCTATGCAGAGGCCACTCCCCTCCTACCATCATAGGGCATAAAAGTAGCTCACTGATCACGATTAAATACAAGAAGGCATCCAATCATCACAGAGTAATGGGCAACAGCCATTATGATTTTATTATTACTATTACAGCTCATTAATCCAGCAGGAGAAAAAGCTGGTTTATTCTTTATTCACTGCTGGGGGTGGGGCAACTTTTCTCACTTCAACAAGCTTGGGATAAGCACTGCTAACGAAAAACATAGAAAGGTAAGATGACTTGTATCCCGCTCCCTCCAGCAACTCGTGGCGGCTCACAAAAATACATAAAAGGGATTACTAAAACAATAAAGACAACAACAAAGAGGTAAAGTCACTGGTAAAAAAAACACCTTTATCCCTCCCCCCTACGGCCTGGACGAACAGCGAAATCCAACAGGCCCGACGAAAGGCCAACAGGCTGAAAGCCAGGCGAGCTTCCTCTGGGAGGGAGTTCCACAGCCGTGGTGCGGCCACCGAGAATGCCCTCTCCATCGTGGCCCCCCGGTTCACCCAAGGGACCTCCAAAAAGGGAAACCGCAGAAGTCACTCCACGGCCTGGGGAGTGAGTCGGTCTCTCAGATAGGAGGGGCCCAGACCGTGTAGGGCTTTAAAAGTCAAAACCAGCACCTTGAATCGGGCCCAGAATGCTATAGGCACTGGCAGCCAGTACACAGCCTGGTGTAATGTGCTCCCTATGGCCTGTGCCTGTCAGTAGACGGGCCACCACATTCTGCACCAGCTACAGCTTCCGAGTCGTCACCAAGGGCAGCCCCACGTAGAGCACGTTGCAGTAATCTAGCCTTGAGGTGATGATTGCATGAATGAGGGTGGCCAGGTCAGAGCTTGAAACATATGGCTGGATCCTCTGCACAAGATGTAATTGGCAAAAGGCTACCTTTGCTACCGCCGCCACCTGAAAATCCAGGCGGAGGCCAGGGTCCAACAAAACCCCCAAGCTCCACACCTGTGGGGCCAGAGGAGGGCAGATCCCATCCACAAGGGGAGCCATCAGCTCTGATGCCCTACCCACCAACATCACCTCCGTCTTATCAGGATTTAGTTTCAGTTTGCTCAGCCTAATCCAGTCACTAACTGTTAGCAAGCAATGGGAAAGCACCGAGACTGCAGGACCTGTTGAAAAAGAGAGGTAAAGCTGGGTATCAGCAGCATACTGGTGGCAATGCACACCAAACCGTCTCACTACCTCACCCAGAGGTTGCATATAGATGTTAAATAAAAGTGGAGAGAGAATCAAACCTTGCAGTATGCCACAAGCGAGATCCCGGGGGCCAGATGTTTCTTCCCCCAGCACCACCTACTGGTTTCTCCCCGAGAGGAATGAGCGGAGCCATCCTAAAACAGTTCCGTCCACCATCCCCAGGGTCTGTAACCATCTCAAAAGCAACCCATGGTCCACCGTATCAAATGCTGCCAAGAGATCTAATAGGACCAGAAGTGTTGAATTTTCTAATCCATCTCTCAGCGGCAGTCATCTACCAAGGCCACCAATGCAGTCTCGGTGCCATATCCTGGACGAAAACCTGATTGAAAAGGATCCAAAAAACCGATGCTATCCAGATGGCCCTGGAGCTGCTGGGCCACCACCTGTTCAATCTCCTTCCCTAAAAAGGGAAGTTTAGAGACAGGTCGGTAGCTGGCGAGGCCACACCACCGCCTCCTTGAGGCACTCTGCCCTCCCGAAGGGTGGCACTGATCACTACAGCCAGCACCAGTCCCAAAATCTCCTGGAGGCTTTCACCAACCAGGATGGGCATGGTTCCAGTTCACAAAAAGTAGCTCTAACAGATCCCAGAACCCCCTCAGCATTGGCCGGCATCACTTCCTGAAACTGATCCCACAAAAATGGACCATAAACTTCGGCTCTCCTTCTACATCAATCCCGGCCCCGAAATCGTGCTGGATTCAAGCGATCTTATCTGCGAAGTAGTTTACAAACTCCTCACAGCGGGCTTGGGAAACCTCCCCCTCCAGGCAGAGGGAGGCCGGACTGACCAGCCCCCTCACCACCCGAAAAAGCTCCACTGGATGCAACTTCGCAGCAGTTATGAGGGCGGCAAAGAATTCTTTCTTTGCCGTCCTCACGGCCACAACATAGGACCACAAATGGGTCCAATGCTGCAGTCGATCGAATTCAGCATGAGAGCAGCCCCAGCAGCGCTCTAACTGCTGCCCTTCCCGCTTCAAACACCGCAGCTCCTCAGTAAACCAAAGAGCTCCACGGTGACGAAGTGGTGGGAGCGGACGCCTGGGAGCCACCCAATAAATGGCCCCCACCCAGCAAGATGTTCCAGGCTTGAACAAGATCATCAACCGAGCGGCCTTCAAGGTCTAAGCCCACCTCCCCCAGGGCTTCCTGGAACTGCCGCAGTTCCATCAACCTTCGGCAGCAGACCAACCTAATAGGTCCCACTTCTTTCCGAGGCTGCCATGCGCTAGGAATCTGGTCTGCAGGAGGTAATGATCCGCCCATGACAAGGGAATAGAACTTACTTCCCCCACTACCAGATCACCTGCCTCAAGCCCAGAGAAGAACACCAGATCAAACATATACCCCCCCTCATGTGTGCGGCCACTAACCATCTGGGACAGGCCCATGGTTGCCATGGTGGCCATGAACTCACACTCCACCCCCAATAAGGCCAGTACTGACATGAATGTTGAGATCCCCCAGGACCACAGTCCTCGGGGAGCGCAACACCACCCCCGACACGAGCTCTGCTAGAGCAGCGAGGGATGCTGCCGGGCAGGAAGGAGCATGGTACACCAGCAGCACCCCAATTCTGTCCCTGGCCAACTCAAACACAAGGTGAAGGGCTTTGATCCCTGGGATTAACTGCACCGCATACCTCCTAGTAGTCCAAGATTCCTTAAAAACTATAGCTACGCCACCACCACCACTCCTGTCCCCCAAGCTGGGGCTGGTGTTGCACAGAGTACCCCGCTGGAACAAGGTCTGCCAAAAATCCCATTTGCCGCCGAATGGCGGCGAAGGGGCAATTGTTGCGCCTCCCCCTCTCCAACTTGGACCGGAACGAGCTGTGGGCGTGGGAGAAGGCCGCCACAAGGAAGTCTGTTAGAAGGCTTCCTCATGCAGTTGCGGTTGCCTGGCAACCATCCCTGGACGCAGCGGCAAGACGTCGCTGCGTGGGAGTTGGAGCCCTGCCCCTTTTAGGAAGGGCGGGCTCCTGAGGAGCTGGAAAAAGCACGCCAGTCTGCCTGGGGTAGTTGAAGAGTCAGCAGCAGAGGAGACTCGCTGCTGACCACGAGTACATCAGAGGCCCTGTGGGTCAGAAGCAATGGGCCGAAGGAAGGGAGCGGTGGACGCGGGAGCAAAGAGGAAGGCCACAGAGGCCCAACGGAATCAGGCCAGGAACGGGGATGAACCACTCGGGGCAGAAAGTGGGGCGGAGAGGGTGAACCCCCCCCCCAAGAAGTAATGATGGCCCGGCTGCTGGAATGCGAGGCCCTATTAAGGGCTCACGGCCCGGCCAGGGCAAGGGGACCCCCGGTAGGAATAGACCCTGGGGATGCACAGGGTGGGGCCATGAGGCGCCACGAGGATGGAAGAGGCCCTGCGAGGTCCAGGGAGCTGGAAGAGGGCCCAAATAGCAGGGACACCACCCCCCCAGGGAGGAGGCGCAGTACAAGGGCAACCCAGGCCCCAGCCAGATACAGGGAGGAGGGGGGAATCCCTAACAGTCCCCCAGAAAATGAAAATGAAGGAGGTAATAGGGCAATAATCAGGGGAATGGCACCCCCATCACCAGCACTGGATCCGAGAGCAAGGGGGAGTGCCAAGCCAAGGGAGGAATCACAAAGGGGCCAGGCAAGCAATATGGGACCCCTGATGCAGGCCCTGTACCCAGGGGAACCGGCAGGGCCCTCAGGGACAGGAGGTCAGAGTATGGGAGCCTCAGATCATCACGGGGTCCCGGGCTGGATGGCCCAACAACAAGGGGCGAACAATCCCCCGAGGAGCCTACAAGGAGGCGGGATGGGGTTAGCCCGGCAGGGCCCAGTACCCACTGTTCGGGAGGTTTTTGTTCCCGTACAGACAGGCGGACCGCCTGAAGCAAGGAGGAAGTGTGTCGAACCACCGGAATGCCCACGGTACCCCATAGACGTGGAAATATGGGACAGGATCTTAGCCTTGGAGAGAGAATTACGCGGGACACGACAGGACAGTGACCAGCAATCCCCCGAACGAGAGGCAGTACGGGGAACGACACAGGTCTTCGACAGAGGAGGCGAGTTAGAAGGTGACCCCGACGAGGCCTATGGAAGGTGGGCCCGGTCATCACATGAGGGGCCCACCTTCCAAGGGCAAGGGACAAAACCCACACACCCCTACAACAAGGGGGCATGACGGGACAGCAGCCAGCCCACACGGAGAGCACAACCCACCAGGGTACAGGGCCAGGTATTGCGGGGAGGGGCCAGCCCCCTGCACCCCGGTTGACAAACCTTGATGGAGCATGGGTATGGGTAGTCGCACCCAACCCAGGACAAAATAGCGGGGCCACACCAGGGTACGAGGAACAAGAAACAGCGAGCTGTGATAACCCCAATGCAGGAAGAGGGGGAGGAGACAAACCTCCCACTGAACAGGGTCCATCAGGAAGGGGAACCACGAGTCTGTCCCCCCGCCACCAGGTGGGGCCATACCCAGTGTGGCGGCCCCGTTTGGATCGCATTTACCCCTCAGTACGAAAGAAAAAATACCAAAGGGTGAATACGTGGACATTTTTGCCCTGCTTTTCAGTGATCCAATACTGGATCACTCAGAACAGGACGAGAAGGACAAAGAGAAATTCCGCTGCCCAAAAGCAGACTGAAATTGGGAGAACTGGACGGCTGCATGGGCAGTGTATATGAGAGTGGTGTTGCAAAATAACCCCAATAGGGGATTGGAGCTCCACAAGTATGCCAACATTATTAGACGGGCATACGGGACTGGCCCGGCAGGCGGGTGGCTGACATATGATGAAGCTTTTCGTCATAGGGCAGCCACAACACCAGGTTTAAGATGGGACGTGCACGCCACAGACCTGTGGTTAGAGAGCATGGTCGATGTCACCAGGGCTCCCCGGGCAGATAGCAGACACCCACTGGTGCGGGTCGGGGTCACCCCAGAAAACGAGCCATTTTGGAGTGAAAGCCGCAGGGCAGGGCAGGGCAGGCACCCGGCGCATACTGGGAATACAATAGAGCGGGACGATGGAGCCACATGCCGCTTCCGCCATAATTGCTCCAGTTGTGGGGGAGGACACCCAAAGACCAATTGTTTTCGCCCCCGCCAAAAAGGAAAGAGGGGAGGATATGGGCAGGGTAGGGGATATGGCAAGGGAGGCCAGACATCCCCCCCCCACCTGCCCTACAACGGGGACCGACGCCAGTCAAAGTTAACTGTCTGGCAAAGGCCCTTGCAGGTCATCCTGACCCGCAAGAAGTCAAGTATACGATTCAAGGGTTCACGGAAGGTTTTATAATCCCGGCGGAGTCAGTGCAGAAACAGGGTATAGTCAAGAATTTAAAATCAACAATTGGCATGGAACATTTAGTAAGGCAAAAAATAGCCAAAGAGGTTGCCGAAGGCAGGATGGCAGGGCCGTTTGGGCGACCCCCAATGGGGAACATGATAGTCTCGCCTTTGGGAATTGTCCCAAAGAAGGCAAAAGGCGAGTATTGCATGATCCATCATCTCTCTTACCCCCATGGGAGATCAGTCAACGACGCCGTCCCTAAGAACTAGCCACCGTTAAATATGCGTCATTTGATGAGGCCGTGATAAAAGTCAAGGCGATGGGAAGGGGTGCCTTAATTGCCAAGTGCGACATAAAGTCGGCATTCAGGCTGTTACCAGTGCATCCCACTAGTTTTTACCTCCTAGGCTTTCAGTTTGAAGGCTCTTACTATTTCGATCGAGATATGCCAATGGGATGCTTGATATCATGTTCAGCCTTTGAGCGGTTCAGTTCCCTTATAGAAAGGGTTTTCCAAAAAAAATCGCCGGTGGGGGACATTACCAAATACCTTGATGATTTTTTGGTGATGGGCCACGCAGGCATAGAGGAATGTGCAACGGCTTTACTAATTTTTCAATAAACAGCCGGAGAATTGGGAGTACCGCTGGCACCTGAAAAAACTGAGGGGCCAGCCACCAAATTAACATATTTGGGAATTGAACTCGACACAGAAGGAATGTTATCCAGACTCCTGAAGGATAAGCTATTGGTTATGAGGGAAAAGATCAAGGAGGGCCTGGCAGCACGCAAGATAACAGTGCGCACATTACAGTCACTAGTGGGGAGCCTGAATTTTGCTTGTTGTGTGGTCGCACCTGGTAGGGCCTTTTTGTCTCATCTTTATGGGAAGTTGAGAGGTGAACTCTCCCCTCATCAGAGGATACGTGTTAACGGAGAAATGAAGCAAGGTTTACAGGTATGGCTTACATTTCTAGACAGCTTTAATGGGGTTAGCTTCTGGAGGGAGAGGCTATACCTTAGAGCAGAGTTACAAGTACAATCCGACGCAGCCAGTGGGGCAGGTTTTGGGGTTTACTTTCGTACTCGGTGGTACGCAGGAAGGTGGCCGGATGAATGGCATGCATCAGGGGTCACAAGGGACTTAACTCTTCTGGAGTTATTTCCCATAGTAGTGGCATCACTCGTATGGACTCCACAGTTTACCAATCGCACCATAATGTTTTGGTGCGACAATCTGGTCGTGGTGCATGTCGTGAATTCGTTATCTTCCCGATCTCCCAGAGTGATGACATTGGTCAGGACCTTGGTGCTTAACTGTTTAAAACATAACATCCTATTCAGGCCCCGGCACGTCCCTGGAATCGACAATGGCATTGCCAATGCCCTTTCTCGGTTCCAGATGGACCATTTCCGAGAGCTAGCACCATGGGCAAATGCAGACCCGGACCTGCTGCCCCCCTGCCTGTGAACCCTTGGGAGTTAGAACTGGAAACCACCGTACAAGGCTCCCTGGCCCATAGAACCCAGACCGCCTATGGTAGGGCCTATCGAGAATTCCAGACATTCCGGCACAAAAAAGGATGGTTAGACGTATTTCCTATTACTGAGCCTGAGGTACTACAATTTGCCAGTCACCTCCATAGGATGGGTTTAGTTGTGGGCACAAAAAGGGGCCTCACATTCATCAATAAACTAAAAGGATTTCCATCACCGGACGGGATTTTTTACCTTAAACACATGCTCGAGGGTTGGACCCGAACCTGGAGGACCCTCCCCAAGATCCGGGCACCAATCACAACCCCAATTTTGAAAGGCATAGTTGAAAAATTGAATAACATTTGTTACAACAATTACGAGACCCAGGTATTCACAACAATATACATGATAATGTATTTCGGAGGTTTCCGTATCAGTGAGGTAGCCAGTGGGTCACGAAAGGACAGTACCAACAGGGCATTGGTGGTAGGAGACATTGAGCTGACCGCTGACAAAGTCCTTATCCGATTGAGAATGTCCAAGACAGACCAAAAAGGGAAGGGCGCAATCGTGAGACTGTACCAAAGCGGCCCACCAGCGATTTGCCCGGTGGAACAGATTAGGCGGTACCTAAACATCCGCCCACCAGGAGCCGGTACACTCTTTCTACACAGGGGTGGGATGCCGGTTACCACTTCACAGTGTATGGTGGTAATGAGATTGGCCTTAAAAGAGTTGGGATTGCCCCCGGGCGAATTCGGTTTGCACTCTTTTAGAATCGGAGCAGCCACTACAGCCGCAGCAGCTGGGCTCCCAGAACAAGCCATTAAGGCAGTGGGGAGGTGGAGATCGGAAGCTTATAAAAAATACATCCGGCCGTATCACTACTAAAAGTGTATTTCTGTTTCGCCAGGAGGCAGACCAAGTGGAGTCATACGAAGTAACGGGTGGATCGTTGGGCACAGTCTGGTTCGTTGGGCAGGGGCAGCCACGACAAGAGCCCCTGGGGGAAAACACTTGGGCCTCGATGACAAGGTCAACCTTAAACGGGCTGGTAGGAGTGGTATGAGATGGAGTCAAGTACTCCCAACGCTCAGGGGTATAGAGAATGAAAGGATACCAGAAATACTCGTCATTCATCTAGGGGAAAATGACTTAGCAACCAGAAAGGGAGTTAATTTGGTGATTCAAATTAAGAGAGACTTAAGCACCATCAAGCGATGGTTCGTAGGGTTCCATATTGTATGGACGAATTGGTTGCCAAGAATTAGATGGGACAAAGCTAAAAAACCAGGGAAATTAGATAGAGCTAGGAAGAGCATTAACAGGGAGATTGTTAAATGTGTAGAAAGTTTAGGGGGATCTAGTTGAGGGCATAAAGGAATTGTTCACACAAACCTGGAACTGTACTGGCCTGATGGAGTTCATTTGTCCCAAAAGGGGAACGAGATGTACCTGGCAGCATTGGCTGGACATCTGGGAAAATTGTTGACTGGATAGGTGGTGGGTGCCGGGACGGTTATAAATGACTGCCCCTGTGTGGCAGGGGTCCAGTATGCAAAGACAGGTTAAATAGGTAGGATATAGAAAGGAGAATTGGTTACCTACCTTTGGTGAATTCCTTTCTGTCTTACTCTCCTTCTCCTCCTCCGCTGGGTAGCTCTGCTGCTGGCCGATAGGAGGCAGATGATCAGATTTTTTCTTTTGCGCATGCGCTAGGAGCTACCCGGTTTCTCCAGTCAGTAATCTAGCCGAGTGCCCCTAGAAAAATGTCCTTAATTCAACAGTAACACAAACTCCGAAAAGTGAACTCGGTGCCCAACGGGGCCTAACTCAAAAGAACCATAGGAATAACAAGTAGCAGTCTGGTACAAGAAGAACTGTATGCTGTCTGGCAGGGAGGGTCGGAGGAGGAGAAGGAGAGTAAGAGAGAAAGGAATTCACCGAAGGTAGGTAACCAATTCTCCTTTCTCCTCTTACCTCCTTCTCCTCCTCCGCTGGGATATATCCAAGCAGTTCCCTCTCTTACGGGTGGGAGCCGACAGCACTGGAAGAATCCAGTACCGACTGCAATACCCACCTGCCGAAAGCTGCTTCTGCTGATTGTTATTATTATTATTATTATTATTATTAACAAACGTTTATATAGCGCCAGCAGTGTACCTGGCACTTTACAAAGTAATAAAACAGACACGGTCCCTGCCCCTAGGGCTTACAATCTGAGAGACAGGAGCTGGGGGAGAGACTTAGGAAGGGGAACAGAGGGAGAGACAAGGGGTCTAACATTCATGAAGATGCGAGGTCTCAAGTGCACGTACTTGGCTTGGTTACGATGAGAATGACAGCAGGCAGGTCCATGT
>QEPC01014436.1:1930112-1947919 GCA_003113815.1 Sphenodon punctatus | reverse complement strand
CACTTGGAGATAACTGCTTTAGAGACTTTTTTCCCTTTAGAGTGTGGGTGGTAGCTCACTAGTAGGGAAGAAGATTTCCTAAAGGGCTGAGTGCGCTCTAGGTAAATTTTGAGTGCCCTTCTAACATCCAGGGTGTGCCATTGTCTCTCCAGAGGGTGGCGAGGCTTAGGGCAGAAAGATGGTAGGACCACCTCCTGAGCTAGGTGGAAAAAGGAGGGGACCTTGGGTAGGAAGGTTGGATCCAGTCTGAGCAGCACCGACTCCTTCCTAAATATACAGAACACTGGGTCGATAGACAGCGCTCCGATCTCTGAGACCCGTCTCGCTGATGTTATGGCGATCAGGAAGGCCATTTTAAGTGATAGGAAGTAAAGCGAGACTTGGTGTAGTGGTTCGAATGGAGGGCCCGTGAGGGCTTTAAGAACGACATTGAGATTCCACGTAGGGAAACGATGTACTACAGGAGGTGCTAAACGTCTGGCTGCTCTTAAGAACTGCTTGACGTGTGGATGTGCGGAGAATCGATGGGCAGCAGAGGATGCGATAGTGCTATCGATAGCCGCTAGCTGTCTCGCCAGCATGCTAGGGCGGAGCCCCTTATCCAGCCCTTCCTGAAGAAATTGGAGAATTTATGGTGTGGAAGGATCCCGAGGAGGAATCCTGATGTGACCGGCACCAACGAACAAAGATGGTCCAGGTAGATTGATAGATCCGTCTCGTTGACGGACGCCTAGAAGCAAGGAGGGTCTGGATTACCGGACCCGAATATCCCTGAGATCGGAGGTCTCAATAGCCAGGCTGTCAGTTTCAGGAATTCGGGCTGTTTGTATTGAATAGGCCCCTGGGTGAGAAGGTCTGGTGTCACCGGTAGCGGAAGATAGTTTCCTCTGGATAGGCGGAGGAGGTCGGGGAACCACGGTCTGCGGGGCCAGAATGGGGCTATTACGATGACCGTGGCCTGCTGCTTCCTGGCTCTGCTGATCGTTCTCCCTAAAAGAAGAAAGGGAGGAAAAGCGTACAGTAGGCCCTGGGCCAAGGGTGACTGAGGGCATCGTGAGGCTCCGCTTGTGGGTGGGGGCTCCTGGCGAAGAATCTCTGCGTCTTGTGATTGGTGACCGATGCGAAGAGATCCACTATTGGGGCCCCGAATGACGATACCACAAGGCTGAAGGCCTGCGGAGAGAGGGTCCATTCCCCCGGATCCACTTCCTGTCTGTTGAGCCAGTCTGCTTGTACATTTTCCTGGCCCCTGATGTGTCTGGCCGTCAGGGAAAGCAGATTGTCCTCCGCCCAGCTGAGAAGAGAGGCTTCCTTGTGGAGGGACGAGGACCTGGATCCTCCCTGATTGTTCACGTAGGCCTGAGCGGTAGTATTGCCTGTGAAGACAAGTACATGTTGGTTCCGCAGCTGTGTGGCGAAGCGAAGCATTGCTAGACGGATGGCTCTGAGCTCCAGCCAATTGATGCTGTGCTCTCATTCGTGGTTCGACCACGCTCCCTGAGCCGTCTGGGAGTCGAGGTGAGCTCCCCATCCAAGTAGGCTGGCATCCGTGGTTAGTCTTAGCCTTTCCGGTTCCGAAAGAGGCACTCCGTTGGCAAACCTGTGTGTTTGTTCCCACCACACTAGAGACTGTCGGGCTGTGCGACTGATAGGTATGGGCACCGGCTTGTTGGTGGTGATAGCAGCCTGCCAGGGCCTGAGGAGAGCCTGAAGCGGGCGCGAATGGAAGCGAGCCCACTGAAGATGATGGATGAGCGATATCATCAGGTCCAGAAGGGATGCCAGGGTGAGGATTGACACCCGTGGGCTGTCTCGAACTGCGGTGATGAGGGTTAGGAGCTTGGTTTGCCGTTGGGGTGGAATGAACACTCTGTTGAGGCCGGTGTCGAACACCACTCCCAGATGCTCGAGGCGTTGAGTTGGAGTAAGATGGCTTTTGGGGGTATTGATGACAAAGCCGTGGGTCTCGAGGTATTCTCAGGTCCGAGAGAGATGTGTCTGAGCCAGCTGGAGAGATGAAGCTTTGACTAGTAGATCGTCTAAGTACGGGAATACTGCAATACCTTCCAGCCTGAGGTTCGCTATGAGGGGAACGAGCACCTTGGTGAAGGTACGGGGTGCTGATCCCAGACCAAAGGGGAGAGTCCGATATTGCCAGTGTTGGCCATTGTAGCAAAATCGGAGCCACCTCTCGTGAGCTGGAAGGATGGGTATATGAAGGTATGCGTCTTGCAGGTCCAGCGATGCCATCCAGTCACCCTGGGTAAGAGCTAGTGATATAGACTGGAGGGTTTCCATCCTGAATCGCTGCTTGCGGAGCGCTCTGTTGAGACACTTGAGATCGAGCACCCCCCTCCAGGACCCGGATTTCTTTTGCACCAGAAAGAAAATGGAGTAGACCCCTAGCCCGTGCTCGTGCCACGGTACTCTCTCTATTGCCCCCAGCAGTTGGAGTCTGGTGATCTCCGCCAACATATTCTTGTGCTTGAGTGGATTGTGGGAGCGAGGAGACATTCTGAAGACATCCCGAGGGTAGTATCTGGTCTCGATTGAGTACCCTCTGGAGACTGTCTGGATGTCCCATGCGTCGGTCGTGGCTTGGGCCCATCTTGGTGCAAACTCCAGCAGACGGGCGCCGATCCTCTGAGAGGTGAGGTAAGAACACGCGGTATAGTCAGGATTCCTGCCTGCATGACGGTGACCCTGATCGGCGGTTCTGCTGGTGCTGAGCTGCTGGTCTGCTTAACTTAGCTCCTCTGCCTCTCTGGTATCGATTACGGTTAGCCGCGTTCCAGGAGGGTTGTGTGGAATATTGGTAGCGTTTTTGGTCCTGTTGAAAACGAAAAAAGGGGCGAAAAGGATTCCTGGTAGGTTGGATCTGGTTCAGTGTGTGCTTCCTATCCTTGTTAGAAGCATCCTTCAGCACCTTGTCTAGCACCGTGCCAAACAGCTTGCCGCCTTTGAAGGTGCTGTTTACTAGTAAGTTCTTAGCGTGGGCGTCGGCGCGTCAGGAGCGGAGCCACAGCCTACGCCTGGCTGCCACATTGGCTGCCATTCCCTTAGCCACCCATGTTAGCATGTCCATAGACGAATCCACCAGGAAAGCCTGGGCTAGAGTAACGTTAGTGGCTAGTTTTCTAGACTGCGCTCTCGCAAGGTTGGGGTCCTTCCCCATTTTGAACCACTTCATCACTGCCCTTGAAACATATGATGATGTGGTGGCCATACGTAGCGCGTTGGCCATAGCCTCGTAACTCTTTTTAAGGCCAATCTCGAGGCCTTTGTCTGTCAGATCCTTTGGTAAGAAATCTCCCTCTGTGGGGAAGACAGACTGTCGGGCCAGAGCTGTTGGTGTGGCATCAACCCGGGGCAGGGCAAAAAAGGGCTTGCTCCATTTTGTAAAAGCATACAGAGTCTGTTGAGGCTGTGTTTAAGTTAAAGGACTTAGTGGGGTGTTCCCACTGTGCCCTGATAATTTTTTCGAAGGCCTTGTCTAAGGATGCCCCCAAGGTGCCCTGCTCCATTCTAGGGATATAATCCCTGTCTGAATCCTTCTCTCCGTCTGAGGAGGAGTCTGATTCCCCTTTTTTCTGGGTTCTGGGGGTGACCCTCAATACCCTCTCCGCTCTCTTTATAAGCTTAGGGCCCTGGTCATGGGGCAGCTCCCTGCCCTGATCTCTGTGCCCCTTAGAAAGTATCCTTTCCCAGTCCTGGGATGTATCCTCTCGCATAGATTGCGAGGCAGCGGACGAACCTGCCTCTGACTCCTCCTCTGAAGAGGGTGCAGGAAGGCAGAGAGGCCTCTTGTGGGGAGCCCGTGGCCGCTTGGCAGGGGGAGGGGATTCGGCATCAGACGAGTCCCCTGAGAATTCCCCTTCTTCGCGGGGTGAGCCATGATCCTCCTCCTCTGCCGAGGAGGAGCCCAGAAGATCTGAAAGGGATGCCCGGGTTACAGGGCATTTGCTCTTCCCTTTCCCCGCTACACAGGAGGTTCCCTTAAAGTTACCCTTAGGGGTCTGCCTATGGGTGGCCAGCCTCTTTCTGTGAGCCCTTTGGTTGCTCTCTATCCGTGAGAGCGCCCCCATCATAGTCCTGAGGGCTTCCAGCTGCGCCTGTTGGAAGGCGAGGGGCTCGTTGAAAAAACCCAGGTCCCCCCTTACTTGGGAGGAGGCAGCTGATGCTACCTCCCCTTCGATGTCCTCCATGGGGGATTCCTGTCGGCTGCGGGCGTATTGGGCCTGCCAGGCGGGGAGGGAGGTTTCACTTTCCGTTGCCCTGGCCTCCGCCGCCATTTCGGCTCTGGTCCTCCTTGGTGTTGGCGCCGGCGCGTCCGCGTCCTCCGGCCTGTTGGCCCACCGTTTGTTTGGCCGCCGCTGGGGCGGGTTCGGCCTGCGGCTGGGGTGCCCGTCCAGCAGCTGCGCAGCGGGTCTTTGCTGCTTCCGCCATGGCGGCGGTGCTGAAATGTCCGGGGGTTAGCTCCGTAGAGTCCCCGCTCCGAAAGTTCCCTGGCCTGTACCCGCGGGCCGTCCCAGGTAAAGACAGGACCTCCTCCTGAATTGAGGGGAGGCTGCGCCCAATCTTAGGTGTGGCCGCACCTTCCAAGTAGAAGTTTTTCTTTTCCTTTTTTTTTTTTTTTTGGTGTGGGTACGGAGCACCCGGCTGCCGGACCTATCGGGCCTGAGGCAGACTTCGAACTGGGAAAGGCAGGGGAGCGTCTTCCCTATGTACTCCCAGCGAAGTTCTGCTGCCTCCTAGTGGCCCTCCGGGAGATCGCTCCCTAGGTCCGAATTACCGGACGAGAGGGCATAGAAAGGCGGTTTAGTCAGCGCCTCTAAGACTAGGTTTAAATTCCAAGATGGTACCCTATGAACGACCGGGGGAGACAGGAGTCTGGCCGCCCGAATGAATCTTTTAACGTGAGGGTGAGTAGAGATTGCCCTGTTAGTTACCGCTCTAAGGACTGAGTCTAGGGCCGCTGCCTGCCTGGCTAAAGTGTTAGCCCTAAGACCCTTATCTAAGCCATGCTGGAGAAAGTCCAATACTTGGGAGACCTCTGCCTGTCTGGGATCGACTCCTCTCTGTTTTGACCAGGAGGCGAACACTCTCCAAGTATTCTGGTAGGACCTCCTGGTGGCCGGTCTCCGAGAGCTCTGGAGAGTATCGAGAACCGGATCTGTATATCCACGTCTCTTTAGTGCCAAGCGTTCAATCGCCAGACTGTCAGTTGATATGTCCGGATGTCCGGGCAGAAAATCGGACCTTGTTGGAGGAGGTCTACTCTCAACGGGAGTCTTCTGAATTGACCCTGGCTGAGGTGGATCAGTTCCGAGAACCAGGGTCTCCTGGGCCACCAGGGGGAGATCAGCAACAGAAGAGCTCGTTCCTTGCGAGCTTTGGCGATGGTTCGAGCGAGCAACAGAAATGGTGGGAACGCATATAGGAGTCCCTCGGGTCAGGGTTGGTTGAGGGCGTCAGTCGCCTCCGCTTCTACGCATCTTTCCCATGTCATGAAGCGGGGCAGCTGGGAGTTGGTCTTGGTTGAAAACAGGTCTATGATGGGAAGACCAAACCAATCCACAATGTCCCTGAAAATTGTTTTGTTGAGCATCCATTCGTGGGGCAGTAGAGCTTGACGGCTGAGCCAGTCTGCTATCGTGTTGTCCTGTCCCTTGATGTGGAGAGCCTTGAGGGACGGAGTGTGGTGTTGTGCCCATCTGAAGAGACAGGTCGCCTCGTGTTGTAGCTGGCGCGACCGGGAGCCTCCCTGGTGGTTCACGTAGGCTTTTGCCATGACATTGTCGGTGTAGACCAGGAGGTGGTAGTTGGTCCCTTCGGGGAAAAGTTGTTGAAGTGCCAACCGGATGGCCTTCAGTTCTAGATAGTTGATCTGCTGTTGCGAGTCCTCCTGCGACCACTTTCCTTGTACTGACAGGGTCGACGTGTGGGCTCCCCAGCCCGCTTGACTGGCGTCCGTTGTAATCACGTGTCGCATGGGCTCCGTGAGAGGGACCCCCTTTCGAAACTGCTCAGGGTCCAACCACCAGGACATGGAGTTCTTTACGTGCCCCGGAAGGAGTACCCAGGGATTGTGCCCGCCTGTAAGCTCTCGCTGAAAAGGTTTTAGCAGCGTCTGCAAGGGACGTAGGTGGAGCCTGCCCCACGTCATCTGGGCCATGCACGATACCATCAGTTCGAGGAGAGATGCTAGTGACTTGAGCCTCATTCGGGATGATGATCTGAGGGTCCTTACCAACCTCTGGATCCGACTTGACCTGTCCGGAGGGATGAACACGAGGTCGGAGCTCGTATCTATGATGGCGCCCAGGTGCTCCAATCTCCTCGTTGGGGTGAGGTGACTTTTTTCCCTGCTGATCAGGAACCCGTGCTGTTCTAGATAGGAGATCGTCCTGTTGAGGTCTAGTATAGTTTTCTCTGGGGAGTGGGCCCGGATCAGAAGATCGTCTAGATAGGGGTGGACATGAACGCCCTCCATCCTGAGGTTCGCTATCAGTGGGATTAGAACCTTGGTGAAGGTCCGGGGTGCGGAGGACAGGCCGAAGGCAAGAGTCCTGAACTGCCAATGGTGGTTGTTGTAGTTGAAGCGTAGCCACTTCCTGTGAGGCTCTCGGATTGGGATGTGGAGGTATGCATCCTGTAGGTCCAGAGATACCATCCAGTCATTTCTCTGTATATGGCGGCAAATGGAGGTCACTGTTTCCATTTTGAACCTCTTTTTTGTTACATGGTGATTCAGGGTCTTTAAGTCCAGCACTGCCCTCCATTTGCCCATCTTTTTTGCCACCAAAAAAAGAATGGAGTAGAGCCCTGAACGATGTTGAGACTTTGGTACTTTTTCTATGGCCCTGGTGTCAAGGAGCCTCCTGATCTCCGAAGTCATGGCGAGGTGTTTTCTTGAGTCTCGAGATCGTGGCGAGATCAGGAATCTGTATGTAGGTGGACTGTCGAGCTCTATGGAGTACCCGTGTGTTAAGCAGGATAGGACCCAGGTGTCCGTGATCGAGCGTGCCCACACGTCGTGGAACCGCTGGATCCTGCCTCCAACACGGCAGTCGTAGTAGTCATGAGTCTTGTCTGGGTTGATTGCAGGCAGGCCCCTGGACCTGCGTCTGTCGTATCTTCCTGGACGGAAACCTCTGCTTCTGAAGGAGAAGTTGTAGCCTCTCTGAGCGGGAGCCTGGAATTTTGTGGAAGGGCCTGTGAAGCCCCGAAACCTAAAGGACTGTCCTCGAAAGGAGCCCCTTCTTGTAGATAGCTGCTGGAGGGTTTTCAGTTTGTCTTTGCTCGAAGCCTCTTCTAACACCTTTTCCAGGCAAACTCTGAATAACTTCGATCCTTTGTATGGAGAAGCCGTGAGTAAATTCTTCGCGGTGACATCTCCGTCCCAGGAGCGTAGCCATACCCTACGTCTGGCTGCAATGTTGTTGGCTACTGATCTAGCTGACCAGGTTAGATTATCCTTGGTTGCGTCAGCCAGGAAGGCGGCCACCATGCAAACTCTGGAATTTAACCTCTGGTATCTGCCCTCTGATATGTTTGGGTCCTGCAGCTCCTGAAGCCAAGCAAGCATGGCTCTAGCTACATAAGAGGATGCTATTCCTACCTTTAGGGCCACTGAGGTTGCCTCCGAGGCTTTTTTAAGAGCCGCGTCAATTGCCCTATCTGTGCTGTCTCTAGGGTGGCAGTCCCCTTCAGTGGGAAACACCGTGTGTCTGGCCAGGGAAGCGGCTCCAGTGTCCACCTTAGGGGGACGGAACATAGGATCCTTTCTCCTAGAGAAGGAGTATAAGGTATCCTGGGCCTTGTTCGTTTTAAAACTCTTGTCTGGGAATTTCCACTCCTGAAGGACAAGTTTTTCAAAAACCTTGTCCAGAGGGAGTCCCTGGTCCCTACTGAGGGGATGTATTGACGGGTCTCTTCCTCCTGTGAGTCGGAGGAATCCCGATTGGAGGATTTTTCCTGTAATTGTAAGGTCTTAATGACCTGAGCTACCAGCTCAGTTCGATACTGAGTGGGGAAGTGTCTCTCACTTTCCTCTGGGTCAGGAGCCAGGTCCACCCACTCCCCTTCCTCTAATTCGGAGACAGCCTGGTCAGATTCTGAGTCAGGGTCAGAAACATCCTGCTCCTGCTCAGCTAGTGTCTGATTTATATCAGTGCTCTGTTCCCCATGCTCACTTTCTGCACAGGAGACTAACAAGGCTGAGGTTCCAGCGCCATCTAGTGGACGTTTTGATTTTTTACTGGGAGCTCCAGAGGTCCCTGCTTTAAGTTTCGTTTTTGGCTTGGAAGGGAGCCTCTTTCTTTTAGGTTTCGCCAGTTTGCCTAAGGTAGCCAGGATCTCTTCCATGGATTTTTCCAGGGAGGCGAGGCGTACCTGGGTGTCCTGTTCCTGAACTGGGGCATCAGGAGGGGGGGTGGCCCCTGCTGGGAGCTGAGCCTGGCTCATGGTTAGCCCTTGATTGGGGTTAGGATTCTTTATCAGGGGGGCAGCGTGGCTGTCCCTGATCCTATAGGGCTGAGAGAAGTAGGAACGGAGCCCAGCTGGGCTGTCTCTGCCCTATATGGGCTCTGAGAGCTTTCTGACTGCCCCGGGGGAATGCATGCAAGGGACAGAGAGCAGGCGGGCTGCCTCCGCCCTGTAGCACAGGAAAAGAGTCTCGTAGTCGGGGGAAGCTCAGAGGCCCAGCGGCGCTGTCCCTGAGTCCCTGCTGTTTTCTTTTTCTTTCCTTTTTTTTTTTTTTTTTTTTTTTTTGTCGGGGGGAAAAAGAAAGCCCCCTTGAAAAGGAATTTACAGCCCGGCTTAAGCTCTCAGGCGCAGCCACGCCGCCCCGGAGCTAGTAGGTGAAGGGGAGGTTTGGGAAAAAAAAAGAAGAAAGGGGCAGCAGGAGAGTGAACGGCCCTGCCGCATCAATACCCCGAGGGGGATTAGTTAGGGAACTCTCCTTCCCCCAATTTCACTAACTGTTTGTTTATTTCCTTCTAGGTTCGGAGGGAGCTGTGCTGGAAGCGTCCTACCGGCCGGGAGGCAGATGAACAGATTGGAGAAACCGCGTAGCTCCTAGCGCATGCGCAAAAGAAAAAACTTGATCATCTGCCTCCTATCGGCCAGCAGCAGAGCTACCCAGTGGAGGAGGAGAAGGAGGTAAGAGGAGAATAAGAAGAGTCATCTCCTTAAGAGATGGGGAGATGAGACCTTGTGTAATGCATGGCACGGCATGCATGAGGGTCAAGCTCCCTGGGAGCGGTTACCCAACGGGGAGTAGGGACAGGCACTGTCTTCACACCCGTTGGGCATTGTCTCCTTACTCGAGCCCACAGTGGGCTTGCACCCTCTTTCGGACAAACCAAGGGTTGCTGAAAGAGGGGAGTGTGAAATTAAGGGAATTGTCACTGGAAGGCACATCCAGGATAATCCCGGAGTTAAAAAGTTATGTTAGTTGTTGGCATACTGGACCCAGAATTGCAAGGTGCAATTACCCACCAGCCGAAAGAATACGAATTTGATTAAAGAACGCGACCAGTTTTTTACAACCAACTAGTACAAGTCTCTGTGTGTTATTTTGGAGGATGCGCCGACAATCGGACCTGTGTCCCCGTCCAGCCAGGTCTCTATGAAACACGTGAGGTCTGCAGTCTGATCAAGGATCATATCCCGGATCACTGATGTTTTATTGACAACAGACCTCACATTCAACAGCAGCACCGGCCCAAGGGGCCTTAGACCTTGATCCATCCCCCCACCTGAGGGGGACCCTGCCCTGGGGACAGGCACCAAACACCTCAGTCCCTGGGTCACCCCATTCAATCGTCCCCCAGGACCGTATCTCCCCTGTTCTACAACAATCCCTATGGCTGTCCCCCCCTCCCCCCATCCGCTCCAACCCAGGCCCAGACAGCAGCTGCTGCGTCCGGACCCTGGGGGAGACCCTCCCTCTCCACCCCCACAGAACCACCACCACCCAGTCCCCACCCACGTGCTACCACCAGGTGATCCCTTCCAGAAGCAGCCCCACCCCCACCCACCCACACCTGGGAGCCTGAAACTGGACCCACCCTCTCCCTAGCCCAATTCCCATCTATCACAGGGGCCAAAGACCCGGCTCCCAGAGTCATTGCCTAACACCCCCCCCCCAACCTGGCACAAACGAACTCCAAGTAACCCCCTTTCAAATGGACAACACACTCAACCGCCCTCACGCCTCACCAAAGGCTTGTGGCCTCTGCACCGCCTCAAAAGCCCTCCCGAGTTGGAAGTCCTGGCAGGCCCCACCACCTCACTCCCCAAAGGGACGGGGGGAGCGTTTATCCAGGGGGCGAGCCCTCGAATGGGCTCCCACGTGGAGCTGTCAGCAGTGGATGAAATCTGCAGCAGCGGAAGCAAAAGAACAAAACAGGTTTAATATTGCCCAAGAGTGACCAGCAGCATGTCCCAGCCACCACGGCTCCCACCAACAGCCCGACCAACAGCCGACACCCTTTGGGTGTCGTCCTTCAGGCTAGCTCCCCCAGGGCTCAGCCCTAGAAGATATACCTGCAGGGGAGTGGAAGGGCGTCAGGTGGTATCCACTCCCCCTGCCAAATGAGCAGCCCAACAGTAGGGTCCCCACCCCAGGGCCCAGCCCTAGAAGATATACCTGCAAGGGAGAGGAAGGGAAATGTAGAAGGGTACGGAACTCTAGGTAAGAAAGCACAGAAAGAAACTTAAGAGAAGAGGCTGCCCTTTGAAAACAAAAGTTTGAGGGGGAAATTTGCTGCATTGGGGTTAAGGAAAGCCCTTTCCAGCACAGTTCCCATGGTACCTTAATCTATTTTGGCAGAGTTCAATCAGTCCACTCAACCTTCTCATGACCCAAAGCATGGAAAGAAAGTCCATGGGAAAATGAGTAGTGATTATTTGAACTCTCCTTTAAAACAAAGTAGTTAAGACACAAATTATGTATTGGTTTGATTTGCATACAAAAAAGTTTTGTATTAAGAGCCCTGGAATCACAGAAAGATTTTTTTATCACGTTATTTTAAAACCAACCCAGATGCCCTAGTGCAGATCTATACATAAACTTAATCTGATCCTTGCTAACCCACATGTTCAGTAAACCAAGTTTTAGTCAGGTCAGTCCTCTGTTAAATTTATAGCCCCATATTCCGCCCTCTGGACATTAAACCAAAGCAGCTCCTTAGCTGCCATGTCCCACAAACCATCCCACAATTAGAGAGGTAGTGGTGCTCCAGAATCTTGAGGGGAAAAATATTGTGAATGTTGACAATCTTACAAATAATGCTTGTGGGGAAAGGTGGTTGTTTTTTTTTGTTTTAAACAGTTTTACTGAGAACTCTACTGAATGCAGTTTATTCACATAGGCTAAATAATTGGAAGATAACAATCTTCACAATTAGCCAGTAACGGAAAGGCTTGATGACTTAATACCATCCTTCAAAGCCATCAAGTCTTGTCTGTTGCCAGTTTACTGAATGTGCCTGCCTTGAGACCATGCAAAGTGATTATATATCAGTAGATTTTCTTATAGTAATCTAATAAGAAAATAAGAGCCATCTTTCAACTCTGTAGAAAATCCATTTTATCCACTGTTGTCCTGGTTATCACCCTAGGAGAGTTGCCTCTGCTGTTAACAGACAATTGTAAGAAGCTTTTTTCATTAAGGAGATTAAGCTCATTTCCCTTGGGTCTATTAAAGACAGATCACATGCCTTTCATAAACTTTGTGCCATTTTTTCCACCACTGAAATGAATTCCCAGGCCAGGTTACTGCCCTTATAAAGAACTCTCTTAGCTGGTCCACAAGATCTAGCTAGAACAAGGTTATTTACAAAATTCAAAGCCTGTAACAGAGGTTACAGCAAGAGCTGTGATGTACCTCTATGCCATCTAAAAGCTCTTGTCCAAGAGCAACCGTAGTTCTTAAGTAGAAGATGAAACTAAGGACAAAGAGATAAATGTGATCACTGAGTAAATTTGGTCTTTCCTCACGACTCCATGAGAAGGCCTGTTGCAACTGAATCAGAATACACAGTTCTGTCTGTTGAACATGCTGCATATGCATTTTCAGCAGGCCAGGACTAAGCTTGCATGGTTCCAGAGCAAGCTACTGAGGGCAGATAGCACAGGAATTTGAGCCGAGATGAATCTGTGTCATATACCTATTTGACAATTTGGGGATATTTGTTCGGTTCTATTTGGAACAAAGCTGCTACAAAAGAGTTGTTTCCTGCTTTGATGGTTTGGATATTGCGTTTCGGGTATTTTGGATTATTTGGTTATTAATGTCAGGTATTTCAGTAGTGTTATTTAGTGTGCACCGTTAGGCCACAGCTAACATAGTTCGATCTACAGCTGAAGAAAGGATAGCCCCGGATTGTCTAGCCTCAGGAGGCAGGGAACTGGTTTTGGATTCAGGGAAGTATGGTAGCTTCAGAAGTGTCTAGCATTAGACTTCAGCACATGACAGCCAGGTTTCAGACAAGGGAACTACAAAAACTTTAAAAATTCAAATAGTTGTTAGAGGGAACAACTTGGGTCCTCTCAATCCATCCGCCCCAGGCAATGATCCAAGCCAGATGATACGACATCACATTTAGTTCATACAGAGACCGCCCCCCATTTTGGAATGCAGGTTAGAACACAGAAGAGGCTTGATTAAATGCATATGCCTCTCGTGTGTAACTGAGCGTGTTTTTAGACATGTCGCTGTGCACATGGATTTAAATAATCTGCTTTTAGAAAAGTTGTGTGGGTGGCATTTATACATGCCACCGCCATTGGGTTTTACCAATGTGGTTTCAAAACAACACACAAGTCGCAGTTTACAGTGACGTGTCTAAACGCCACCTGTGCGACTTCTCTAAAAGTGGATTATTTAAATCTGCATGCACAGTGGCACGTCTAAAGCACCCTGAATGATGCCACAGAAAACCCTTGAAGATCAGACTGGTAATATTTTCCTGGAAATCCCAGTCTCCAAGCAATTAAAGCACCCAAGGAAACAGATGACTTACTCCATTTCATTCAGAAGATTTGCCAGAAAAGTTCAAGTTCTGCTTGTCATCAGCTTCCCTTACTATACTATTCTCAGTGCTTGGCTGTGTATATTACCTGCAAAACTTCCTTAGCATCTTTAATGAGCTGGGCTAAATAGTTAAAAGGCAGATTGAATTGGGTGAATTCATATAGAAATTAAATATGTCAGACTGGTGCAAAACTGGAAGTTTAAAGAACAAACATGTAAATATATCTGGAATAAAGTTCTGCTTCAAGTATAGACGTTTCCTAATTAGTAGGTGGGTTGCCTTCATGATGCCAAAGCAATTCACCATCAAAGCAGTTTCTTTACTCTCTTGAACCTATTTTGCAGCACTGTTCTACTTGGGAGTTTATTTAGAAAACTATGTCAAATACACTAGTGATAATGATATGAGCCCAGACTGTTAGAAAACAATCCTGATTTGAACTGATCCAATGTTCAAGAGAGTCTCATAGCCTGGATTTTGGTCCAACCTATTAAGGGAACTGGATACAAAATTTGGATATGGGGTTAGATTCTGAAACAGCATCCCCTATAATTTGGTCCCCAATAGCATGCATTAGGGGACATTCTAAGTGTGCAGAAAAACACACAGGTGTAATGAGAGAGAAAGAAGGACCAAACAGGTTTTCCCCCTTTCTACAGCTTTCAGGGGGTGGGCAGAGCTCTCCAATACTCCTTCCAGTGGCTTAAGTGCTTCACACTAGGTGTCTACACAACACTTACACTGTTCCAGCCACTTAACATGGGGCAAATGTTATGTTTAGCCACTCAAACCCAGGAGCAACCCATGGAGGGAACATGGGTTTGTGGAGGTTTGCTCGGAGGAATTCTTCAGCAGATGTGTGGGGAAGCCAAAAACATCAAACAGAGTCAACATTGCCCCGATTCCTTTGAGATGGGATTGATGACTAGGCAGGGGATAAATATACCTTGCTGCCTATGCAGGGGAAATAAGACCGTGGCCTCCAAACCTACCTGCACCCCTATCCTCCGACTGGTACCTGCCAGGGTCCATGCTACATATGAAGCCCAGGGCAATATAGGGCAGTTGTTGATGAAGCCCTGTAGCAGCTGTATAAGGGGCTGTGTGCAATAGGTCTGCACAAAATCAGTACAAGCATATCCACACTCATCCCCAATAATCTTCCCCTACAGTTGCTTCCGTAAGTTGGCAATTTTGCACAGGTTACATTTACCTGGGGTTAGCGCACTGCCCAGCTGACTGCTTATTTGACGGAGATCAAATATTGTCAAATATTCCATGAAGTTAAGAATGCCACTGTGTAGGGGGCAGCTTACCTTTTTAATTTCATTACGGTGTCATTTGTTAGCAAGGGCAGGAGGGAGGGCTACTTGCCCCCTAGCCCTGCAGCAGTCAGGGGCCAGAAACACACCTTTCACAGCCCCAGAGATGAAAGATGGTACCCACAAAAATGGGTAGCCTCTTGAATTCCCCGTGCCTAACACAACTCAACAGCCATGGGTACCAGTCGGTAAGTGAATGCAACCCATTTTGGGACCTGATATCCCCGAACGTTGGCTTCTGGTCACAATTTTCTTGACAAGTTGATATACCAATTGACACCCATTTATCAGTTTTCCAGTCCTGGAAAGTCAACTTTCGGTCCCAGTCCACTTTTTTACTCCCACCCATCCCACCATTTATGGACTTGGACACCTTTTTATTGATTTTTGCACCCTGGAAAGTCGACTTCTTGTCCCAGAAAGTCAACTTCTGGTCCTGCAAATGCTACTACAGAACAATTTTTTTTTTAAAAAAATTAAAAATAATTCTGCTGGGTTTTTTTTGTTTTCTAAACAGATTTACTGACTGGTATACCAATTTACTAATCGGGAAGTTGAAAAAAATGGTACCAGAAGTTACCGATTTTTAGGGTATCCATTTTTGAGGGAGAAGAGCAGCAGGGTATCGCCAGTGTTAAGAAGAAAGTTACTCCTCTGAAAAATGCCACTGATTAGACAGTGACTGCATTCACACAAGACTCTTCTGCATGCAAACTCTTTGTTGTGGGATTTTAAATTCCCACGTTTAAGTCTTCCCACATCTCCTCCCTCACTTCAAGGCTGTTAATAGGTGACCCATTGTTATACTTTTTTTTTCTTTTTATTATTGTTCCCAGCAGGCAGTGGGGATTCATCCCCCAATGGGGGAAATCACCTCTACTCCCCTCCTGCAGCACTTAAGAATATTAGTGCCATACTGGGTCAGACCAATGGTCCACTGTGCCTGTCTGCAACAGTAGCCAATCTTGGTCACTTGGTCGAAGTACTGAGAGAATTAAAGCTGACTGATGTATTGGTTAATCACTTCACACCATATGGGAAATAAGGAAAGTGTATTTTGATGAATGTCAAACCTTACTTTTCCAGCTTAGCTCTCAAGACTTAGACCCACCTTACACTCAGTGCATTCTGCAACCTAAACTTTGCACACATTCACAAATAAGGCTAGCTTTCCTCCCATGCTAAACATCTCATGAGAATGCAGCCAGCACTTAGGGAAGAATGAGGGAACGTTCTTGTGAGAGGGAATAATGAGGCTCTAATGTAGCCTTGACTTATTGGCAGAACTTTCTTTTTTGTTTCTAGCAGGCTATTTGATATTTCTTTTGCAGTTTTCTATTTCAAATTAAGTGCCTAGAACATTTTGTATATGCAAATGTGAAACGTTATTGAAGTCTAAGTAAAATAAAAACTCTTAAAGAGTTTGGGGAAAGTTTCCTGGAATGATTTAGATTTGCTCCAGGACCATCTTCAAGTAATGGCCATTGAAAAGGCTGGTTTGGGGAAGCAAAAAAAGTCATGTGGTTTATCAGCAGAAACCAGTTTCCTAGAGCGATATATAAAGCTTTGAGGAGGAACTGTTAAAAATTATCAATAATAGAATTACTAGTACAATTTTGTTGCAAAGTAAATAATTTTGATTTTAAAATCCTATCTAATAAAGCCCTGGTTCAGGTTAGCATTGCAAATCACAGCCACCCATAGCAGAATCTGGCATGTAGTCTCAGGCATTTGGGGCACTACTGACTGCAGGAGAAACAGAACTCTTGAGCTTCAATGCATTATGCGAAGTGTGGGTGTGTGAAGGGGGGGGGGGGGGGGAGGGAATCAGGCCATGTTTAATTCTGCAGCCAGCAAGTACAGGACTGAAGTTCACTTCCAGTTACATCACTAAAACCGGACCAATATCAGCAATCAGGCACAGCTGTGACAAAAACAATTTGCATATTCAGGCTTCATTTGTGTCCAGACTCCTTGTTTTCTACAGAACAGAAATACCTATTCATCTCTTGGGGGAAACTGGATAAGACAAAATAGCAGGTCGACTGGCCATACCACATAACCTGTTTTTAAAAAGATCCCAAGGGGCAGAGGGGCTACCGCAGACCTTTCCTCTACTTGCCACCACAGGGACCTCTAGCAAACATCCCAGTTACTGGGGCACGGGCTGGGATCCTGACTTGCAAGTTCTTCAACTAATGCATCTCTATTCACCTTAGAAAAACATTGACAGGTCAAAAAATGCTGCTTGTCAGAAAGCATCATGCTAACTTGTACCGCTGTCTCCATATTTAAAATACCAGCTTGGGGCTTCCAGTTGATCAAAGCTTTTTATTCTACTAAACTTCAGAATTGAGAACCATCTTATCAGCAAATCTTTCAGGTATGTTTGCTTTCTTTCCTATCCAAGTGTGCTACATAGGGCTTGACATCCAGAGGCACATGAAATACAACTACAGTGCATAACCATTACAAATTGTCCTCCCACCTACAGTGTCTTCTGGGTAGAAGAAATCAAGAACATTCTTTTTTTACAATCATTCCCAAAGGATACATGACACTCAGATTTGTTTTTCTTTTTAACTGTTCACCTGTTCTTTTGGACTGTCTTCCCTTACACTGTGCTCCACATGCCCAAGAAAAGTTTTTGCATATGATCATATGCATAATGCCTGCAAAAAACCCTAAGAAAATGAAAGAGACTGAAGCAGAGCAAAAAACTGAAATAGGGGAAGGAATTCTGTGATTAATTCACAAGACTGGAATAAAACTTCCTGGGTTTCATTCTGAACTCTGCAACTGGCTCACCATGTAACCTCTGCAAAGTGACATTATTACTATCCTTGCCTTGTAAGTGGGCATGTGGCCACACACGAAAGTAACGAACTACCACGTATACAGGCAAGAGCATCTTGTGATTGTTGACTAGAAACAAGAGCTTTAACTAAAAAGGCTTGAGACATGATGAATTTTCTGTTTTAATAAATGTTTCATCATGAAATATATATTTAGCTCATGATGCACCATGAAATAACCAACTTTTTATCAGATGGTATGAAATAAGCCCTTTTTCACCATCAAAAAGAGCGATAGCCTTGCTCATTCATTTTCAGATGTCAGTAAAGAAACAGCTAACAGACAAAATAATACATTAGGCCATGCTCAACAAACCACTTACTCTGGAGGGCATCATATCTGGAGTAAATGGTTTGTAAATCATGGTCAAAGAGTGTAACATACATATGTAGCTTTAAAAAAATAAAAAAACCTAACGATGATACACAGAATGCTATTAAGTAGAGGTGGGACTCCGGGGCAATTACTGGATACCGGATTTACCGGTTTTCCGGTTCTCAAAGAACCGGATTCTCGGATTAAATCCGGTATCCGGTACCGGTTTTATTCCATTGATTTCAATGGGGCACTGTGTCCCCATTGAAAT
>QEPC01014436.1:1907408-1924537 GCA_003113815.1 Sphenodon punctatus | reverse complement strand
TTTAATTTATTTCATTGGTTTCAATGGGGACACAGCGCCCCATTGAAACCAATGAAATAAATCCGGTACCGGTATACCGGATTTAAACCGGGAATCCGGTTTTCGGGGAACCGGTAACCGGTAAATCCGGTAACCGGTAATGGGCCCGGGGTCCCACCACTACTCTAAAGGCTTAAAAGCTCCCAAAACGTAAATGTTAAGTTTTCAGATCAATCTCTTTTTAATGTTCGGGGTTGACAATATTGAGTTTTGGCTCAGTGTAACACTACTGACATCACTGTAATTACAAAAAAAAAAATCAAACTGAGATGACAATTGCTAACATACGGAAGGGGGGAGGGGATGTTTGCCACCTCTAGTGGTTTTATGTTGGCTTATGGGAGTGTCAGGTAAAAAAACAACCACCAGAGGTGGCAACCCTGGAAGGAGGGGAAGGGCGTGGAGTTCAACTGGGGGAATAAATCATATGGTTTCTCCAAGGCATGACCCTTGCTCATTTGTAGAAGAGATATCATAATCTCATTTGTGGCATCCCAAGCTCTCTCTGGGAACCATTCTAAGACTGAAAGTGACAAGCTACCAGTTATATTCACTCTTCTGGAGAGAAGAATTCTGCAGCTCAAAGAAGATTATGTTCAGCATTCACAGGTCACTACAGTTTGCAATTAAAGCTTTTGCTTTTCACACAGGGCTGAGCTCCCATACAAAAAAGAGGGAGAAGCTGCTTGGCCCAATTTTAAAATGCTCACTGGAGTGAAAGGCGATTACCCATGCAGTACACAAGAATGCAGTACCCTCTTCAGCCAAACAATATGTTCTGCCAGAAAAGCCCTGCTTTGCGAGATGCGCACACCATGGAGGGTTATGTTCTGAGATAGCTATAACCATGGGGCTGCACACTTTGTTGCTTCTGTAGGCAGAACTCACAAGTTATGAATAATCAGAGACCAAGCCAAGAACCAAAAGGAAAATGGCTCCTAGAGCAGAAGTTTCCAAAACGTCAGGTTACCAAGCGGGGTTGCAGTATCTGTAGATGGGGTCATGATTCTGACTGATAACAGATATACTTTGCTATTGTCTGACGTCATAGGATTATATTTAAGTATCAAAATGGGATCACAGGCAAAAAAAAAGTTAAGAAATAATGATCTAGAGCAAGCTCTAGCCTGGTATACGCTAGACTTCTTGGTCTAGTCTGGCTCCTCTTAGAGACTTAGGCCACTTGCCCACGTTACTGGGGCCAGCGATTCACGCCAAGCTCTGCACATGGGTGTGGGGCTGAAAGCATCATCAGCTGTGTCCAGTGGCTTTTTTCCCTCCAAATGTCGGCTGGATTCAGAGGAAAAAAAGCTGCTGGACGCAGCTGATGACACTTTCAGCCCCGCACCCATGTATGGAGCTTGGTTTAAGTTTCCCGGTGGGGAGATGCCCCGCCAGGAGAATCACCGGCCCCGGTAACATGGGCAAGTGGTCTTAAACTCAGTCAGCAAGGTCTTATCATATAGCCAGGGTAAGCCTAAATGAATCCATCTTAATCCAATGAGTGTGTGGATGCTAGATATCTTTGACTAGTTTTAGGAAGGGGGCCCTAATGGGACACTGGGCTCCCTCTACCCCCAACAAGCTACAGCCAGCAGCCATGCAGACATTAAGTTCTCTCCGAGGAGTGATACAAATGGTGTGTGGATAGAGGAAGGCTGGTTGCTTTACCACACCACCACCACCAATGCAGGGCCAGCTTTCTGGGGTCACCGAGTCACACAGACCCTTAAGTACCACCCTCAAAAGGCTGGGCATCCCTAGCACTCCCACTAATAAGCTAATTGAGGAGCAGTCTGGAACTTGCACTGCTTTGGAGGGAGCGGGGGGGACTGCTGATCAGCAGGAAGCAGATGTGTTCCCACTTTCCTTTCGCAATGCAACCCCCAGCTGAGATTTATGGGGCAGCTTTCAAGAAGTGAAGTCATGGACAATACTGTAACTTTTGCACATTTTAACCCCAGCAAACTTCAAGACTATGAAATGGATCTTTTTTTTCTTTTTTTTAAAGTAAGAGGACTTGAAACTAATTTTTTGAATGTATTGGATCTTTAAAAAGACAGAACAAAAATCTGCATCTAAAATGAAATTCAGAATCTTAGTCATTTGCACTCTAAGTTTTGTTTTTTCTCCCACCCACCTCACCTCAAAGAGTGGGAATTGCATTACTTTGAATTTTCCCCCAACAAGACTGCATTTTGATTACATTAAAGACAATCAAGGCGAAAGCTTCAAATTAAAAGTTCTATTGTGGATATTTTACACAGCCTTAGGGGTCTATCTAAAAAGAAGCAAATCTAAGTGGACTACTTACACTGAAAGATCTAAAAAAATCAACAAGGTAGAATTCCCCTCGTCCATCTCCAGGCACAAATCATCGACCAAAGTCACAAGCGCAGTCTCCGTGCCATACCTAGGATGACAGCCTGACTGAAATGGGTCCAGGAATCCGATAGCATCAAGATGAACCTGGAGCAGAAGGGCAACCACCTATTCAATAACCTTCCCTAAAAAGGGAAGGTTAGAAACAGGCCGATAGCTGGCTGGGAAATCAGCGCACAAAGCAGGTTTCTTAAGCAGGGGACGAATCACCATAGTTTTAAGGGTGCCTGACACCCTACTGTTCCATAGGGCAGCGCTGGCCATCCTAGCCAACAGCGGCCCCAACGTCTCCCAGATGGCTTTCACCATCCAGGACAGGCAAGGATCTAATTCACAATTGGTTGCCTTCATTGCCCCAAGAACCTCCCCCACCAATTGAAACCAATCCAAATAAACAGGACAAGACTGACATTCCATAACCCCAAACTTTGACTCTGCAGTTGAAATGGTAGCACCCAAGTTGTGGTGAATATGAGCGATTTTTTCTACAATGTAGTTAATAAAAATGTCTCAGTGGCCATTAGAGGACTTCATTTCCTGGTGGAGACAGGCTGGGTTACCCAGGTCCCTCACCACCCGGAACAGCTCTGCCAGACAAGACTTTGCAGATGCTATGTTACCAGAGAAGAAAGTTTTCGTCATCACCATCACAGTCACAGCATAGTCCTTTAAAAACAATCTATGCTGTACTCATTCAGCCTCAGCGCAAGTCAAGCACCACCTGCACTCTAACTGCCTGCCCACCCACCTCAGGTCCTCCGTATACCAGGAAGACCTGTGCTACAAGGCAGTGAAAGCAGACTCGTGGGTGCAACTGTGTTAATGGCCATGGTCAAATATGTCATTCCACAAGGCGAACAGGTCATCAACAGAGCAGCTGTCAGAGGGTAAATCCCCCAGAGAGTTCTGGAAACCAATCGGTTCCACCAGTGTCCAGGGGCGGACCAACCTAACTGGTCCACCACCTCAACGAGAGCATAGGAGGACCAGGATCCAGGCCTTCAGGAGGTAATGATCTGACCACAGCAAAAGTGTTGTAACACCCCCAATAATCAGAACCCATGTCTCCAGGTTAGTGCAAATCATCAAATCCAATGTGTGTCCTGCCTCATGCATCCAACCCCATATAATTTGGGATAGGGCCATGGTTGTCATTGTAGAGCATCATAGGCAGCAATTCTTTGATATACCCGTTTTAGAAGCCATATAGTGTTTCCTAGTGGGTCTCTGCTCATTTGATCTAAACATATATATCTCCTCCTTTTTGACATTGCTACTGAACAACAATTATACTTGAGAGCTAAAACCATTAGCCTGCTCACTCTTTATCGAACTTAACAGTTGATCATGCTTGCAGCAAGATTTATGCCATCATTTGTTTCAGCTACTTACCACAATTTTGTTTGTTTTTAGCATGTATTTGTTTTCCTCTTAGGGCGTTTTCAGACAAGACACTCTCCACACACTACCCACCCACCCACTATAGATGTTACAGGGCACCCATAGGGCAACACTGCAGCCCTGCAACATGTATAGTGGGTGGGTGGGTAATGGGTAGAGAGTGTCTTGTCTGAAAGTGACCTTAATTTCCTCTAATTATTATTATTAAGAGGAAAATTAAGAATAAATTTAATTTATTCTGTGCAGTCCTATCCACAAGCCCTTTTGTCCTTACCTCAGAATCTTTATCCAATTGGTTCCTGACAACAATTAAGTTATACAATATTCTGTCATCATCCGCCTCTGTGTGGGACATATCATGAGGGGTGCTCCATAAGTTTCTCTCCTCATCCCATGCCAGTGTTGCTCCAAACGAGGCATAAGGGTTGTTATTACTGAAACGCGGAAAACATTGAAACGTGGTCAGTGAAAGAGCCTCTGTAAAGTCCAATGAGCAAGAGTATTCAATATTCAGCAGGGCTGTATTTCCGCCACGATACAAGTGGCTTATTTCATTGCAAAAAATTGCTTATTATTTATAAAAGCAGAAAAATACCTTTGTTGCATTCAAAATCTATGAGTTCTTCCCCCACCCTATTATTCAACAAATGTCAGATATCATATTAGCTACAGCCCCTCTGAAGGAGGGGGATGGAATGGTTGGACAAATGTGGTGGAATCTTTTGTTTATATGTATTTTAGCTAAGATTTTTTAAAGATTATTGTAAGCTGCCATAAGCCACCTCTAGGAAAGGGTGGGGTATGATTATATTTGCATGCAGTAAACTCTAAATTCCAGAACATACGTACCTTGGGTAGATAATTTCTATTTATTTTTAAAACAGTAAGAGGAACATTTCCAACCTTGGATGCAGATGGTATTTTTGGCCAAAATACAACATCTCAAAAGGAAAGTTTCTTGCAACGCATTCACTCATTTATGGAAATCAATGTAAGAAAGGATGTCATGTGACAGCAAGGATATCAAAAAACACAAGTTTGCTTTAATAAGTGCTAACATTTTGTAAATATTTATACAATACTTGTCACAGTGGGAATTCTCATAGGGAACCACGTCTTGCATGGCACTGAGTGAACGTCTCCAAGATGTCAAGTCTCCAACACAGTCTTAGTGATCAGTATAGCTTGAGTGTTAGCACTTGTGCAATTCCCCTTCCATGTCTCAAGTGAACACTAGGCCCCAGCACTCATAACTGAGTTGAAAAATCGTTTTTGCTTTTTCACCTCCCAGAATACAACCCACTACCCTCGACTGGAAGCTTTCAACAGGGACCCTTGATGGCAAGTGGCCTTTAGAGCTGAAATAGGTACTAAATTTAATACACGTGGGTAATACCCACAAGTACCACATCACCTGACAGGATACCCAAGTACCAATCGAGTACCTGAATACCCCCTCATAAAATGGGTACTTCCGCTATCCATTAACTGATTTCCAATCCGAATACTGGTTGGGGGTGGGGTGGACCAGAAATAGTTTTCTGGGACTGGAAGTTGGGGAAAATTTATGAAAGTTGACACAACACTTATGTCAGGAGTCAGTATAATCAATACAGTTGAAAAATCAGTACCAGAAGTCAACACTTTGGGTTGTCTGGTACACAAATTAAGTACCAATCGGTACCCAATGTCGGGTCGATTCAGGTACCAGAAATTCAACAGGTATACCTGTTTCTGTGGGTACTCGTTTCAGTTCTAGTGACATATTAGTAAACGAAGGTTTACATTGACGCTGACTTACGAAGAACTTCCTAAGGAAAAGGCAGTGTCCAGCCCCTTAGCAATAACAGTTAGTAACCAACCGTAGTTGTGCTTACCTGAACTCTCAAGATTGTCCACTTGTTTCCAGGCCAGGAGAAGGGAGCAGGAGTGCAAGACATTAGCTCCAAGGTGGCCAGACATATAATGCATGTGATCCACTTGATCCAGAACTCAACCTCTGGGGATCTTCCAGGATCCCTCCCACTTCTCTGGTACTCCCAGTTCTAGGGTACCTCAGTAACTGATCTCAGAAGTGGTAAGGGCCATTCCCCTTTACAGATAGCCTTCTCCACTGCATGGTGGAACTCTCCTAGCCCATCTCCTCCCTGGAGAGACTCTCTGAGGTGCCAGTCCTGCTCTCCTTCCTCCCCAGAGGAAATCTCCAAGAAGCTGGAGACTAGTTTGTGGGGAGGAGCCGGCTGACAGAAGAGAGCCATCATCTACTGGAGAGTAGTTTGTGATCCACCAGTAGCTCACAATCTACCTCTTGGCTGCCCTTACATTAGATGCTATAAGCGAGAGCCTTCAAGCTTGTTGAGAAGAGGCAGCATTTAGTATTTACAAATGGAGGCAGAAATTAGGTCTAATGGCTCCCAGACTCTTTCATTTAAAAAAGCCCATTATCTTCGTCACCTTGATCATCATAAATTGTGAGCGACTAAGCGGATTACACATTCTAATCCCCAATAGAACAGTCACATTTGGGTTTTAATCTAGCTCCCCATTCCTACATGCTAGCCACTGAAGTACCATCTTAAAGACTTCTGCAACCTCAGTTAAGGGCACCTGCTTTTGTCCAACAGCAATAAGGAGCAGACAACCAAGGGAGGCTACATCCTGATAAGGTATCAGTGTTTCTTGATGCCTGTCACACCAGATGATTTCTCAACCTTAATCCAGGTGATGAAGTCTAACAGCAGCAGCTTCTCCCAATGACAGGGTAAAGGAACTGATAAGTATTTCAGCTGAAAGTGACCTGCAGGGACAAAAGGCCTTGCTTCACTTTCCAAGCACTTTGGGGACAGGCAGAGCCAAGTCACAGGCAGCTGAAAGCAACTTTTCCTTCTTTTGGGGGGTTGGTGGCAAGCCCCCACTTCTTTCATATTTGCTATTAACTTAAAAGAAAGCAGATCAAACCTTTAAATGCGGGATTATGCACTGGCTATATTTTAAAAGGTTTTCAAGCTGCTTTTTTATTTTACACCCAAGCTTGTTCTTAAGTATGAGCTCTTACGTTTTCAAACTTACAAAACAAGGTAAAATTGAAAAAAATAATAAAACACCTCTATATAACAGAGTAAAAATGCCAGAATTAATCTCAAAGGTCATCTAGTCCAGTCCCCTGCACCAATGCAGGTTCCATTATACCCAAACCACCTGCACAAAAAAGAATCCATACAAGAAGCGGAGCCCATTACAAAAGTCTGCCATAACATAATCACCCTCTGCAAAAGATTAATCTTTCTGGAACAATTTGAGGCATGAACAAGATATAGTCAGTCAGTTCCAAGTAAAAACTTGTGTGAACTCAAATGCTTTACATCTATAATGTCACCCCAAATTAATTCATAAGTGATTTCCATGCAGCACCTCTGAACTGCAGCCACACTCTCCACCTCAACATACTTAAGGTGAAATCAAAGTCTAGGTGTGGGACTTTGGGGCAAAATTTTGGTTTCGGTTACTTTCAGTATCGGATCTCATGTATTTCAGATCTTTTTTTGGTATCAGTTGTATCAGATCTTTTGCTTTGATCACTGTTTCGGATTTTTAATATTGCGGTTTGTCCCACTGAAGTCAATGAGGGCAAACCGCAATGTTAAAAATCTGAAACAAAAATCAATGTAAAAGATCCGAAACAAGCAATACCGAGAAAGAACCAAATTTTAGATTAATCCGAAATGGCCATTATTTGGTTCTATCTAAAACCAGAATTCCCATCCCTATCAGAGACAATATCCCACATTAGTCTTCACCAGGCTCGTTTCTGCATGCCCCTCTGTTAAGGTGTCCACGATGTTGCCTATACGTTGTCACCACAGAGCCGCCACTCACAGTGAAGTCCAGGAACATTGTGGGCCTACCGTACAGACCAGTCAGGGCTAATGGGCACCCATATGGGCACATCTTGCCAATTAGGTTCACCTGCAGGCTTGCCAGAATCCAGGTCCACCAGCACCACAGAGCCGGGCCTCGTGTCCCTGGCCGGCCAAGAGGCAGGCACTCCACCAATCTTCCTCCCTAGACCAAACTCAGTAGCCTGGGGAGAGAGACCACTAGCACTGGGAGGAATCGGAGCGCAGACCTACCAATTCCTCCCCAGGGCTTTGTGCCAGAACTGGCACTGCGTGACAGCAGTTAGATGCAACCCACTTCCCAATCCTTCCCTCTGCCCTAGCCCCTACAGCAGCTGTGCCTTGCAACCCTCCCCAGGAGCAGCCCCTGGCATCCCACCTATGCTCTCCCTATCGCCAGCCCCCAGCTAAGAGCTGTCAGCGGCTAAAGGGAGAGAACTGTCAGCTCTCATCTGACAGGTGGCCCTTGGGAGGGTGAAAAAACCCCAAACCACTGGCACCACAGAGTGGAGGCTGCTGTAAGCAAATGAAATGCAAGCAGGTGGCTGCCCGTTTATTACATTGGACACACTAAATATGAGAGTGGTGGACAAGCAATGGCTGGATGGACCAAATGAACACCAGCGGGCTACTGTTTATTTATTTATTTTGTTATATTTCTGTCCCACTCATCTCACCTCTGGCGACCTAGAGCAGCGTACAACACTAAAATATCATAGTAAAATAGACACATATACAAAACATAAAAATACAAAGTCAAATAAAATAATAAATAATCACCACCAGGACAACACCATATATGGTTTCTTGAGGAGAGGACGAACCACAGCCCCTTTCAGGGACTCTGGCACTCTCCCCTTCCAAAGGGAGGCATTGATAATCCCTGCCAGCACCGTCCCCAAGGTCTCCCTGGCGGCTTGTACCAGCCAGGAAGGGCATGGATCTAACTCACAAGTTGTGGTCCGAACAGACCCCAGGGCATCCACTACATCGGCAGGCGTCACCAGTTGAAAATCCTCCCATAAACACTGACCAGACAGGGCATTCCCAACCTCTGGCTCTGCCACTGTATCCAAAAAGGTGGTGTCAAAGTCATGCTCAATGCGAGCGATTTTATCCGCAAAGAACGCTAAAAACATGTCACAGCGGGCTGTGGAAAAACCCAGATGCAGAGAGTCTGGACCGACCAATCCTCTCACCACCTGTCTCATTTGATTTCACAATTTGTCATTTTGTCAGAAGGTTGAAGGCTGGATTCTATCCAGCTGGAATTTGAATCCTAATATTTGTCATGAAAGTCCTGATCCTCCCTCCAGAGGCTTACTCACTCATATTGGCACCAAAAAGTAGTACACTGAAACCACTGCATCTAGTCACTGGTAGTAGAATTGGTCATGAGTTCTTTTAAAACCACAAACTAAATACCTCGACATCAAGGTATTTAGTTTGTGGTTTTAAAAGAACGCGCTACCAGCTTTAATGCATAAAACGTCTTTTCTAATCACAGCCCTCAGGATTTTCAAAAATCGTGCAAGCACAACCCCCTTGTCTAAAAACTGCCTTAGGAGTTAGAATAGTGAAAAGAAAACAAAAGGCCATTTTGGACCCTTGGTGCATGATGATCAGTGTCAGTGTTTATTCCGTTTCAGTGTTAATTGATTTTTTTTTAATAAATAAATAAATAAGCTCTGCCTGCTGAAAAAAATATCCTACTGTTTTCCTCTGCCTCCTACAGTGTCTGTAGCATAGCCTCCTCATGTAGTCCTTTACCTACCAACCCCTCAACCAGGACACTAACACCCTTTGTCATACAGGCTTAGCCTAACACAAGGTTTTGTGGATTCATCAGATTGAGTTTGTCTGGCTTCCAGATTTTATAACTAAGAATCGCAGGAACCGAGTTTCATTTATAATTTTTACATTATAACTGAGTAGGAGGATTCTTCTATAATTGCACTCAAGTGTTTCACAGGGATTAAACACACTAAACATGAAGGGTTAACATGAAGCATACAGCAATATACTTTTTACATAGAAGATTTTGATAATCATGAATATGGATTACACAAATCACATTATCCTGTCAAAGCTGCCTGCACAGTCAGTTTTTCACCTGCGCAATTCTTGAGTGTTAATGTTTCATAAACAGATCTCTCTCCAAGGAGTATTAAAACTATACTGACTGAATACTAATCAAATACTAACACTACTAATTTCTACTCCAAGAACATTACGAAAAAGAGCATTTTAAGATGTGGTGGGCTACCTAATTGACTTTTATTGCCATACCTCATTTGCCAAGAATATTGCATTAAACACTCAGGGATTCATCCTAGACTGAAAGCACAGTCATGATGAACAATCTCTATGGCTGCATTCCCATGAGATGCTAATTGGGTTAACCAACCTCCCTCCCCCCCAACCCCCACAAACATTTAACATGCAAAAAGAAGCTCCCAGGATGCACTGGGTGCAATGCGGCTTTTAGTCCAAAAAATTAAGCTTGGCAACCAAGGCTTATCAGTTGTGTTAACTCCCTTACACACATCATCATCTGGGGGCCCAGAGATCCTTCTCCTCCTATGCCCCTGTCGAGCTGGTGAGATTGGTTTGCCCCTGGAGACTAATTGATCCTACTCAGTACCAGAACTCTGGGGGATTTACCCACTGACCTCGACAGCTACTCTACTGATGACCTGGTTGACTTGAGGAATGACATCTTGACCATGGTCATTGACATGATTGCGCCTAGGCATCCATTCCTACCACTGCAACAGGGGACCCAAGGTGGTTGAAGCCGGAGATTAGGTGGTTAGAACACAGGTGGCACTCAACTCATGCTGAAGCCAACCAATTGCGGCGTAGATCATTTTTGAAGGACTATGCTATGGCTGTGATGGCAGCAAAGAAAGCTTTCTTCTCCACTATATAGTGCCTGCAAAGTCTCAGGCTGCATTCCCATCTGCGGCGACGGTGGTGGCATTCCCATCTGCGGTGACGGGGATCTGCCACAGCTTCTCTCGGGCATGTCAGGGCAGGATTTTGCGCTCTGACACGCGAGAGAGAAGCAGTGGCAGATCCCCGTTCACACCGGCTCTTTTCCTGTCAGCCAGCTCCACCCCGCTGCCACGTCTTCCCTTGCCCCTCCCTCTGCCGCCACCGCAGATGGGAATTTAGCCTCATCCTGCAGAGCTGTTCCAGGTGGTGAATGGCCTGATTAATCCAGTCTGTCTCTCCTGTAAGCTAGAGTCAGCTATTGCCCACTGTGACATTTTTATTAATTATCATGCAGGCAGAAATCACTCATATTCTCCATGACTTGGGTGCTGCTACTTCACCTGCAGAGTCAGAGTTCTGGGTTGTGGAAGCTCAGCCTTCTCCTGTTTGTTTGGATCGGTTTCAATTAGCGTCATCCACCAATACAGATGTGCTTGGAGTGATGTGGGCAGCCAATTGTGAATTAGATCTTTGCCAGTACTGTCTGGTGAAATCCAGCTGGGAGACATTGGGGGCATTGCTGGCTAAGGATGTCAACATCCCACTTCAGGAGGTTAGTTTGTCAGACACCGTTAGCACTGCAGTGATTCAGTCCCTGCTCAATAAATCATCTTTGGATGCCGACTCCCCAGCCAGCTATGCCCAGTCTTTAGTCTTCCCTTTTTAGGGAAGGTTATTGAACAGGTGGTTGCCCAGCAGCTTCGAGCTTCTCACTATAATATCAGATTCCTGGACTCATTTCATTCAGGTTTTCATTAGGAGTATAGTACAGAGACTGCACTTGTAGCCTTGCCTCATGATCTATGCCTGGAAATTGACAAGGAGAACTGTGCCCTGTTGATCTTGTTAGATCTTTCACTGGCTTTCAATACAGTTGACCATGAGGTTTTGTTGATACGACTTCAGGAGACTGCTCAAGTGATTCCATTCACTCCTGTTGGGGAGGTCCCAACAGGTAGCGATGGGAGATTACTCGTCATCCTCTCGGGACCTCCCCTGTGAAATCCCACAGGGTCCCATCCCCGACCAAATTTAAAGTGTTATCTATCAGATCAGGGTTACCTCAGAGGTGAAGCAGGGGTGCATTTTGGCCCCCCCCATTGAATTTTTATATTAACGATTTAATTTCGGCTGTCTCATCTGAGGCAAAACATCCACCCAGACTGGGTCACAAACAGCTGGCCCGCTTACTTTATGTGGATGATGCAGCTATTATGTCCCAAACCCTGGTGGGAAAGAGGAGAACCCTTAAAGATTTTGCAAATTACTGCTAGAGAGAAAAATTAATTGTTAATTACAGCAAAACAAAAAGTATGGTTTTCTCCAGGAGCTGAATTCAACATAAGTGAGAAATGGATAACAACATAATTGAGCATTTGAACTCCTTTAGATATCTTGGAATTATTTTCCAGTCATCTAGAGCCTGCAATTGCAGATCAGCAATTGAACAGGCCAATAAAAGTGCAGTAGCTATACTCCGATTTTTAAAATCTAAGAGCGGCATGTTATTGTTGGCTATTCGTGTTTTTGTAGCCAAATCATTGACACAGCTTTTGTATGGGGCCTCTCTCCAGGCTACAGGGAAGGGTAAAGAAATAGAGATAGTTCAGTCAAAAAATTTGAGAGTGCTTTTAGCAGCACCCCTGGGATTTCATATGTTGCTATGAGGATGGAATCCAGAAGAGTGTCCATATCTCTGTTGGTATGGAAATCTGCTATTAAATTTTGGTTGTGGTTGGTGGTTCTGTCCCCTCCTGGACTAATTTATTTTTTAAATGAATGATGCCAGACCCAATTGCTGAATGATGGAGGTGCAGCGTAGGGTATGTTGCATGACATTTTCCTTTCTGTATATACTTTCTCAGAGGTACCTTGAGGCTAGATTTGAATTAAATACTAGGCTTGCCGATTTGGAGACACAGGAAGTTTTGGCCAAACCAAATACTGTTCCATCGCTAGCCGCTTATCCTTTGCTTTTACCAGCTAACGATTCAACAGCCACATACCTGGAGGACCTCTTTGTTCATACCAAAAGAACCATGTTTTTTCATGCCTGTATGAATGCTCTCCCTTCTGCAGTGCTTTNGGGGGCGGCGTTATAATGCTATTCCATATTTGGATCGGCACTGCCCTTGTGGTTCAGGTGAAGCTGAATCAGTTCAGCAGGTTATTATTATTTTGTAGTTTATACATGCAATTAAGAAGCAAGTTTATTTGTCCCTTGCTGAGGGCTCTCCCCGGAAGATCCGTGCAAGACTCTCTCTGGTTTCTGTTGGGAGATTCTTATAAAGAAAGAATATTGGCGGTGGCCAAATATTTAGCCCTAGCCATGAAAATCAGATCTGTTTGGCTGAGGGATAATGCCATTATCATATAGGATATTGTCTCGAGCCATGCGTCTAACTAATTCTTCTGATTATGCTGACATTTGTTATGGTCTCTGTTACAATTTTATAGCTTCACTGTTTATTTTTTGTTGAAGCTATTTATTTTTTGATTACATCTACTCTAGAGAGAGATTGATTTTCTTTATAGATAGAAAACAAAAAACAAACAGCTTTTGCCCATACAAAAGTTGTGCCAATGATTTTTATTTATATATAAATTGTGGTTTGTTTATATGTTTGTGAACTTGCTAAGGCTGACAGCCATGCAATAAACTTATACTTATACAGGGTTCCATCCCATCTCCACTCTTGTTCAAGGTGTATCTGGGCAAGATCATTCAGCGGTTTGGAGAGGAATGAAGTGTCATCAGTATGCTAATGACATCCAGCTCTCTCTCTTTTTTTCATCCAACTCAGGTCTTGCAGTCTCAGTGTTTAACCAATGCCTGGCTGCTGTTGGGAACTGAATGAGGGTGAGCCAACTGAAACTGAATCCAGACAGGACTGAAATGACGATAGTTGGCCCACCCTGTGACTTGGAGAAGACTGGTAACCATATCATTGAGGGTGTCCAGCCCCTCCTAGTTACTAAGCTTCACAGCCATGGAACATCAGGTTAGCCAGGAGCACTCTTAAGGGTACCACCTGCCAGTTCTGTCCATATGACAAGGGCCCACAAAGAGGTTTCTTGGTTGCTGCCCCAGTATCATGGAACTCCCTTCCCACAGAGGTCCGTCAAAGCCCAAACATATTCCAGAGGCAGTGTAAAACTTTTCTTTTTGGCAAAGCATTTGACAGGCAGGATTTTTATAGGGAGGAGTTGTATTTTATGTCTTTATGGTGCAAGCTGCCCTGAGTCTTTGGGGAAGGGCAGAGTAGAAATTTAAATAAGTAATTTGTTGTAACATGTGAAAGAATTAATTCTGCTGTTGCTCTGTCTGCCCCACTGAGTCAGTGCAGAGCTGCACAGCATTAAGGAAGCAGGAGCAGTGAATGGGGGCAACTTTAATCAGGGGAAAGGAATGTGGGAACAGCGAAAGGAAGGCTTAGATTCTCCTGTAAAGGTGAAGAGGCGGGAGAAAAGGCTTGTGTGAATCCAGCCTATGGGTGTCTTTAAACTGACGCGTGGGTGTACCCCTACATCTGTGCAATGGCAGCCCTGCTTGGGTCTGTTTTAAATGGGCCTGGTGCTGCCACAGCCTACAGTTCATGTGTGCGGTGCCCCCTCACCCACACCATAGAGCTGTGGGTGGATCAGCCACCACTCTAAGGCTACCGCCCGCAGCTCAGTGGTGTTGCCCAGGGCAGCCCATGGCTGGGAGTAGAGCTGCAGCAGCCGTCCACAGAATAGACAGACCGCAGCTTTGCCTTCTGCCATTTCCCCACATTTGGGTGGCCTGCTCTGCTTGTCGTGCTTTGGAATCATCTGGAGCATGGCAAGTGGAGCTGGAGGGAGCAGAGCAGGTGGCGCCTGCTCATCTGGTGTGAGGAGGGGGAAGAGTCCTGGGTGCAAACCATGTAAAGCACCCCATGTCTGCACTTAGTCCCATTCATTCAAAGTCTCATCACATGAGCTTTAGGCAAGAAAAGTGCATCCAAGTCAACTTAATGCTGCTGTTGTAACCTGAGAGCAGGAGCTCTCAAATGAATATTTGCAGTGGCCATCCATGTTAAGATGTAGCAGGCTATGTAGTAGTTATCATGCACAGCCAGTTCACAGTGGGTGAAGTTAGAATATAATTGTGGTTTTTTGGACGCATCCTGTAAATAATAAATCTTTTCAATATAAAGAATATATGTACTACTTGGATCCCCCAAAATTAGATGGTTACTTAAAAAATTTTTTAAAGGTTTTTGAAACAAATGTGGTGGCCACACCTAAGTCTCTACCAATAAAGACAAAAGTTCCTTTTCTCTGCTGAATTGTTCATGTAGATGTCTGCAACACGGATACAGATGGGCCTGTTTAAGAAACACAGCAAGAGAGAACATTTCTGAATGACTTGTTGCGCGGTGGTTCAGCAAGGCTTATGCATGTGCTTAACTTTACACAATTGCAGGCACTCTCATAAGAGTCAGTAGAACTACTCACAGTACATAACTTAAGTACATGAGTATGTCAATAAAGAAGGAGGGCCTGAAATATTACTAAAATTTTAAGTCTGAGCCATATTATTTGGATGCGGTGTGCATGGTAAAATGAAAAGAACCAAGTCAGCTTTTATTCCAAGTGTGGCTCATTTATTGACTACCAGGGATTATGAAATATATAGAACTGTGACATACACAGAAATACCTAAAACTGCTATAGAATTTAAGATGCATACCATATCCAAAATATTCTAAAACCTAGAATACAGAGATCAATCTCTATAGTGTTACCACATCTATTTTCCAATTCTAATGCAGGGGAAGGGAATCTCTGTTCAGACGTAGCCCACAACTAGTTTTTGCATGCTTCTTTTCTAGTTCCTCCTCCAAACACTGAAAAACTGAACACAGGATAATGGAGCAGAGATAAGGGCACGCACACAAGGTCAGGACACAGATCTATGGCACAGATTCATGATCTGGATGATCCTCTTCTTCCTGAATGGACTCCTTAAACTCCCCTGTCTCAACTTCAAGCCCTTGGAGCTTGTACTAATTTGTAATGTGGCCCCTGGGAGGGGGAAAGGTTTCTCACCTCTGTTGTAAAGAAATTCATTGTGAAAGGATTGTCAAGTCAGACCCTTAGGAAAAAGATTACTGTAACGCCAGTATCATAGAACCATCTGAGTAGTTATCGCTGAATCTTTAACAACAACTATATACTACAAAGAGATCTGAAGATCCATGAAGTATTTTAATTGTAGCAGGCAAGATGTATTACAGGACAAAACTTTGAACAACTAGACAAAAACTCTTTTGATCACATATCAGCATTTCCAATTAAAACTTCAGACAAATTCAGAACACTTTGTTTTAGTGCTTATGCTAAATTGCTAGATAGACACCATAAAGCATACAAGGTGAATCATCTCAATTAATCCGCATGCTAAAAGAGGATTTAGTCAGCTGACCTCATCTTCATAGCCTAGATGCATTATTTAAGAGGTGCCAAACTCGGGAACGACAGAAGCTGGATGTTGAGTTTTAAACTCAAATAGAGAATGGCATGTTTGGCCAAGATCTTTAAGTAAAGTGAGTGAGACCACAGCAGTTATTAATGCTTTGAGAAGCTGCTAGTAAACAGGATTTCATAACATGGGAAATTAAAATGGGAAATGCCCAGCCCTGACTCAGCTAGTTGCTTTTTTAACACACTGTATAAATCAAACACCTTCCCTAAAGGAAGATATCTGCTAATACTTTCCTTTTCTGCTTAAAGCTTCAACTTCCATTTTATTCCTTGTAGAAAACAGCAGATGTTTAGTGACTAGAAATAGGATGCAGCAGGGTACCTAACTCCCATAGGCTTCCTTACCATCAAGTTGTACCTGGTTGTTCAGGTTTCTTGGTTTGGGTTACTGCTGCTATTACTGAAACCAAGCAAGAAAGTAACATGCCCTCTTAAATGCCACTACATACATGCTGTTTGACATGGGATACATACAGAACACCAAGAATGTATATTATACAGTACTTCCATGGGAAACTCTGATCTTAAAGTAGGTTTCCTATATAGCTTATTTGATAAAATCAAATTGAATGTTACTTAATGCCAACTTTATGTGTGACTAAGTTGTTTAATAAAGCAAGCCTAAATAATTCTCAGCCACACTGTCAACCTAAATATGCAGGGTTCCCCTCCTCCCAAAAGCCTCCTTCAAAATACACTTGGGGGGGAGATGGTAAAACTTTTTTTTCTGTAGCCTTTAACAATTAAGATTAAAATTTTAGCCTATTGTTATTCCAGCCCCATGGTATCTGCTGGAAACAAAGATTTCACACAAGGCAGACTGAGATTCCCCAACGTTTTAATTCTGGAGGAATCTTTAAACAATTTGGAATGAGCAGAATGTTTGGGGGGGTTTGGGGGGGGGGG
>QEPC01014436.1:1872615-1898054 GCA_003113815.1 Sphenodon punctatus | reverse complement strand
GAGCCTGTATCGCTCGGTGCTACCAGGAGGCCGACCTCCCCCTCCCAGAGCGTGTCACCGCGCACTCGACTAGAGCCATGGCTACATCCATGGCAGCTCTGAGGCATGTGCCTTTTCTTGACATTTGTAAAGCGGCAACGTGGAGCTCCACCTCCACCTTTGTTCGCCACTATGCCATTGATGTGATGGCAAGGGAAGATGTACGTTTTGGACAGTCTGTTTTGTCTAGTGTGCACTTGGAATAAAGTTCTATGGTTCAATTCTTGTCTTCCCTGCTTCCCGCCTCCTTGGTGGGGCTTGCTAATCTACCATTAGTGGGACTTGAATGAGAGGATAACGAAGAAGAAGGGCAAGTTTCTTGCCTGTAACGTTTCTTCTTCGAGTTGTATCCTCTCATCAAGTCCCACTCCCTCCCTCCTCCCCGCTAGCAGGTCTTGTTAGCAGGTGAACAGGGAATGCTGGCAAAGGGAGCTCTATATATACCCCTAGAGAGGGGGCGGAGTTTTCTTTTGCCAGTATTTACATTGCAGTCACGAGTGGGTAATATCCGGCTTTGGGCGCCAGAGGGCGCTAAATACCATTAGTGGGACTTGATGAGAGGATACAACTCGAAGAAGAAACGTTACAGGCAAGAAACTTGCCCTTCCCCCGCTTCTCACCTGTCTGTCTCACCAGGCCACTTCCTCTCACAGTCCCAGGGGTAGCCGCGATTGTCAGGGAAAGCTGATACTGCAATATGTTGCCTAACCATTAGGTGGAGCTGTTATAGGAAACTACAGCATACTCTTGTGGAGACAGGGCGACTCTAGAACAACTAGTTTGGGGGAGCAAAGGGGCGGCGAAGAACACTATTAGTGGAGCGAGGATTTTGCTGTACATTAAATACTTATAGAATTGAGGTAATTAATGTTGTTAGTTTATTTACCTTATTAATGAAGCTGAATACGCCTGTTGTGAGAAGAAGCCAATCTCTCTACAACTTTCTTCAGATCAAGAGACTTTGACAACTGTTTTTCAATACCCATGACAGCCAAGTCCCTTAGCGGGTCATTTGTCATGCGGTTCCTCAGATAATTTTTCACTCGTCAAAGGCATGAGAATGTTCTCTTTCACATGCAGCACCTGACACAGGAATACTCACACCAATCAAACATAATTTGTGTAGCTCTTGGACTTCTGCTCTTCATAGTGTTTAATTGCTTTTGGCAAGAGTTTCACCTCTGTTTCCATACTGTCTATATCGCATCCATGATGTTCTGCAAATGCTTTCAATTTTAAGAAGTCAAGAAAGTTCTCACACTTTGGGCTAAGGCAACTGACAGCAATAAGAACAAATTTAGAAAATCTTCTTTGAAGCTCTCCAGTTATTCTATCAAGCACTGGCAAAAAGACGTGTTTTCTAGTCTTCTTTCTGTAAAAGGGTTTGTCCTTCACTTGACACTTCTTCAGTCAAAATGTATTCTTGGAAGTCTTTTAGGAAACTTCTGTACATGACAATGACATACTACCTGAACTTCAGGCTTAAAATCATTGTCTAAAGCTATGGTACTGGCTTCACTCCATATTTCACCAAATTACTCTTCTGAATGATCTCTCATGTCATGTTCAGAAATTCACTGGTTAGGGCATTTACAGATAAGCATGCCTGAGACAAGTCACACTCAGCTGCTTGCAAAAAGTCAGATACAAAGTCTAATACTGATAAAAGACCTATTGCACCCAGTGCCCTGTCACCTCTTGACGTATCTTGTGATAGTGCAGTAAGTGTCAGAAGAATGGCTGGAAGTGTCTTTTTCACAGCATTACAAGCAGAAGCTTCGCATGCTCATCGAGTGTCACAGAGCTTCTTTAATTCCAAGACTTTATTTTGGGGTTCACTTCTAGTTTCTTTTGAATGGCTATGAATTTGGCATGGGTAGCTGATCCAGAGAGAAAAGTGTAGAGTTTCTCCAGGATACTGAAAAAAATTAGTGCATATGTACTTCCTTTGCATACATCAACAACTAAATTGAGCCTGTGATTGAAACAGTGAACATACAATGCTTGAGATACTTCTACTCATAGTGCTTGCACACCATTAAGATTTCCACTCATTACATTTGCACCATCATACGTCTGGGCTATACAGTTCTGTATATCAATACCACACTGCAACAATGTGCTCTTTATCTACTGAAGGAGACTTCCGCTACTTCCCTTCCACGCCATTTCCGTGAGATGGCCCAGGCGCAGCTGGGTTCCCCAATATGAGCGTCCTGCTCGTTTTCCGGCCCAGTAGACCATACTGTGGCCAACTATCACGACTCTCCGTTGTCGTGAAGGCAGTTCCCTTCCTATGAGAGGCAAACCCTTGTTACCGATACAGTTACTTGCCTCCCTCACTCTGTCCTTTCTGGAGTATATTGCTCATTCCAGATTCGCCTTCGCACATATGCAGGGCCCCGAGGGAAACGCGGGTCTGCGAATCGCAGATTTCCCGCGGAATTCCCCTCCCCCCGCGGAATCTCCTGCCCCGCTTACCCCAGCGCAGAATTTCCAGCCTGCGCTGCGGGGACGCGGGGCAGGAGATTCTACGGGGGAAGGGGAATGAACAAACCCTCGGGGCTTCCCCTCCCCAGCCTCCCCACTTGCCAGGGCCCTTTAATTTGCTTACCAGGGATGGCAGCAGCAGCTGCTCCGTCCAGCGCGCTCTTTTCCTGCTCGTACTTCCTGGCCCCTCCCGACGGGGCTCTCAGGGCGACGCAGCCGGATGACGTCATCTGGCTGCGTCGCCCTGAGAGCCCCGTCGGGAGGGGCCAGGAAGTACGAGCAGGAAAAGAGCGCGCTGGACGGAGCAGCTGCTGCTGCCATCCCTGGTAAGACAAATCCTTTGGGGTTTTTTTTGGGGGGTGGGGGGTGGGAGTCAAGCACGCCCCAGCAGCTGGGGAGGGCAAGCCCCGGCAGCTGGGGAGGGGAGGCCCTGAGGGTTTACCAGTGCGGGGGGAGGAGGAGGCAAACCAAGCCCCCCCCCCGCATGGTAAATCGCGCCGAGGCGCAGAATTGGCCCCTGACTCCCGCGGAATTTTAAAAAAAATTCCACGGAAGAATCGGGGCCCTGCACATATGCTGCCGACTTCCATTGGCCGATGGACTTAATCTGCTCCTCTGATAGACCTGCAGCTGCTGCGCTGCTCGCTGCACCTATTCTGAAGGAATGAGAACTAAATGCTTGTGGAGGGAGGTTTCCCCTTTTTATGGCTCTTCTTAGAACAGCCAAAAATTGATATCGTGTTACCCTTGCCCCATTTTTGTGTGTGTACAGCTGGCCTGGCCACTTGGGGAGGAGCTCCAGATAATTTTCCAGAGCAACCACTGGGCACAGCTGACCGTCGGCCAATCTTGCTAACTTTATTACCTGCCCTCCTCTATGCTGATCCGTCTTGGAACCCCTAAGCAAAACCGCCAATCCTTTCACACCCACCTGAATGTCATTTATGCCGACTATGACTCCCCCTTGTTCCTTGGACGTAGCGGCCGTAATTTCGCTTACCCGGAACGCTCCGAAAAAAGCCAACTTAAACATGCTCTTAAACGTTATACTTTCAAAAGGCGAAAAGCAAATCTCGGGTAGCTGAATGCAGATTTGCTGCAATATATTGGGGGTAATAGGCCTCCTGGTATCGGGCCCTTGTGGGAATTCCCTTTGCCACCCCTCCAACATTTTCCTGACCAAAAACCCCGCGCTGGGGGATGTGAAACCAGCCAATTTATTTTAAAAGGCTAAGGCCACCAACTTTCCTGAAATTGTCCGGGGTGCTAAGCCCCACCTCTTCAAATTAATTGCGAATTGTATGGACTGGGCCTCTGTGATAGGGAATTGGTTTCTCCAGCCTTTTTCCTCCCGGAAGTTTTGGAATTCACCCAAAGCTTGAGAGTATGCTGCTCTGGTGCGGGGCACCAAAGACCCCTGCACAGCCTGGAACATTTCTATTGTCCAATGTTCCAGATCCCCTGCGGGAGTTCCTCCGCTTCCTTCCTGGCCTCCTGTGCCAACTGCCTGAACCACTCCATCTGCTGGCAAGAGAGTGCTTCGGCAATCCCGTTGCTAATACCCGGGACATGCCTGGCTGTGAACAGTATATTGCTGCCGAGGCACTGCCAAATGAACGCTCTCACCAATCCCATAACCCTTTTGGAGTGGGACGACATTGAGTTCAAAACGTGGACCACCACAAGGTTGTCGCACCAAAACAGAATTGTTTTGTTTGCGAATTCCTTGTCCCATATGTATACTGCTACTACTATTGGGAAAAGTTCCAGGAGGGTGAGGTCCCTCGTCACTCCTTCCCGAACCCACTGTGTTGGCCATGGGGCTGTGCACCATCTGCCAGCCCAGTATAGCCCAAAACCCAAAGATCCAGCCAAATCGGATTGGACTTGAAGTTCAGCTTCTAGTAACCACTTCTGTCTCCATATGCTAATCCCATTAAACGTATGGAGGAAGTGCCACCAGGTCCGAAGGTCTTCCTTCATTTCTGCAGTTATCCTAATGTGGCAATGGCCCATATGACTGTTACCCACCTTCGTGTACAGTCATGACAAAAATGCTCGCCCCAGTACAACAACTCTGCACGCAAAATTGAGGCTACCCAATAAAGACTGCAACTGCCTAACCTTCACTTTTGACCTTCCTAAAAGGTAGTCTATGTCCCCAACTAGGGCTGCTAACTTATCCAAAGGCAGGCGTGACACCTGCTCGTTGGTATCTAACTCTATTCCTAAAAATGTCAAGACTGGGGCCGGGCCAACTGTTTTTTCTGGGGCCAACGGGACGCCTAATTCCTCTGCCATCCTTTGAAAACACTCTAGGACCCTCTCACATTCTCCTGACTCGGGTCCACAAAAACATGAAATCATCGATATAATGAATAATATATCGTGACTGTGTCCTGTGGCCTACCAGCCATTCCAGCAGGGGTCCAGCAGGGAGCTAAAATGCTCAAAGGCCAAACAAGATATCGAGCACCCCATGGGCATCGCCTTGTCGTAAAAGAACTGGCCTCCAAACGGGAATCCGAGAAGTCTAAAACTTCTGGGGTGAATCGGCAGGAGTCGAAATGCCGATTTTATATTGCATTTCGTTAGCAGTGCTCCCTTGCCGCACTCCCTCACCATTTTGATTGCCATGTCCAGGGAAGTGTATCTAACTGAGCATAGCTCAGGCAGAATTGCATCATTAACCGAGTGTCCCCTTGGGTGGGACAAGTGGTGAATGAGGCGGAACTCCCCTTGTTGCTTCTTAGGTACTATGCCTAAAGGGGATACGTGAAGATCAGGAAAGGGGGGCGAGGCAAAAGGGCCAGCTATGCGGCCCTCCGCCCGCTCCTTGTGAAGCTTGGCAGCCACCAAATCTTCTTTTCCCTTTACTGATTGAAGGTTCCTCACCCATGCCCTTGCCTGCTTAAATTCAGCAGGAATCACGAAACCTTCTCGGAAACCCACTACCACATATTCCACCTCCCTAACCAGTGGGCAGCCCCTCAGTGCCCACGCCAGGGCCTCATGCCTGACTGGGGTTGGAACCCTTGGTTCCTCCTGGCTGCTGAGGGCCTCCCGAACCTGGCTTCCCTTGCTGTCGGCCACGAGGGGATAAACGGACCCAGCTACACTGGGTCGTCGGATGTCCCCCCCCTCCCCGCAATGGGAACAAGCATGCCAAAACCGGCATGGGGAGTGGGCGCAACCCCCGGACCTGTTAAAGTCCCAACAGGTCCCTCCTTTTTGGTTACCCCGGCGCCCTCCTGACCGAAAGGGTTCGTTCATCGGGGCCACCCCTCCCTTTGCTAGGGTGTGGCCGCTATCTGTCCTGTGAGCCCCTGCTACGTTAGACATGCATTCTAGCCGGAGGTCCTGTGCGTACACATCCCACCTCAGCCCAGGGGTAATTGCCACCCTCTTTCGAAACCCCTCATCGTAGCAAAGCCATGCCCCCAGGTTACCAGTGTCATAAGCTCTGTGCACGATGTCCTGGTATTTGAGAAGTTCAGCTGCCCGGTCAGGCATCGCCTGCACCATGACCCCCAAGAGTACAGAAAAGGCAGCTGACCAGTTTGCCCAATTCTTATCTACCTTGGGGTGTTTGAACCGTTCCTTCTCCTTCTCCTTCTCCTTCTCCTTCTCTGTGCTGCCAGGATCGAGCAGTGGCTCGGTGTATAACAGGGAAAACACGTCTATGTATTCACCCCTCCAGATTTTGTCATGGGTGTGCTGGGCTAGGTGTGCCCCCAGAGCCGCCCATGCCCCGGCTCCACTCGGGCCAGTGTTGCCTGCGCGACCCTGGGGTGGCACACTGAGCACCCCTCAGTGGCCAGCCCAACTTCCCTCCCACCTCGACTGGTTCCGCCCTCAACCCCTGGATCCGGTCGGGTGGCTCCTTGTGACCCGGTGGGTTCGGAATCCGGCCATGGTACCCAAGATCCTATCCATCCCAGCCGTCTCGGTGTTGCTAAGTTTGCCTGAGTGGCTTTCTCACCCCCAACACCCCCATCTACCCACATTCAGAGGGGTTGCACTGCCAACACCTACCCGAGCTTCCTCGGCTGGTGCTTGCTCCTACATTCTCCTTCGGTACCGATGCCGGCCTTGCACTTGACCCCTGCCTGGTTTCTCCCATGTCCGCCAATGCCTGCTCTTCCGCCCTGCCTTGTGTGCAGGAATCCTGCCTCATTGCTGCCGCTTGGCGTCCTTCCGCCGTCTCCGCCACCTTCCCTTCCAATGCCGCGAATTGGCCCATGAATTCATTGAGGGTCCGAAGGATGACATCCAGTTGATCCTCACGGGCTCACTGGCTCAGCGGTTCGCCGTCCTGATCCCTATTGGGCGACAAATGCTGCCTTCCCCCCCCTGCCAGGGCGGGGAGGGAGGCCTTGCCGGGCTTTGCCCACCTTGCCCTGCCGCGCCACCCTGCCCAGTCCCCTTCCCATGGACGTACGACCACCCACAGGCACTCCCGCCAGGATCTCAGACCCCTCCCTGTAACGTGCAGGCGGCTGCACTATACGCATGCTGGACCTAACTCCTGTTCCTGGAGTCTCCCCTTGGTCTGGGCCAGGGTCCGCCTGGCTCCCTTCCATGCTCTCTTGATCCACTATGTCACCTGCATTCCCTTCCCCTTGACACTCTTCAGCTTCGAAAACAGGGCTCAGCCCTGGGGGATCCCCAGGGCTTGAGGCACCCCTGTCCCAAGGTGCCCGTTCGGGCTGTACTTCTTCTGGCCCGCCGCCCCCAGGAGGCAAAGCCAGGGTATTAAGGACCCCTTCACACCCCACCATCCGGGCTTGGAGGGATTCCAAAACCTCCTCAACTCTTTTAGCCAAGGCTTTCTTAGCCGGGCCCTTGCCTTTTCTTCCACCTCCCCCTTTCATCTTTGCCCTACGCCTTTGTTCTTCCTAGCACCCTCCTAGCTGAAGGCCTTTTACTCTGAGGGGGGGCGGGGGCATCTTGTTATATTGCGTCCCAAGCACTGGGCTTCTTTCAATGCAAGGTGTTCTGTTTCCCACCCCGGTTGTCCCACCCTTCCCTGGGGTTCACTTACCCTTTGTCTTGGGGAGGTGGGTGGGGCAGAAAGCCTCCTCGTTGGCCCAAGGTAGGACTGACTGCCCTTCAATAGGATGGGGGGAAACCAAGGCTACCCCCCGTTTCTTCCCGCTTCCCCTTCCGCGTTTCCCCCAATGGGAGGAAGCAGTGCCCCGACTACCAGCACTTAATTACTTGTTGGTGCTGCTGCGCCATGCAGAGGCAGGCATGAGAAGAGTCAAGGCCTCTTGCCTAGGCTGCACCCAAACACCAGCCTCAGAGCACGCTGTGCATCCGTTGGTGCCTGGGCGCGAATGGAGAAATCGCCCCAGGCACGAGATGGCGGCCGCGAGCTCCCGCTCATCGTGAGAGCTCGCTTCGCACTGCTTTGCTCCACCGTGCGCCTTCCCCCACATGCCTTCTTTCAACAAGGCAGGGGAGGGACAACAACTGCCGCCCCTGAGCTGCTCCCCGCTTCGAGGAGGGCCGGGTAGGCAACGGGCATTCTCTTTTCCTGTCAAGACCACGTGGCAGGAAAGACTGGGGTGGGGAGGGGAGAGAGTTCAGTGCCAGCTGAAACCTGCAGGGGAGATGACCCTGCACCACACACTCACCCCGCCCGCACATGGTCTCACCCAACTCAGTTCCTGGCCAGGAAAGAAGCTAAGGGACTGGCTTGGCTGGCAGACTGGAAGAGCCCTCCCTCCTACCTACCAGTGCAGGCTTCTGCTTGTTCTGGGCCCAGGTAGAGGAGTGAGTTAATGAGGCTTCTTAAACAACTGAGGCATTTTAAAATAATTAATTCAAGCTATGACCATAATATACTATGACTGCATTGTCTGACACATCACAATTTGCTGTAAAGTTCCAGTCACACATGGATGGGGGAGCAGGAAATATTTGGGGGGGGTGAGCGCCCGCTACCCCTTGCTACTCCTTGGAGTCATCCCTGGACAGTACTTCCTTTACAATAAAGTTGTGGTGGTGTTTGTCATCCATCTTGGCTCTCTCTCTGTGGTATGAAACCTGACAGCGACGGCACATGCCACCATAGGTGGGCCAACCAGCAGGGGGCACAGTGGAATGATGTTCTACATGCTCAGCTGCTTGCTCAATGGGGTAAATATCCCTGGGGAAGGAGGCGGCAGCCACATGGGGAGGGAGTAGGAGAGGTGAGTAGAAGAAACAGAGGGTGCTAATAAATGACACAGTGGCCCAGATTCACCTCCCTGTCTGAAAGGCATCCACCAGATGTTCAACCGGGGGCAGCTCTACATGGCATCGATGCAGGAAATGTGGAGCAGGTTGTGCAGGCAACCCCTGGCTTCCATGGGGACCACTGCCCATTTGTTGGGGCGCATGCAGTCGCTGTGCACGTCTCCTAGACCCAGCAGCAGCAGGATTGGACCTGGAGGAAGTATGAAGCGGCTGATGAAGCAGACCAGGAGAGAGAAGCAGCCAACTGATGGGGGGGGGGGGGGGGAGAAGTGATCCATCAGCTGGTTGGCAGCTGTGCCGCAGGGTGCTTTTGCCAGGCCCAACCAGTGAGAAAGCAGTCTCCATGTCTTAAAGATAACAATATTAAGAGTGGGATCCTCTGATGGGATAGCATGTGTGCTAGCAGCCTAAGCAGTTGTGAGTCCCACTGAAATGGATGGGACTTGCACACATGCCAACTGCTAACATGTATTATTCCAGTAACAATTGTATCCTAAACCAAGCCTGGATCCTTCAAAGACTTACATGGCGGCTTAGACCCTTCGATGATTTCAAGCCCTAAAATCCAGACTCCTGTGGTCTCAGTCACTCTGTGTTCGTGGATAAACCATTGTTTTGAATACTTGTTCCATGGGACTGTGTATAGAAGTAAAGTTAAGCATCCATGTAAGAGCTAACACTTCCAAAATGTTTGGGCATAATCATCCATTTAAATAAATGGCTCAGCTCTCATTGACTTTAATGGTGGAGGATGTGCTCTTAGGCACGGAACACTACACTTGGGACTCCCATTTTCAAACTGCTTGTACCAATGCAGAATTTGAACAGTGGTCCCACTAACTACAATGGGACTATTTAGGGTATAAAGTTAAGCTTGCACACAAGCCTTTGCTGGATCAAGACCTTAGGGCACAATCCTGCATCCATTAACGTTAATGGTTCAGCTCCCATAGACTTTACTAGTGAAGGATGAATGCACCTGCAGAGTTCACTAATAAGTGTAAAGGAAAAGGTTGCATCTGGACCACTAATTTCTTTGCTTCTTTTTCCATACAACTCAGAGGCTCAAGGAACACTGAGATAATCCTCAAAGTGCTGAGCTGGAACAAGACCCTTTCATTGCCTTAGGGCACTTTTGCAGATTGGAGTCTTGATTGCATTCCAAAAAAGATACTTATGAGGTTTAATTTGTAAATATTACTCTAAGATCCTCTGCTTAAAAGCTTTGTGCTGCACACATGCAAGGTGTTATATTTTTTCACTGTTAAAAAGCTATTAACTCTTTCTGTTTTTCTTTTAACCAATGCATTAATAAATGCTTTCTTTTCTTTCAACCAATGCATTAATAAATGCTGTGATTCAAATCCACTCTTCTGTATGAAAGAACTAAAACCATTTACACTTTGAAGAGGCAATAAGTGACTGAGATCCAGCAGATTGGCACTTGCACATGCTACCTGGGACGGGGGGGGGAAACATCTCTGAGGGCAATCACAGCTCTATTCTCACGGGAATTAGCACAAGTAGGAATGTGCTATTATGCTTTACTCCCACAAGAAGACTCTCTCATGACCAGGTCCCCTGATGTAGCTCTTACAATCATGGGTGTTTTCATGGGGGGGGAAAGCCAAATAGCACATTCCTATATGCGATTGCTCTCATGGACGTTCACTCTCCCCACCACCTCCCATAAACTGTGCAAGTACCCACAGACACAGAAAACGTTGCCTTGTAAACTTTAAATGGTTGTTTAATTTTATCCATCTGAATAGTGTCGCTAGAAGGAATGAGGCTGAACAAGGAAGCAAAGTTAAGTACATGCATCCATTTTTGTTAGTTTAAGGCCCGCATGGGCCCCATTATGATTCTGTTACCCCAGTGCAATAGGGACATGGCTATTTGGGCCTCCAGCAAATGGATGCTGGAGGCTTCTGTAACTTAAATATTTTTTTTCCTCTGAACATTTTTTAATTAAAAAAAATCCAAACCCCAGAGGAAATCCTTCTTCCTCAGTCCCAAAGAAAGAGTCACTTACTGCTGCTCTCCTGCATTTTCCAGCAATGGTAGAGCTTCCTCCCAGCAGGACCTGAAAAGCAATGCTCTTTCGGGAGCTGCAGGTAGGCTTGCCATTTGTGTTTTTTTGACCCTGAGATTCCCATCTTGGCCTACGGGAGTCTCAGAATCAAACCACAAGGTGTGGCAACTGGCAACCTTATCCATAGCTGTTTTTTTATTGCTGCTGGCCTTGCCCCTCTCCCGTGGCTGGGAGCCTTCCAGAAACTGGCAGCAGATGGGGTAGCTGCTAGGAGCCCTACAGAAAGTAGGGGAACTCCAGCAGCAGTTAGGGGCAGGGCTACCACTACATGGCCATGCTGTACTCCTGTGCAGGGCCAGCTGCAACTTCTTTCTTCCCTTCTCTCTTCCCCCAGCACTTTTGGGCTGTTGGAGGCAGCTGCGTTCTCTCCCTGCTGGGGTGCAGGAGGGGGATAGGAGGATGCCTGTGTAAGAGTGCGTGAGAATGAATTAATGGAGTAGGGTGGCCAGCTATGCAAATTTTAGAGGACACATGAGAAATACAGGTTGCAGGGCTGCATTGGCTCCACTGCAGCCCTGCAACCTGTATTTCTCATATGTGCCCTCTAAAATTTGCATAGCTGGCCACCCTAGAATGGAGTGTATGATCAAACGTCCTGTCTCAGCTCTGATTTCACTTGCATATTATACTGATGTATTTTTAAAAAAATTAGTTGTGTTTGTAAGCAAGTACCAGACTGCCAACTGTTAAGGGGGGCAGGGCTATGGGAAGGGTGTAGAGCTATGCGGGGGGTATCCTACATTTTGTTTTTGCCCTGGATGGCCCTGATTTCTCAGCTCCCTCTTTCAAAATTGTGAAAAGAGAGCTGAGAACCCTTGAAACCCACTTGTGACTGCGTCCTTGTGGTGTCATCAAGGACAGATTACTAGAGTACTAGTCCGTGCTTTTCTATTTATGGGAAGCCTGGGGCAAGTGCCCCCTTTGCCCCACCTCCTTTGTACTACCTTAATTCCAGAGCAGTCCCTTGACAACAATGGGATTAAGAATACCAAATTCAGAACCTGTTGGAGCACAGCACATTACATAAACAGGTGCTTAAATTTAGGCATGTCAGTAGGGCCACTGAAAGAAGGCATTTGTTTATTTTATTTAAAATATTAAACCACCCTAACCCCAGGACTCAGGGCAGGTTACAATACATAAAAATACATTTTAAAGTAAACCAAAAAAGGGAATGAATTAATAAACATAAATTTAAATTTTGAGCTGTATCTGACTGACACTTTATTTTTTGCTTGCACCGGTAGATTGCATGGCTAATAATACACTTTCCACTGCCAGTCACAAGCTTAGCACTAATGGGACAGGGGGTGTAAATTTACTCCTAATTTAAAAAATAAATAAATCTCAGGCTTTACTAACCTTTCTTTGATGACTTGAAATGTTGGGAGGTATACAATTTGGGGGTGTGGAGAATAGAGAAATAACATTCCCATTCAGTTTGGGAGCAATCCCCTCAATTTCAGTAGCTGCACCTCCCCACACAATGCTTTTGGGGGGTGGGGAGGGAGAAAAATATCAAGCCCCAGATCTCCTGTAGCTTTGGGGCTAGGGATGTGTTCCAGCTGTGAGTTTGGACCCGAGCTGGCCTCGGAGGTGGCGTTAAACTCCTCCAGGACCCTGGTTTTGGGGGATTTGAATGCCCATGTCGATGCTGACCTTGTAGGAGCAGAGCGAAAGTTCATGGCAACCATGGACTTGCCCCAAGTTTTCAACTGCCCAACCCATGGCGGGGGGGCATATACTCGACCTGATCTTCTGTTCTGGCCTCGTCACCGCAGGGCCCCTTGGTTTACTGAGGGGCTGCAGTGTATGAAACAGGCAGGCAGGAGACTAGAGCGATGCTGGCGTCTGACTCACTCTGAATCCAACCGACTTCTCCATAGAGTCCATTTGTGGTCCTATGTTGAGGCTGTGAGGACAGCAAAAAGAGTTCTTTGCCGCCTTCATAGCGTCTGCAAAGTCCAGAGGAGCTGTTCTGGGTGGTGCAGGGGCTGGTCAGTCCGGCCTCCCTCCGTCTGGATGGGGACTTGTCCCAGGCCCGCTGTGAGGAGTTTGCCACCTACTTTGCAGACAAGATCACTCAGATCCAGAGACTGGATTGGGGGCAGTAGGCGAAGAGCATGAGGTTATGGAGGCGCTGTCTGGTCCATCTTTGTGGGGTGAATTTCAGGAAGTGACACCAGCCAATGCTGTGGATGTCTTGGGGTCTGTCAGGGCCACCAGTTGTGAACTAGATCCATGCTCATCCTGGTTGGTGAAAGCCTCCAGGGAGATGTTGGGGACGGTGCTGGTGAGGGTAATGATCACATCCCTTCGGCAGGGGAGATTATCATCCAGCCTCAAGGAGACTGTGGTGTGCCCCCTGCTGAAGAAACAATAGTTAGATGTGGATGCACTCGCCCGTTATCGACCTGTCTCTAACCTTTCCTTTTTAGGGAAGGTTGTTGAACGGTCGGTGGCACTGCAGCTCCAGGTACATCCTTGACACAGCATCGGCTTCCTTGACCCCTTTCAGTCTGGGTTCCGCCCTGGCTATGGTATAGAGACAGTGTTGGTGGCCTTGGTGGACGATCTCCACTGAGGGATGGATGCAGGACATTCAACATTTTTGATCCTGCTAGATCTCTCGGCCGCTTTTGATACAGTGGACCATGGGCTGCTGTTGAGATGGTTGCGAGCCCTGGAGGGTCTGGATGGGACTGTCCTGGGGTAGTTCTGCTCATTCCTCTCAGGGAAAAGCCAGCGGGTTGTGCTGGGGGCTGAAACATCTAGCCCCCGAGCCCTGGATTGTGGCGTTCCACAAGGTCCATTATTGTTTAATGTGTATTTGCAGCCCGCGGGGAAGATCGTGAGAGGGTTCGGGGTGCGCTGTCACCAATATGCTGATGATACTCAGCTGTACCTCTCTTTTTCAACCGACCCAGGTCCTGCCATCTCAGTACTCTCCCAATGTTTGGAGGCTGTGGTGGATTGGATGTGACAGAGCAGACTGAGGCTCAATCCCGATAAGACAGAAGTGATGGTGGTAGGGAGGGTGAGGGAGGTGTTTTCCCCCCTCATAGAGGTGGTCTGTCCTCCTGTAGCCCAGCAGGTTCGGAGTGTGGAGTGTTTTTGGACTCAGACCTCTGCCTGGATCGACAGGTGGAGGCGGTGGCTAAAGCTGCCTTCTGCCAGTTGTATCTGGTGAGGAGGCTGCATCCTTACATTTCCAGGCCTGACCTGGCCACCCTCATCCATGCCTTCATCAGACTACTGCAACGCGCTCTACTTGAGGCTTCCCTTGATGCTGGTTCAGAGGCTGCAGCTAGTGAAGAATGTGGCAGCTTGTCTCCTTACAGGGAAGAGCCGACAGGAGCACATCACCCCTGTGCTCCGCAGGCTGAACTGGCTGTCTATAGGGTACCGAGCCAGATTCAAGGTGTTGGTTTTGACCTATAAAGCTCTTGTCATGGGGACATGGGGGCCACACACCCATTCGGGGGAGATAACCCACCCATTGGGGGGGGATATGTGTAATGTAATATAAAGATGTAACAGATTGTAAGCTCAGTGGGAGCAGAATGCTGAAACCAGTTGCCAGAGTTATGGCAAGTGGGCAGTTTGTTGCCAAGCAACGCCCAAGTCACTCTGCCACCTTGATAACAATGACAATGGCCAGGACACTCAGGAAGTGACCTCAGGCCTCCTGTGAGGAAGAAGAAGGAAGTTCTTCTTCAAGAATTAAGTCTCTTCCATTTTGGACTTGAACAAGTTAACATCTCGGGAGAGGAGCTCCTGCAAGATTGCAAACTACGGTCTAAAGACTTGGCTATGAACTAAGATTTGAACCCAGTCTTCAACTTCCAGACTGAGACAGCATCTGATGGACCTGTATTGTACCCGACAGTCAGAGAATATCAGTGAATTTAGAATGCGTGGACTTTATGTTTGATTTATGGACTTGCACTATCTGATCAACAGTCTTATACTTGTATGTACTCAATATATGTTTTATAATCAAGCCTAGCATGCTTGTGTCTTTATTTGGCCTTGGGGAATTCACTTGGGGGTACTCCTATCTAGGTGAGAGCTTAGACGAACTTTTTTCATATAAGACAACCCCACTGCAAAGTCTTCCAAGCTACAGGTGGCCAGAGAACATTCTCTGTGTTATGGCTGGGCAGGGAGATAAAAGGGAGGCTTGGCTAGGGGTGCGGACCTCTGAAAGCTCCCTGATTCCAGTGAAGGTTTTCTGATCACTTGGAGACCCACGCGGGCACAGGCAACTGGGTTGCAGCTGGCCTGGTGGGCAAATGGGGCACAGCCTCTGAAAGAAGTGAGGGCCCCAAACATCCAAACCCCAGTGACAGCCCTATACGGTCTGGGCCCCTCATATCTCAGGAACCGCCTCGCCCTCCGCATCTCAGGGCGACCCCTTCAGTTCACCGGGGGCACCTTTCTATAGGTCCCCCGTGTAAAACGGGGGGCCACTATGGAGAGAGCATTCTTGGTGGCCGTGCCACGACTCTGGAACTCCCTCCCAGAGGAAGCCTGCCTGGTCCTGTTAGGGTTAGGGGAGGTAGAAGGGGAAGAAATGGACCTAGCCTTATCTCTCGTTGCCTGTTTCCCCCACAATCACGCGAGCACAATCGTTTACAGGGGCCACTGAACTGTAATAGTAGAATATGACCCCTCAGAATATCGTTTAGCTTCAATTCTCCAGACGGAGTAGCAGCCAAATCATCATAGGGGTGGTAAAGAGGTAGAACGCCCTGTAATGGCCCCTGTACAACCACACCCTCAATCGTGCTCTGCCCCAACCTGCTAAGTGTGCCTATGGGGAGAACCACAGTGGGTAACAGTGCGGGAATGGGGAACAAGAACCTGGGAATGCAGGGAGGAATTAGCGTAGCTATGGAACCAGGGGAAGGAAAGGGCCCCACAAGACAGAGAGTTTCAGTGCCCCAAATTCCCAACTCCCACCTTCCCACCACTGTATATAATCCCCAATCACCGTTCACTCACTCAGTCACTCACGCACTCGTTCTGTCAGTCACTCTCTATATCCACGCTTTACTTTCCTGGAATCCTTCACAACAACGTCAAGCAGCAAGGGGCCGGTCTCACAGCGAACTGATCTCCGGCAACGCTGAGCCTGTCTCGTGCTCTTTTAAGTCCCTAGCTCCGCCCCTTTTGCCTTGCGAATTTGCGCCGAGCGCCGCAGCGTCTCTCTGGGCTCCGCCCCTATTGACTGCAGCTGGGGGAGCCTCATGGGCCGCCGAGGCGGCTCCGCCGCGCCCGCAGGCGTGGGGGCCGGCCCTGTAGTCACTGGCGCACGCCGGTGGGCGTGGCCTGCGCCGCGGCCTAGGCGAAGGCGATAGCGCTTCCTGACAGGTCCCAAGTCTGCTGGCTTTTTGTCGAGCCTGCAAGACCTGGTTGTTTGCCCAGGCCTTCAGGGAGGATGAAATAGTTTGGGGGGGGGGGAGAAAATCCAGGGGTTTTTAAATGATTCTTTTAAAATGTTTTATATTATTATTGAATGTTACTGTATATTTTTGTATGCCGCCCCGAGCTGTCATAGGCATGGGGGGGTGGCTAAAAAATGCAAAAAAATAAATAAAAGAATAAATATATTAAAAAAAAATGTCTGGCCTCAAACTATTCTTCACTGTTAATCAACATCCTACTATGCAAGGTAAGGATGAGCTAGGTAGGAGCTGGCCAGCCATAGAATTTGCAAAGTGCAGGGCAAAAACAAAATGTAGGACCCCCTTTCCATGGCCCCACCCCCTTTGGAAGTCTGGTGCTTGTGTAACCCATATGGCTTATTTAGACCTGTTAAGGAGATTTAAGTTGTGTGCAGAGCTATTGGGGGGATCAGGTAACCTTTAAGCAGGAGCAGTTATACTCCTGGAATTTTCCATGAACCAGCCAAATCACATGGCTATGAGAGACCACATTCACACCTGATGGGCCGTGCAGATTTTGGCTCTGGGAATGAATCTGGAAGCCAAAACATGCATGGGGTTTGTCTGGTGCAAAAGCCCCCCTGGCGCGGCTTTGCCGGCGATCACTTGGAAGAGTGAAGAGCAGGGAAATCCAGCACTGCACTCTTCTGGGTGATCACCGGCAAAAGCCACTCAAGTAGGCTTTCACACTAAACAAACCCCATGTATGTTTTGGCTTCCAGATTCCTTCCCGGAGCCAAAATCTGTGCAGAACGGCACGTGAGAATGTGCCCTGAATTTGCTCAGTATTGTTAGTTGAAGCCACTGGGTGGGGCTTCATCATGGGCAGAAGAAAGGGGCAGAAGGCTTGAAAGGCTTTAGAAGTCATTTTGACTGAAAAGCTGAGGTGACTGAATAAGGGGTGAATGCTGCTGACAGTATTGCTAATGCCAGGCCCCGGGTAACCTATACCAGGTGTGAGATAATAGGAAATTTATTAGTTGTATCCTTAAGCTGCTTTATTTTTGTAGTAATTGTAATCCAAACAGGGAGAGAAAAGTGTAAATTCTGTGGATTCAGGTAAATATTCCAGGGACAAATGCACTTCCTGTTACTGTGTTCTTATACCAAGGCTTTGTTGTAAAGAATAAGAAATCCAGATCTTTGTAATGGTGAACAGCAGCGTGGCATCTGCCAAGACCACAGACATCTTCGCACCCTTTTATGGAGGAACTACAGTTGATTGGAAGCAGACGTGTGGGTTTGGGATCACTAAAGTTCTACTTTAAAACAGTAAAGATGCAATTTTGTTAAACAAATTATTTTCATTTGTTGGAATTTTAAATGAATGTCAAGGTTTGCCTCTGACCAGATCTTTGATGGGAGTCCCTAACTGAACCTAAAGTACTGAAATTATAGACCCTCCTGGGGTTACACCTGCTTACAAACACATAGTGCCATCTAAGTTTTTTTAAAAACACATCAGTAAAACATGCAAGTGAAGTCAGAGTTGAGGCAGTATGTTTGGCCACACACACACACTTTTATTCACCATCATACGATGATCATATTAATTCATCATACATTTATCCTCAGATAGGTTTCCCCCTGTCCCCACTCCTTGCATTGCTAGGGGAAACAAGGGATTGCAACTCAAGCAGCGACTGTGGGTGGCTCTACATGCAGAGGGGAGTAGCATAGTCATGCAGTGGTAGAACTGCCCTCCAGCTGCTGACACTTTCTGGAGGACCCCCAACCCTTGAAAGTGGGGAAGGGCCCCAGCACTACGGAAACATCCAAAGCTTCCCAGGGGCTCTAGAGAGCATTGTGTTTGGGGCCTCATTGTGAGGGAATCCTGCCACCACTGCTCTGGAGAGTTAGGGGAGCCCATGGTGAGGGCATTGTGTGGTCCCCCAGAAGTTCACAAAAGCACTGGGCTATGGTCCCTGCCTAAGGCTGGCCCTGTTCCACCTGTTATAAATAAGCTAACAAGTGACTCAAGAACATAGTAAAGAATAAGACCCAGAGTTCATAGTGTGGCTTTCACAAAGCTTTACCTCCCAGCCACACTCTTAGTGCTGTTTCAACAGTCTAACAAACAGTTGTTTAACTACTGGGCCATGTGGAAAATCTCTCTAGTAACTGTGTTAAGGGTGTAGCTGTAATAGGGACAGGCTGTGCAGCTGTGTCCCCCTGCTGGGGGAAGGTGGTCCAGTACCCATTCCAACTTAGCTGAATTTTTAAAAGCAGCCACTAGTTCAATTGCTAGAGGTTTGAAAAGGTAGGTGTTCTACTCCGACTTATATGAGGGAATGTTATAAGAGTGTGGTCACTTTGATTTAAAATAACTTGGAAGCAAAACACAGACACAATTCTGAAGTCAGGTAGAATTAATCAGAGAAATCCACAAACTGGAGACTCCCAGCCCAGGAGACAAAAGGTATTGATGTACAAAGTTGAAATGGGAAAGCTATGTTAGACTTGCCCTGGTAAACAGAGGAAGCTAACAGGATGTTTGTATCAACAACCAGAATGTTTGACAAACAAGCTGAAATCAGATTAGCACTGGATGAATCAAATAACTTTGGAGATATAATGCACCCCCCCCCCCTCAAAAAAAAAATTAAAAATTGACAGTGTGATCATCTGCAAAAAAGACTCAAGTGAATTTCAGGTGTATGGTTTGAACCCTTGGGTTTCTATTGTTATGATATGGCTTGAACCCCTAAGATGCTAATCTCCTTGCTGCAATGTGACTGAGATCAGAAATGCTTCTTTGACACAAATGTGCTAAAACATATACTGGATGTTATTGTGACTCCCTCTGTGTTAAATTGTAACTAAACCAGAAGTGCCCTCTGACACAAATGTGCCAGAGTATACATTGAAGTTATGGTAAATAACTCTGTGTTAAAATGTAACCAAGAGTATACACTGGATTTATAACACGCTGAATGTAACCATTATAGCTGCTTAAAACTATGTAGAATGTTAGAAATTAGGCAAGACACTACATACATGTGGTAATGCATTTGATTCAAAAGAACAGAGAGTGTCAGGAGAAGATAGTCAAAATTGGTCAGAGAGAGAACAAATGATGCTGGAGAAGTGAGCAGGAGGTCTCTTGTTCCCAAACAACCTATGTTGGTAATTCACAGGAACTGATAACAGAAGTTGAGCTGAACAAGCAAGAGTGTGGTCTTATCAGACAAACAGATGACTCTTAGAAGGATGTATGGGCTAAGTCAGGGCCAAGGAGCCATGACTCCCACCTCCGGAGGGAGGAGTGGGACCGGACTCTACTGGTCAGGACAAGCCTGACATCATGACTAAGCAAGAAGGTACCCCAGATCTGGGCAACCAATGGGAGTATGCCACAAGCTTAGTACTGACAACCCTGCACTCTGGATAATCATAAGACAGCCACAGCATCTAAGGCTTGACTCTGGATTAGTTCCTTGCCTTCCATGGTAATCAGCACCAGCTCTTATCAGAGTGCCGCTGAGGTTGGTGGTTGTGCCCACTTTGGGATTCCTCTATCTAGGGAATCCTCCAACAGCATCGTTTGGGCCCCCTGACTGCTTTCCTCTGGAACCAGGCCATCAACCTCTGATCACGTAAGAATATGTGCTTTGTATGTATTTCTAAGAAGTTCAGAGCAAGATGAGAGCAGGATGTTAGACGCAAGTGTCTCTTTGGTAATTGGTATGCTAATTGTTTGATATTATTAAATAAATGTTTATTTGATGGAATAAAAGACTCATTACTAAAAATAGAAGAGGAGTAATTCCCCACCCTCTCAAACTGAAGTATTTCCACTAAGATCCCAAGAATTGAAAGGGACCCAGCTTCACCAGGGTGCAGGAAGGTAGGTAATCTTCCCTCCCTCTCCTGGATGGGGACCTGTCTCACCCAGGTGCAGAAAAGCAGCTGAAACCCTTTTCAAGGACCTGCTTCACCAGGTGCAGTAAATAGCAGCTGAAACCCCTCCCGGATAGGGACCCCTGCCAAAGGACCTGCTTCACCAGGGTGCGGTAAAAGCAGCTGAGACCCCTTTTCGGGACCTGCTTCACCCAAGTGCAGTAAAAGCAGCTGAGACCCTCTTGGACAGGGATCTGCCTCACCCAAGGTGCAGGAAGCTAGTTAAACCCCTTTTAATTCCTTTTACTATCACAGCACCTCTTACTCTGAACCGTTTCCCCCTTTTATTTTAACTGAAACCCAATTCCTTTATATAAAGCTTTCTTGTACTTTAAGGCTGGTGTATGCAGATTTGCTGGAAAAGGTACAGAAATCTGAAGTGTTCCTCTGTTGTGGAGGCAAGCCTACCCAAACACATTTTCTATAGGCTGGGATTGGAAACACTTCAAATTGCAGATGACCAAGGGTGTGAAACTGCCTTTAACTTGCAAGGGTGTGTAAGACAAGCAGCCTGTAAAGATTACGCTTGGGGAAACCATGGCTATGTTTGGAGGTGCAATGGGTTTCAGTTAAAGTTACACCAAATCCTGGCCATAGGATTAACCTACCCAAAGTGTTGGATCTGAGATCAGTGTTGGAAAAGATTGCTAAATATAAATATTTCTCATAAGGAGATGAAAACGTTGGCCACTAAAATATAGATGAGCTGTGAGAGTTCTAATTAACTGCTTATCAGTCCCCGTGCCCTACAATTTCTTCACAGGCTCAGTTATATCTCGATAGTATTGTTCTAGGATTAAGAACAGGGTTTTCTCATTTTATGAAAACGTAAGCAGTGACTCGCTGGCAGTGCTAAATGTAAGGAGAAGCTTCAAAGATCATAGGCATTTCCATGGTAACATCCATAGGCTGCAGACATTAAAGATTCATCACAAGAAGCAAACAACCCTTCATAAAAAGCCACAACGGGCGCTAGTTATTCTGCCACCTTGGAAAAAATAAGTTTCACTACCACCCCTCCTCTCCCTTCCATCCAAGGAAATGCCAAATGAGAGTCTCTAATTTTAGAATATAATTGAGTAAGGTCAACTCACTTAGGCCACTTTCAGACCTACCCCCCCACGCACATTCTGGCTGCAGGAGGGAATGCGCAGCCAGGATATGTGCAGAGATCAGCCGGTCTGAAAGCCCGCCTGCCCCGCACAGCTGGATTTCCTGCTCTGTATCCCTGCATATGTCTGCTGGTAAAGCCGCGTGTAGAGGGGAGAGGGGGCTTTCAGACCGGCAGCACCCTGCACATATCCTGGCTTCACATTCCGTGCTGCAGCCAAAATATGAGCGGGAGGGGGAGGTCTGAAAATGGCCTTAGTTTGAGAGATGCCTTTACTTTGACTTACTGGTTTCTATTTAGTTTAATGGGCTAAGATCAGCTGATGTAAATCAGAACATCATTGACTTCAGTGTAACTATAGTGATTTACACTAGATGCAAATATGGGGTGTCTTTAGACATAATGTCAACGGGTGTCTGAATGAGTTTGGACCTTGATATGAATGGTTTGGCCCTGTGTTCACCACGTGGTGCTGCTTACACACACAGCCCATCTTGGGACATTGGTGTTTTGCTCACCACCCAATCTCAGCATGCAAGCACTTCTGCCTCTTTCCCTGTGTTGTATGTGCTAACACGCCAAGCAATATCATTAGACACAACGTTGGCCACGTGTTCAGCTGGAACACGCAGATTGTCCTTGTGATGCAGTGGTGTTCACATTGTGTGTTCAACGAGTGGTCAAATTGGTGTTAGGATTGTTGTGGTGCTTACACACAACAGCCAAATATATTCTATGGGGTTTTAATGCCTGATCTTTGTTATGTCTAAAGACATCCATGGTCCCTAATTTAAACAGCATTCATGATACACTAGAGCTACAATTTGACATGGGGATTTTTAGTGAAATTCACAGACATAACATGGAAACCATTTTAAAAATCACGAAACTGGCCAGAAACGGCGGTGGTAGCAGGAGCGGGGCCAAGAGAAGCAGCGATCTTGCGAGCCGGCTGGGTTCCTTATAGTGAGAACGGCTTTGTCATATGGTTGTTGTGCCGCTGCCTGGGTGAGGTGGGTAGGACACAAGAGGAACAAGAACATAAGTCTCCCAGCTTTCCCCTATGCCTGTTGTCATGGTGCCTGATTCAGGTGGGGAGGGAGGCGGGGTGCGAGAAGGACGGGAGCAGAGCAGCCTCCTGGCTTTCCCCTGCGTACCTGTTGTGTCAGTGCCTCTTGTCGGAGAGACAGACCTGCTTAAGGGTAGGGAGAGTAAGGGTGTGAGAGTGCTACCGCCATTTCTTCTAGCCCCAATCTGGCTGCCGCCGCCGCTTCTCCAAACCCCAATCCTGCTGCTGTTGCTTCACCTGATCTCGATCTTCCTGCTGCTACTGGTTAGATCTGTGGCTGGATATGGGGTGGCAAAAGTCACAGACATCTCTTAAAGTCACAGAATCCGTGACCAATGTGACCTCCGTGCCAAAATTGTAGCCCTACTTACCAAAACTGTTCAATGCCAGATACATTGCTGATGTGTTACAAATAAATAATAATTGTATAGAGTGGCTACAACATGCTAACAAATGGTAGATCTTTGCACCCACTTCTTACAAGTGTCAGTGGCTGACTTAGGTGCAAGTCAGTGAAGGATTAAGCCCCGTGTCTTGACTTTTGAAAGGTAGGGATATTTCTTTAATCACAGTAACATTACATGTCTTGGAAATGAGAATTCACATCTGTGCTTCATAGATATCTCATGGAGGGATCAGGGAAGGGCCTTGTGGCTTGGAGAGGATTGGGACTCCTGTTATTGGTGGAGTTCAGCCCCCTCTGGTCAATCTAGTTTGCAGCCTTGGAATGCTTCTAGATCCTTTACTGCACCTGGATCTTCAGGCTGCAGCGGTGGCCAGGAGCACTTTCCACCAACTCCATCTGGGGAGCAGGCTGTGACTTTTTCTTTCTGACTTGAATCAGGCCACTGTTGTCCCTGCTTTCATCACCTTGAGGCTAGATTACTGCAATGTGCTCTACGAGAGGCTACCCTTAATGACTGTTTGGAGTTGCAGCTGGTGCAGAATGTGGTGGCTTAGCTCCTTTTGAGGACAAGTTGCAGGAAGCACATTACACTAGTGCTCTGAAGTCTGCACCGACTGCCTAGTCTTCTGGGCATGATTCAAGGTGCTGGTGTTGGCTTTTAAAGCCCTGAATGGTCTGGGCTTCAAATATTTGAAGGAACCACCTGTCCTACCATTTTCCATTGCGACCCCTGTGGTTGTCTGGGAGCACCCTCTTGTAGGTTCCATCTGCTGCTGTTCTTGTCTGTAGGACAGGGGTGTGCAGGAGGCCAGTCTCACTCATTGCCCCAGTTCTGTGGAATTCCCTTCTCCCAGAGGTTCGTACGAGCCCAGGCCTAAGCATCTTCCAGAGGCAGTGCAAAACCTTTTTGTTTCAAAAAGCATTTGGTGGGCAGGGATAGGGGTTGGTGAGGGTTTGGGGGGTGAAAGTTAGAGATGGGGCTGGAGAGAGGGGAGGGGAATAGGTTTTGTTGTTGCTTATTATTTTTATGTTGTTTTATATGTTTGTAAGCTGCCCTGAGCCATTTGGGAAGGGTGAGGTAAAACTGGATAAATAAATTAAATAGCTACAACATAGCCCAGCAGGACTGACTGGACTGATTAATGGAGAGGTATCGCCAGGGACCCATGTTCACTGCATTTTTCCCATTGGCAGCTATAGGGAAAATGCAGGCATCGCTCTCCCATGAAATTGTGACCATTGGCCCCGCTGAAATCAGAATTCAGAACGAGGCTGCCTGATAAACTGATCCTCTATGACAGCACTTGTATCCTTAAATTAATAGCCCTTCCTTGCTTTTACTTGACTTGGCAGCAGAGGGAGTAGCTTCCCTACAAACCACAAAAAATCTACTGACAGCTTCAAATTGATTTCACCTCCCATTCCACAAACTAGTTTTGAGTGAAATGTAAATTATTAACTCTGTTTAACAGAGAAGTCTTAGATTACAATGATTTTGTTTTCCCTCCTATCAGTTATTTACATGCATGGGTGGGAGGGGGGTGGGACAGGGCCAGGTGCTGGCTTGTGTGGGTATTGCCTCAGCTCACCCCAGCTGCGGTGGCAGCTCCCCCAGGGGTCAGCCCACCTAACTTTTCAACTACCATCTGGTCGGCTCCCCACACATGCCCTTCAGTGTGGAGGTGACTGCCTGTCAAGGGGCCACACAGGGGTCGGGCCCTTGCAGCTTGTGTTGCTGCACCCAAAGAATCAAGCTTTAATCTGAATTGGGAATGTAAGGGATTTATTTAAGAGATGCAATTAAGAATTCTTTCATAGGAAAAGCCCTGCTTGACAGTCTCTCCTGATATCTCAGCTCTCTTGGGAGAGAGAGAGAAAATTGGTTTAGATGGCCTTGAGTCATTGTTGCTGAAGCCAGATCCTTCCTGTTTCCATTAAAACAAAGCTAGACAAACACATGTGGAAGGGGAAAGAATAGAATAAGGAAAAAGAGAAAAGAGCTTCCTCACGTTTGTTTGCTTGCAGCCTGGCTGCTGGACATTATGGACATAACTCAGTTTGTTAACCACTCTAAAATCTGGCAAAGTTTTACCAGCAAGTTTAGGTTGCTTGGAGCTTGCCTCTCTGCTTGTAAGTTCACAGCACTGTTTCCAAGGTGAATGTACTGTGCCTGGGCTTTTTTTTAGACAGGAGGCAGGAGAGAGAGATGGTGATGAAGAGAATTCACACACTAGGGAGGGGATGATAGCAGAACTCACAGCCCTGTCCCTGGTGATGTCCAGGATTTAGCTGAAGCTGGAGGACATAACAATGTTACTTGGTTCTCTTTATTTAAATTTATTTATTTATTTATTTATTATTTAAACACATTTATATCCCACCCCTCCTGCAACGCAGCCTGGGGCGGCTCACAACATAAAACAATTAAAACAATAAAATACATTAAAATTCCAATAAAACAATCAAATATTCAATATAAATATTAACAGGGCTTAGAAAACAAAGGGTAGGGGATTAAAAAAAAACCTCCCTACCCTCCCCCAAAGGCCTGGGCAAACAGCCAGGTCTTACAGTTCCGCCGAAACGTTAAAAGGCTTGGGGCCAGGCGAGCTTCCTCCGGAAGGGAGTTCCACAGC
>QEPC01014436.1:1750566-1829310 GCA_003113815.1 Sphenodon punctatus | reverse complement strand
ACCTGCCCGAACAACCGAACACGAACGGCCGAACACGAACGGCCGAACCGAACGGGCGAACGCGAACGCGAGGCACGACCGAACGGCCGAACACGAACACACGAACCGAACGCGGCCGAACCGAACGGCCGAACGCGAACACACGAACCGATCGCGGCCGAACCGAACGGCCGAACACGAACCGCGATCTGTTCGCCCATGCCTATGAACCGAGCCTCTCATGTGGGTCTGTAATTATAGTTTAAACTTAGAAGTTCCTAATATTGAAGTTTCAATTATTATAATTTCTATTTTATTATTTCTTAGAAGTTTCTATTGTTGCAGTTGGAAATGAATGGAAAACACTGGAAATAGATGGGAAATTATGTTCCTTTTGCATTAGGGGCAGCAGCACAGAGAGCATTGGATACATTGATTCATCCACCCTGAGTCCTTGGAGAAGGGCAGGGTAGAAATGTAAATAATAAATAAATTCATAGACAGGGATAGATTTATTAGATTCAGTGGGGTATTTTGGAGCTAGGGTATGGGAAATTGGAGGGGGTGGATGGTGGATCTTGTGGGGAGGGCAGTTTTGTGGCTGTGGTAGGCAGGGAGGGGGGAGGGAGTGCTTAATGAAAGTCTAGGATTATTTCATTCAGTCTCTCCAGAAGAGGCATGGTGCGCCTGCTGCAATGCAATGGTGCACAGAGAGGCTGATTGTGGCACCTCCGCCCTGCACTACTATCTAGCACATGTTCATGGCATGGAGATGGGCAGTACAAGACAGGGTGTTTAGAGACCAATGCGTAACCCAGAGCGGGCAGCACTTTTGGCAAGGTGCCGTAGGGACCAGAGGCAGGAATGCTCGTCTACGTGGGCTACTAACAGAGGGGATGGATGGATGAAGCCTCTCTACCTCCACCTGTTGAGTTCCAGAAGCCACTAGGGGTGTGCATGTCATTTGCTATTACAATAACGATAACAAAAATTGTCATTTTCATTATCGTTATTGCAATAACAAAAACAACAATCGATGATAATGACAACCGATAACAAAAAATGACAGTGCTGACGTTATTATTAGTGCTGTGGCAGTTGGGTTTTGGAGGTAAAATGTGGAGAGGGGTGGAGGGAGCAGACATCTTGGAGCCCTAAACAAGGTTGAACTCTTGAACTGTGCCTGTGTTGGGAGGGGCGAGCAGCTCAGCAGTATCTGATGGATGTATCGCTGGCCAATGATCAGTGCAAGTAGACCCCAGCAGTCTCATGGCACTTTGTGATTGCTCAATGCCTGCTGCCTCCCACAACCAATCAGGGGGGCTCTGAGTGAGGGCACTGCAAAAAACTGGACTGCAACCCTTTATAATGAGATGGCCAGGTTTTTTTCTCTCCATTCTGTGAGAGCTCTGCTTGTCAGGTTGTGTTTACAGAACTGTGGTGCTTGCACACAAAAAATCCTCTCTAGCCCTCATTGTATTATCAATACCTTTCCTTCCTCACACCCTACATTTCACCTTCTCCCTTTCCCTGCCCTTCTCCCCCTGTACATTATAGATAGTATAGACTAGATATATAGATTAGATATGAATAGTTATATAGATAATTGATTAGATAATAGTTTTCCTTTTCCCTTCCCATCTCCCTTAGATTTAGATAGATATTACTTGTGCACATATATAGAGAGATTAGATGTTATATAGGTATTTAGCCTAGTCTGTTTTATTATATAGATTATGTTATAATATAATATATATTATATATATTATGTTATTGAAATCGATACCGATAATGATACTGATACCAAAAATAAAAACTTCATTTGAAACGATACCGATACCAATAATGACAACAATAATAAAAACAATATTGTCGTTAATGATAATGAAAATGACATTAATTAATTCTTAATTAATTAAATGAATTAAAACAATAACAAAAAATGAAAACAACATGGCGGCCTGGTGCACACCCCTAGCAGCCACCACCCATTCCTCCACAGCCTGGTCCAGGAGTGGCACCATCCCTACCCAGTGCCCTAATGCAGATACAGGTGGGAATTCTGGTTGTGCGGGTGGCAATTGATGAACTGCAGGCAGAATATGATGGACTTGTTAGAGAGTGACGAGACCTGTCACAGAAAGTACACCACCTGAGCAGCTACTATTCCTCCTCCAGAGCTGGAAAGTGGCATGGGTAGCTGCTCTGCACTGCAATAGAGGCTTCCAGAGTGCAGGGCATGCCGGCCTCCCTGACCTCCCACCACTTCCACAACACCCAGTCGTGCCAAGTGTGCAGGAAGATGAATGTGTCTAACTTTCCTCCCCACCCATATTTAATACTTAGATTTTTAAAAATTCATTTAATCATATTTATGTTAATTAGGTTCTAGTTTAAGATATATATTTTTAAAATAGGTTATAGGTTAAGATGGGTAAATAAATTAGATTTCAGTAAATAGGTTAATTCCAGATCTATAATTAGGTTATAGATCTGGAAAGGTTAGATTAAGAAAAAATACTTTAAAATATTATTTTTTTAAAAAGAAAATTAAAATTTCTCCAAAAAAAGGTTCAAAAAGAAGAAGAAAAATCTCCCCTCAAAGACTGAAAAATATCTCCCCTCATTGAAACTGGGATTATTTTATTTAGTCCCCCTGGAAGAGGCATGGTGCACCTGCTGAGATGCAGTGTTGCACAGGGGGATCAGGGCACCTCCATCCTGCACTACCATCTAGCACATGTTCTTGGCACATGGAGATGGGAAGTATAAGACAAGATGCTCAGAGGCCACTGCATAACCCACAGTATTGTGAGCAATATTATGGACTTGGTCCCTGTCTCCACAATTTCTTCATCTATAGCTTCTCTCTCAAGCAGCAGCTCAAGTGCATCTGCTTACTACACAGATTATTAAGGACAAGCAAATATTTCGTATAGTATATCATGCATTGGAGTACTGTACTGTATTGGAAAGGGATTTGGCTGTATGTGGGCTGTGACTCCTAATCAGCTGTCCCCAGCATCGGTGTTGACCCCAACCTGCAGAGGAAGAGGACTGAGGCTGAAAGACAACGGCAAAGTGTGGGTGCATGGAGCCTAAGGCCATTTTTACATGGTGCTGCAAGGTGGTGTGTGTGTTAGGGATGTGCAAACAGATCGCGGTTCGGTCATTTTGGTTCAGGAGCCAAGTTCAGGTTTGGTCATTTGGTTCAGTGGCATTTGGTTTGGCAATTCGGAAATCAGTTTTGGTCTAGGTATCACGTGGTCCCGTGATCGCGTCAGAAACCAGAAATTCGAGTGCATGAGGAGGTTGTGTGGAGAGAGAGCATGTGTGTTGTGGCTGGCTGGCTGTTTGGTTTTGTTTGGTGTGTTTTGGGTGTGTTGGACTGTGTGTTGGTTTGACTGTATTGGTTTGACTGGTTGGTGAGTTGGTGGGTGACTTTCATTTGGCTGTAGTTTGTGTGGGACTTTGAAAAAAAAATTAAGAGGGTCAAGCTTAATAGGACCTGGAATCCGGGCAAGGTGGCAGAGCCGGTGGAGGAGGAAGAGGTTGCTGGACCTTCAGTGGTGGAGGTCGGCTTCTCAGCAGAGGAGCAAGAGGGCACAGGAGGTGCTGCCAGGTTTGTAAACTTTATTTTTACTTTGAGGACAAGAATAATAGAATACTATTCTTTAGAGTGAGCTCACTAGTATGTGGGTGGGTGGGTTGGTGGTGGGCAGTCAGGCACAAACAGTGGGTATATGGGGGGGCAGCGGATGTCTGCCACAGAGAGAGAGGGTACTGTGGGGGGCTCTTCCAGCAGTCAGGCACGAGCCGAAGGAAGCACGCACCCAAACACATGCCAGCCATCTAGCACGGGTCTCCAGTTGCCATTCCTAGCACCCCAAGAAGGGCAGGATTTGCACGTGCCAGCAAGGGTCTTTCCAGTTGTCATCTCTAGCACCCAAAGAAAGGCAGGATTTGCACGTGCCAGCCAGGGTCTTTCTAGTTGCCATCCCTAGCGCCCCAAAGAGGGCAGGATTTGCATGTGCCAGCCAGGGTCTCTTCATTGCCACCCCTAGCACTCAAAGAAGGGCAGGGTTTGCACGTGCCAGCAAGGGTCTCTCCATTTGCCATCCCTAGAATCCCCTAGCACCCCAAGGAGGGCAGGATTTGCACGTGCCAGCCAGGGTCTTTCCAGTTGCCATCCCTAGCACTCAAAGAAGGGCAGGATTTGCACATGCCAGCCAGGGTCTTTTGGATTTGCACGGGCTAGCCAGGGTCACCATTTTATTTTATTATCCATTTTAATTTATATCCCGCACTCTCTCAACCGACTCGAGGTGGCTTACAACAAGGTAAAGAAAAATACATTTACTGGGTATATTCCCACACAGGGGACCCAGCACAGTATATATACAATTAACATAATATATTAATATACATTTCCAACCAGGATATAGTCAAAACATTCTGCATAATGAACTTCCACTTTTCATCACTCCTCCATAGACCCCCCCACATAACAGAGCGGTCTCCCCCTCCATACCCTTCTCTCACCAGGGTACAAACTGACTCCACCCCCCTCTCACCGGGGGGAGCCAGCCCCTTCTACCTTCTTTATCATGATGCAATACAAACAATTTACATATTCAACATTTCAGTAATCCAACAGAACACTCCCACATCTCCAACTAATCCACCCACCATTCCTCAATTTCCCCCACTAAAGCCAAAAAAATCCCCTCCTCCACTGTTTCATTTTCCCTCCCCTCACTCCAAACCCTCACTATTTCTACTCTGCTAACGTCAGGAGAATATAGTTCAACTGACCCCCCATCCCTCAACATTCCCAAAATATCTACTTCAGCTTCTTCATATGCCCCCTCCCTCGAATCTATCCCCCCTCTCTCCTCTATGTCCCATATCCCTTCCTCTTCCACCATATCATCGCTCATAATCTCCCTCATACTCTCCCCCCCCTCCCGCCCTCCATGCCCCAAAGGGCCCCAAAGGGCCGTACCCTTTGGCCGCGGCCCTTCGGCTCGCGACCGCCGGCATGCGACCGCCGGCATGCGACCGCCGGCGCAGCCGCCGGGCCTCCTTTTGAGCTTTCCCTGGTGCATGGCGTGGGGGTGGGAGGGTGGGGGGGAGTTTCCCTGCAAGCCCCACTCACGCTGTGCCTTGTCTCCCCCAGGTCTCTCCAGGGATCCAGCCAAGCGCCCCCCAACAGGAGCAGCAGCAGCGGCAGCCAGGGCAGTAGCAGAAGGATACATCCCTGATGGTAAGTTCAAGCTACCATCTCCCGTTGCCATCCCTAGCACCCCAAGGAGGGAGGATTAGAGGCAACATCATAAATGCTTGATATTCTATTATTTACTAGGTGTTGTTTATGTATTCCTTTTTCAGAGAGGGTGATGATGCCACCGCTGGTGCTGGTGCCACCGCCATGCGCAGGACACCATCGAGACAGAAGTTGCCACTGCCAGACAGTGGGCGCACGAGGTCCAATGTCTGGCACTGGTATGATAAGCATACCGGATTCACTGTCTGCAAGGTAAGGCACGGGGGCTGGAACAACAGGGAATTGATTGCCCTATGACCTGTAAGGAAGTCCCCTGCAGAGAGAGATTGGCCACCCACCCACCCACTTGTGGAGACAGAATGCAGGCAGGGCTTGACAGACCATTGGTCTGACACAGTATGGCACTTCTTATGTTCCTATCTTTTTATGTTCTTTAGGTATGCGGCAAAAGATTTAAAAGGGCCAGCCAGGGGACAACATTGGGGCTCATTGCCTATGTTGAGAAAGTTCACGGCAAGACGGTGAGGCGACAGGACTCTGGCATGGCCATGGAGCATCATCACCAGAAGAAGGGGGGAAGGCATGCCACCTACACCATCAAAGCCCTTCCCTCTTCTCCAGCTCTGCTGAGGAGTCCCCCCAGAAGTTTTCAGGGACAAGGGCCGTTCAGGCCAAAGTGGAGAAGCTGACCCGGGACTTCCTGGATGGGGTACGGCTGCCAGTCATCAATATGGAGAACTGGCTGGTGGAAAAGTTCCAGGAGGTTGAGGTAAAGAAAAAGAAGGTGGAGGTGTACTCCCAGTACATATCTGCTGAGATGGCCAACCTGGAACTCGACCGCCAGTCGGTCTCCAGGTGGCAGGCAGCTGTGGCAGGAGCCGTGGACTTTGTCCTCCAGAACGGCTACCAAATGCCGGAGCATGGGGTGCCCACCCCTAGGTCCCATGCGCCTCTTTTGCATTTTCCCCAAGTTCCAGGGGACAGGGCCAAAGACTAAGAGTAGTAGACCCCTTAAGTTTCCTTTTTGGTTTTATAAATGTGGTGGAGTTGTGGTTGTTTGAAAAGTTTTTATAAAAGTTCTATTTGTTGTTGTTACCCATTTTGTTTGACCTATCCAATCTTTTATCCCTCTGTGCTGCTTCTGGCAGGTGGCAGGATCTCATTGTATATACAGCTTGTCCGATCCCTACCTGACAGCAGCAGCAGATGTAGCGTTAGCGTATTAGCCCCAAGATGTGCCAGCAGCAGGGTCTCAACTTGCAGACAGCCTCCCAGGAGGGGCAGGGCTTGTGTCTGTGTGGATGTGCCAGAGAGAAAGAGAGACAGGCTCCTTGGCAGTGGGCAGCAGGTGCTGGTGGTCAGAGGGGCTTTTTGTTCAGCAGCTTCAGTGGGCATGTGCAGGTGGGTGTGGAGGAGTAGGCTGGTGAGGTGGGGGGGCAGACTGGCATGCGAGCACTGGGCTTTTGGATGCATTGGAATGGAATGACGCCCCCAGTGACTGGAATGATGGTCCCAGAATCCCGTTGATAGTTCTTGGGATGGGGGGGCATGATTGATTCAGGTACAGTGGAATGACAGCCTATGAGAGTTGAATGATGTCCCTAGAATTAGTGTATGGTTGGGCACACTTGATTCAATCATGCAATAGGTGGTAGCAGGTACAGGAATGCAGGCAGGTAGGCAGGCAGGCAGGCAGGCAGGCAGGCAGATATACTTTGTGTGTTGTTATTTCCATCTCATTCTGGTAGGTTAGCTGGTGGATGTGGGCACAGATGAGAGCTCTCGTTGGTTCTGGCAGGTAGCTTGAGCTGGATACACCTCTCCCCCTCCACCCCTATGTCTCTTGTTCTAGCGGGGAGCCTCTCTCTCTCTCTCTCTCTCTCTCTCTGTGGCCATATAGTGCAGGTGACAGCATGGGTGGGATCGTGTCTGTTTCTCCTTCTAGCAGTGGGGAGACTCTCTCTCTCTCCCTCTCTTGGCAGCAACCTGGGTGGGCAGACAGGCACCTTGGCATGAGAGACAGGAAGGCGAGCTGAGGCAGGCTTTGAGCTTGGCAGCAACCTGGGCAGGCAGACAGGCAGCGTGGCATGAGAGGCAGGCTGGAGTGCTGAGGCAGACTTTGAGCCAGGCAACCTGGGCGGGCAGACAGGCAGCGTGGCATGAGAGGCAGCAAGGAAGGCAAGGCAGGCTGGGACCTTGGCAGGGCACTAAGATAGGCTGGCGAAGACTGTGCAGCGAGTGAGCGAGAGAGAGAGAGCCAGTCACATTGGCGGGCTGAGATCGCCTAGCCAGAGGCCGGCTGGCAGGCTTAAAGTTTGTTTCCCAAAATGCCACCCTGCATCATGCGGTCAGTCAGATAAGCTGGCCAAGGCTGTCTAGTAGGAGAGAGAGAGAGAGAGAGAGGCACAGGCAGGGAGGGCACCGGGCATTAGGAGGGAGGGACAACACCTCAGCAGCAGTAGCCCTAGCCCAGATTGAGGAGGAGGAGCCCCATCTCAAGACTGCCCCTGGCATGGGATGGCGTGTGCCACTGCACCATCAATCCTTGTCCAGGGGCAGCTTGGGGAATCCCAGCAGCGGAAGGTTCACCTTGGTGAACAACAACTGCTCCACCAACTTGGCCCCCAGTCTCAGGCGGTGCAGGAAGCAAATGTTCCCCACCATGGAGAACACTCGCTCACTGGGGAAACTGGTTGGTGGGCAGGATAGGATACCCTTGGCCACTTTTGACAGGGCCAGTCACATGTTGGCCTTACCAGCCCAGTAGGCCAAGGGATCGCTGCTGGGATCAATGCATGGCTCCTCCTCCAGGTAGGTCTCCAGGGCTGCTGAGGTGCCATTGTACTCCCTCTGGTAGCTTTGCCTGGGCACCACCTCCGCCACTGCCCTCAGCCATGCTGCTTGCCCTATTGTGGAGGACCCCATGCTTGCCAGAGTGGCCTGCACATAGGTCAAGCTGCTACTGCTGCCAATGGGGGGGGGGGAGGAGTGCTGCTGCTGTTGTGCTGCTACCGCTAGGGCTGGGGGCAGGGATAGGCCCTGCTGGCTGAAAGGGGTGGCTGCTCCCACTTCCACCATCTCCAGGGGCGTCCTGCTGCATAGCCCGCTCTTCCTGCCGGACCCTCTCCACCAGGTCACCCTTCCAGTGCCCATAGACCGCTGTCTGGCATGCCATGCTGCCCTTGACCCTGGGGTCCAGCATTGTTGCCAGGACATATTCCTCACACTGCAGGAGCTCGTCAAAACGCGCCCTCAGCCCTTCCTTCAGCTGCTGCACCAGGTCAAGTGCCTCATTGGCCATCTTCCTGCCCTCAGGGCCACAGTTCCGCCACCCCAAGAATCTTGTCCAGCCTCCTGTGGAGACTCTGGATCAGAGGAGTCACCTGGCTGAGGGTGGCAGTGGAGCTGCTCACAGTCTCCGTCATGGCCAGGAATGGTCTGAGTACGAAGACCATGTGAGCCAGGATCTCCCATTCTGCCCCATCGTACCCTGGAGGTGCCCCACTGTCCATCACCAGCTGAACCTGATGCAGGACAGCTTTCTGCTCAAGAAGCCACTCGAGCATCAGGAAGGTGGAATTCCACCATATGGAGACATCCTGGACAAGCTGGTGCACTGAGGAGCCTTGCTCCGACTGCTTCTCCCGGAGGAGCTCGCTGTCCTTCACGTGCCAGTTAAAAAGCCCTGCCAGCTTCCTCTCCCACTCGATCAGGGAGCTAAGGGTGCCTGCCCCAATCCCCTTCTCCCCCAAGCCCAGAGTGTCCCAGACCACCAGGTGAAGGGTGTGTGCAGTGTAAGGCATGCTGGTAAAGCCCCCCTCATGGACTGCCTTCAGTATATTGGCCGCGTTGTCCATCACCACACACCCCTTGGTGAAGGGCGCACCTGGCATGACCCACTCCCTCACCATGGTGAGAGAGAAGTCATACTTTTATTACGAAGCCGAAGCTATTACAATCTCAAAACCCTAGAATACCTAGGGCAATATATACAAAAAGTAAAATACAAATTACAACAAACATAAAACTTCCAAAGTAGTATAAAAAATAACCACGGCCAGAATCAAACCAAGATCCGGACCAGGAACATCGCCATCTGGCGTCAATCACATTTGTTCCACCTCTAACGGAGTAGTCCACTTAAGGCAAGCAAGTCTAAACGGTCTCTAGCAGGCAAGGAAATTTTTACACCTGCGAATTACAGCAATTCCAAATTGGGCCACTGACCTCATTACATGGGAGTCTAAAGGGCTAAGGAGAAAGCGCAGAGAAACCCCGAGGCGATCTGAACTGGAAAAAGGATATAAAGTAGCCTACAGTTTCTCCCTCAAGTCCGCCAAAGCAGGGCACTGAAAAAAAACATGCATGAGGGAGTCTGCTTCATGAGGCACACATGAGGGGCAATACCGATTCCCCCTTGGGATCCCTGTGTACTGGCCCTCCAAGATAGCCGTTGAAAAGGAATCACATCTAAGAGAGTGAACATCCGCCTTTCAGGGGCATGGAGCCAGGTAAATAAATAACTATCTTTAACACAAGAGGGGTTCGGAGGAAGGTAGTCAGGGACCACTCTTTGTGTGCCTAAAAGGGATTCCTCTGTTTGCAATTCCTGGTCTGCCAGTCTCCTCATAAGGAGAATCTCTGCAGATTCAGGACCTACACTCTGTAGGTGCTCATGAGAGAACCCCAACTTTCGTACTTCAAATTCAACCGCTGAGTCCCAGTCATTTACCAACCTGTGAGCCACCACTAAGGAAAGCAATGATCGGTCCTGCAGCGGGAACAAAGGAGTCCTTATCCAGTATTTAAGTATTAGACAAAAAGCAGTCTGTCTAAGCATATGCCTACAAGATTCGGCCCTTAAAATCGCCTGCGGGGTACCTCTGGGAACTCCCAGGATTGAATGCAAAAAGCTGTTTTGGACTACTTCCAACTTGTCCAAATAAGCCATGCCCCAGGCTGGAAAAGCATAACAAATCTGCGGAATAACTTTAACCCCGAATAGACGGAGAGCAGGCAGGATCAAGTTGCCTCCAGGGCCAAAAAAAAAGGTGGTAATTGCCGCCAAGGTGCATCTAGCCTGAGCCCTGGCTGCCTCAAAATGAAGCTTCCAGCTGCCAGTATGTGAAAGTATCACTCCCAAGTACTTGTATGATGGGACCTGATCTACTGGATTTTCACCTATAAACCAGCGGTGGAGTCTTTAGTGCCTGGAGTTTCCCATTACCATTACTTTGGTTTTATCATAGTTTATAGAAAGGGCCTCCCTACTACAATAGGCCCCGCTCACCGTGGTGGTCAGGGCTGCCTCAACGTTCCTAGCAGTGTGGGGGTTGTCCCATTACTTGTGCCTGAAGCAGGGCCCACGTATACCCTGCTTCGGGACCCCTCCTGCGACTTCCCAAAGCTGCCTCTGGGTCCTGCCACCAGTGCGCCATCACCGCCAGGTAGGCGTGCTGCACGTTTCTACTGGACCACACCTCTGTGGTGAAGTGTATGGTGGCACCCCCAGCCCCTGCCAACTGCTCCCTCACCCACTCCTTCAAATCCCTGTACAGCTCTGGCACCACATTCCGACTCAGGGTGGTGTGGGATGGCAGCTTCAACTGGGGGGCCAGGAACCCAATCAGTCGCTCAACGCCCATGTCCTCTACAATGGAGAAGGGCTGCCCATGCAGCGCAATCTCTTGAAAGCCACACCATCCTCCAGCTGTTGATGGCCTTGGCAGCTACCCCCACCTCAGCTCCTCCATGGTGGACTGATACTGCTGGCGAGGCTGCTGCTGCTGTTCTTCCCCCCCCTATCAGGAATACTGCTCCTGCTGCTAGAGGCAGCAGTTGGTGCAGGATGCTGGCCTGCTGAAGGAGCCACATGACTGGCCGCTACTGCAGTTGGGAACCCGCTGGCATCCACTTCCCCTGCCTTCCCGCTTAGCAGCAGAGCGCTGTGGCATGATTTCAGGTGCCTCACCATGGCACTTGTCCCAAGGTTGGCGAGCACCTGCCCACACTTCACCATCTTATTGCACACAGTGCACCACACCTCCCTGGGATCATCCACCCGCACCAGCTTGAAATGTGCCCAGACAGAGGATTCCCCCCCCGCCTTCTGGCCCACCCTGGGTGACGCACTGCTGCTGCCAGCGCAGCTGGGAGGGGCAGAACGTGGTGGTGACACAGCTCTGGGAGGAGGGACAGCCATAGTCTCAGCACCAGACGTCTCCTCTGCGGGACTAGTGTCTTCTTCTGCCTCACTGTCCTCAATCACTGTGATGTCCTGTGAAGGGGAGTACTTGGACCCTGAGGCTTGACTGCCCACCATTCTACTGCCACTCACCTCCCTGTGCCCCCTAGAGATGCTGCTCCTGCTGCTACTCCCCTCCCTGCTGCCATTGCCCGGGGATCAGACCCTGCCTCTAGAAGCCAGGGTGGGATCCACCAGCCCTGGACTGCTGGGGATCACCTCAACAATAGGGGACATTGGTGGCCCTGAAGGAACAATCAAAGTACCTGCCAGTGCTCCAGAAGCAGCAGAGACAGCTGCAGCCTCATGTCCTGAGGGACTTCCTGAGCTCTGCATGGCACTGGAGGATGCTGGCAGGAGTCAGCACCAAACCACCCCAATACTAGTGCCATTGCTGGGAGCCTCTGAACCCTGTCTCCCAAAATTATGCCTGCAAAGTTTGGGGCATGGTGATGGGCTCTGGCTGCTGCTGCTGCATGCTGCCACTCCTCTGGCATGGCCCCTACCACCACCTCTGCCACATGCCCCATTGCCCGTCTTACGCGCAACAAACTGGCCTCTCTCACTTCCCTTCTCCATGTCTTCCAACCAAAATGCACACAAATATTTTTATATATATATATATTTTTATTATTCAATTTTTTCTAATATTCTCTACACTAACTCTAACTGTAGTATTAACTATTCTAAAATCTATGTAAGTAAATATATCTAAAGACCTAGTCCTACAAACACACTCTAAAATATCAAAACTGAATAACTACACACTAACACTATCTCTATCTATCTCTATAACTAAGCTGACTCCTACTACAACTATGTATCTATCTATAGTAACTATATCTATCTATCTATATATACACAATATTACACAAGAATGGGGGGAAAACACAAAGAACACAGGGAAGGTTACAAAACTGAATTGAAACCTAAATCAATCTAATAATTATACTCTAAATAAATCCAAAAACAGGGGAAGGAAATCAGGGATGGAATATATAGAGGGAGAGGGAAATGATTCACTGGAGTGGGAGGAAGAACACAGGGAGGGGTAAAAAATAAAAACAACACCTAAATCTATCTAATATAATCTAAATAAATGATAATATGGAGGTAAATGTGTTGGATGGGTGAAATAGGAGGAGGATGGCAATGGATTAGGAATAGGAAGGAACAAAAACTGCTGGGAGAGGGAGCCTTCTGAAAATGCCTGCTGTTAGGAACAGTGACTAGCTCAGAAGGTGTTGGAAGGGGGGAGGGCAATGAGTTTTGTTACTTGCTGTGCCCACCTCACCGCAAGCCCCATTGGCTCCGTGCAGCCTAGCTCGTGGCCAATCACAGCCTGCAAAGTCAGTGGTCTGAGGAGAAAAGGGATGGTGATTGGGCAGGCTGGCTGCTACCCCAAACCTCTCCACCCCTGGTGCCTGGAAGTCTGCTCCTCAGCTGACACACACACACACACACACACACACACCCGTGTCGGGCAGGGGTCACATTTCTCCCTGCTGAACTCATCCGAACTTGATCTGAACTGACTAAACTGTTTGGTCATTTCAGAGTTTGGTATCGGGTTCAGTTTGGTCGGTTCAGGTTTGGGTTCGGATTTGGTCATCCGAATGGACCGAGTTTCAACCAAACTCCGAACTTCCGAACCATGTTCGCACATTCCTAGTGTGTGTGGGTGCACTGGTGTGTGGGCATGTGCGGTGGGTGGGGCGTGCACACAACCGCATACGTATCCCCACTCACCCCCATGCACGGAGTAACCTCAGTTTTCCCCAGTTGCTCCATGCATGTGGATGAGTAGGGAGTGAGTGAGGATACGTGTTAGGCAGGAGCGCGCACGCACCCCAACTCACAGCGCGCCACGTCCTTCACACAGATAATACCTACTCATGAACATGCAGATTTCTGCATGTTCATGAGTGTGAGAGGCCTGTGTAAAAAGGGTCTAAGTTGTAAGCAAGCACAATATGTGAGACTGTACAACATTTTTACTGCATACATGACATGCAAGTTAGGACAAGAGCCTTGACTTACAATTTCCATGCTTTTGGGAGCACAAGTGAATTTGTAAGAGCTTGTACTCCTCTCTTAAACCAAATGGTTTTTTATTCTAGAGTATTACAGTACAGTGCTATTATTGTCCTGATCCACAGTTTGGGAACCTCCAGTTTGGATCCTCGCCTCATGATCCTTCAAGGTGCTGAGAAATTTTAGCAGGGGCAAAAGTGGGCACCAAAATCTAGCTTTCTATGGAAAAAAAAATTAAAATGTGATGACTAGTATTTTCAATTTTAAGAGTTTCAAATGGAAATATTTTTCTCCAACTGTTTTGTAGTTCCTGAACTTTTCACTTTCTGAAAACAGAAAGTGTTCAGTTTCTAATACATTTTCTTCCAAAAATGACCATTTTCGTTTATTTATATCATGCAAGCAATGTGCCCTGGTGATGAACAGCTGGGCACATTGCTTGCACGATATAAATAAACTGGGACAGTTCCCTGTCTCTCCCAATCTAGGATGGACAAGGGGGAGGGTAACATAGGCCCTTTTTACCTGAAACGCTCCCATGCATGGACACCCGTCGTCCACGCAGGGGAACATCCCATGTAAATGCGGGAGTGCATGCTGCCATGACCCACGTATTCCCACCCATCCCCCATGTATAGAGCAACTGGTGACTTGCTCAAGGCCATCCAGTGAGTTCCTAGCCAAGCCAGGATTTGAACCTTGGTCTCCGAGGAATCCTCAAAAAAAGTACAAAAACTCCAGACTAATTTTTTTGAAAAAATAACAAATTATGGAAAGGAATCATTTCATGAAAGTTTTTTCATTTTCTAATAATGATTTTTCCAGATGAAGCAAAAACGAATGATGAAAGCAAGAAGGAAAATAATAAAAGGTGTGGGAGGGGGGGAGGAAAAAAATTCACAAGAAATTCATAAAATTATTTAAAGTAGACAGTATGCCACAAGATAATACAATTAAATTAAAAGGTTATTTTGACAGTAACAAAAAAAATGATAAACAAACCTTTTGTTCTTGAAATTTTTAAACAGCTCTTCTGTTAATACAGAACTGGATAAATCAGCCTAGTTCAATTGGCTCATGATTTGCACCAGCTGGCAATCTACATTCCTTTGCTTTTTATTTCCTTCTCAAACCACGCTGTTTGCATTTATAATATAGGCTATATCTAAGACCAAAACACTTGAAAAGAAAAGTTCAGGGCACTTGGAAGGAGTGGGGCGGGGGTAGGAGTGGAGGTGGTACAAAAGAGCAGTTGCCAAAGTGTCCCATACCTAGGAGCAATGTCATGTTGACCAAACTCCTCAGCTGCATCCTTCAAAACTGTTAGTGGGGAATGGAGTTCTTTTGCCTAGTCACCCACTGCTGTGAACTGCACCCAGTTACAGCCACAGGTGGTGTGTGACTAGTGGATTCCACTTGTCCCTCCCAACCTTGAAGGAGACAGCTGAGGAATCCTGTCAATGGGCACATTCGCACCAGCACTTCCACGCAGATTTAGGCTCCAGGGAGGAATCTGGAAGCCAGAATATGCATGGGCAGTATCTATCCAAAAGCGGTATGGATTCTGCTTTTGGACATGCGAGGGTATTCAAGACCGGTATTCATCCAAAAGCAGTAGGTGGTCCAGGACAGGGCTTTTCAAAGCTACAGGCCATGGCATGTCATGGGGGGTGGGGCACAGGGATGCTGCGGACTATGGCATGGTTTGGGGGGTCCCCCAAAGGGCTTTTCTAGGGGCTACCAGAATATTACAAGGTACTGGTTTTCGACTTGCTAAGCTATCCAAAACTGGTATTCATCCAAAAGCGGTAGGTGGTCCAGGACATCACTTTACAGGGATGCTGTGGACCATGGCACTATGGGGGGTTCCCCACAGGGCTTTTCTAGGGAGTATTAGAATATTACAAGGTACTGGTTTTCGACCTGCTAAGGTGCCCCAGGATATGCTTTACAGTTATGTACTCCAGGTCAAGGAGATACAGGGATGCTATGGAACATGGCATGCCATGTGGAGTTCCCCACAATGCTATTCTAGGGGACACCAGAATATTACAAGGTACCAGTTTTCAACCTGCTAGGCTATCCAAAACTGGTATTTGTCCAAAAGCAGTAGGTGTTTCAGGACAGGGCTTTACAGGGATGCTGTGGACCATGCCATGTCCTGGGTGTGTGCGTGTGTCCCACAGAGGTGCTGCAGACACAGAGCTTTTCAGGAGGGAGGGGGGTACCACAGTATTACAAGGTACTGTTTATCAACCTGCTAGGCTATCCAAAATCAGTATGTGTCCAAAAGCAGTAGGTGGTCCAGAATAGAGCTTTACATGGTTTTTCTAGGGGATAACGGAATATTACAAGATACCAGTTTTGCACCTGCTAGGTTCCACAGGACTTTTCCCAGTATTCATTCAAAGACAGTGCTCAGATAGAGGACAGATCAGATGTTAAACTGAGAAGATCAGATTAACTTGTATTACAGAATGTTAAGGTTAGAGGTTACGGTGCTGATAGAAAAGAAACCCCCAAAGCATCCCTGTGTCTCTTTGACCTAGAGAACATAACTGTAAAGCCCTATCGTGGGGCACCCTAGCAGATTCAAAACTGGTACCTTGTGATATTCTGGTACCCCCTAGAAAAACCCTGTGGGGGACCCCCACCGCCACTGCATGCCATGGTCCGCAGCATCCCGCAACATCCCTGTAAAGCCCTGTCCTTGACCACCAACTGCCGGTTTTGGATAGCCTAGCAGGTCGAAAACCGGTATCTTGTAATATTCCAGTACCTCCCAGAAAAGCACTGTAGGGAACTCGCCATGGCATTCCACAGTCTTCAGCATCCCTCTGGGGCCCCCCATGGCATACCATGGTCCGTAGCATCTCTATGTCTCCCTGACCTGGAGTACATAACTGTAAAACCCTATTCTAGGGTGCCCTAGCAGGTCTAAAATCAGTACCTTGTAATATTCTGGTAGACCCTAGAAAAGCCCTGTTGGGGACACACACGCAAACCCCAATGCCATACTATGGTCTGCAGCATCCCTGTAAAGTAGGGCTTAAACTCAATTCTCGCTTTCTTGGTGAGAACCAGGGTTCTCAGCTTGTTCCTCCAAATGAGAACAAGCTGAGAAACTGCCTGGATTCTCACCAACTCTCCTAGAAAGGTGAGAATTGCGAGACAGCCCTCCCTCCCCACACGTGGGTCCCAAGGGGTTTCCTGGTGGAAAGGGCAAGTGGGGAGTCCCCCACTACCACCTTCACCAGGGAATTGCCAGGGCTGGACTGGGTGTTTTCCAAGGAAGTTTCCCTGAAAGAGGGGTAAGTCAGGACAAGTGGGCAGCCCCAGTTTCTTCATGGGGTAGCTGAATTGAATCCTGTCAATGGAAGCAGGTTCTCAAGGGGAGAGAAGGAAGAATTAACCAGGCACCACCAGGCATTAAAAAAAAATCAGCCTCATGGTTACAAATGCTTCCTCCAGCAAGACACTTTCCTAAAGAGACAGTTATATACCCCAGAACCTGTGTTTTGCTGGTACAGAAACTGATGCTCTGTTTATATAGACAGTTCCTATGAGCTTCTAAATCTCATAGGAACTGTCTATAGAAACAGAGCATCAGTTTCTGTACCAGCAAAACACAGGTTCTGGGGTATATAACTGTCTCTTTANCTATAGAAACAGAGCATCAGTTTCTGTACCAGCAAAACACAGGTTCTGGGGTATATAACTGTCTCTTTAGGAAAGTGTCTTGCTGGAGGAAGCATTTGTAACCATGCCCACTGGAGGGGAAATTAATTCAAACTCATCTTTGCTTTACACAGCAAACAATAGGGTTCACCCTTCCCTTGTCTGGAAAGCATACCGTGCAAGGTCCCTGCCTTAAAGGGCTTACAGTCCAAGTCTTTGGAACCAGTTCCAGAAATCAGAATCAGAGATCAGGCAAATGTGTAGGAGCAGAATATGAGAGCACCAGCCTAAAGGAAGCAGGGAATAATAAATCTACCTTTATACAGCAGCAGGGGTTTAAAAGCATTACACAAACACAAATCAGGCTAGGAATTATCAGACTTTCTAGGTTCCAAAGGGAGAACAGATTAAGGCCCTTTTTACACAGACGCTCTAACACCCATAAAATGGGTATTACATTTTATTATACATGTTGCAGGGCACCACTGCAGCCAATCACCCTGGGCCCTGTGCACACATGATGCCTCCACCCAGTTCCTCTGGGTGGAGATGGGTGTTGGCCGGTGGGTGGGGAGCCGTTCCCTGGGTGGAGATGGGTGGGGGTATCTGTGTAAACACCACTTTTGGTGGGTGTTGGTGAGTGTTTGCTCCCGGCCAACATCCATCTCCACCCACACCCACCATGGGTGTGGGTGGAGATGGGTGTTGGCCAGGAGCGAGTGTAATCGATATGGCACGACATACCAGAAGTCACCAGCAGCCCATCAACTCAAGCATCCCCAGCACTGTTTTATACCAGCAGAACTATTTGTACCAGGGAATTCCTATTTAATATTTCATTTATAGAACACCTGGGGCACACAAGTTAACTGACAGCAGGGTGAACAAACAAAAAAGAAGCACTTTGTTTACACCCAATACACAATTAACCTGTAGAACTCATTGCTATGAAATACTGTGAAAGCCAGTAGCATAACTGGGTTCAGAAAAGGATTCGAAAGATGATCTATCAAGGACTATTAGCTAATATGATTGGGGAACACTATCTTATGCAGGAGAGGTCTCCAAGCCTCCAACTGCCAAGAGCTAGGAGTGGACAGGGGTTGGATCTCTCCATATAGTTTACAGATTTGCCCAGAGTAAAGCATCCTACTGTGTTGGTCAACGGGCATTTTTTACACACACGTTAAAGTTCTGGATTTTTCAATCTTCTGGGTTTACAACTTTACAAGTAAGTTCTGGATGCATCTCTCTCTCTCTCTCTCTCTCTCTCTCTCACACACACACACACACACACACTGCCCTGAGGTAGTTTCTGGGTGCATTCTTCACACAAACACTGCCCTGAGGCAGCTTAAAGTAGCCGCAGCTGTAGATGTGACAGGCTGCCATGGAAACCAAGTGACCACAACTTCCTGGAGCAAAGCAGTTTATCAGGACAACTCTACACACAAAAGTTCTGGGAGAAGTTCTATGTGGAAGGTTCAAAGATCTGGATGTTTAAGATCTGGGCAAGTGATTTAGACACACAGAAATTTAAGGATGTAACAGCAAGCATCCAGGAGAAATGTGTGTGTAAAAACACCCAGAGTCAGAGACAGGCTATGGGACTAGAAGAGCCATTGGTTGGTCTGACCCAGTAGAGTTGTGGTTCTGCTCTCAGTAGAATTGGAGAGAAGGGGTGGGGTCATTTAAAGCAAAGTTCCTCTAGTGATCATATTACAGAAGGGCCTGGATCCCTCACTATGGTTTGGGGCTGCCTTCTCCTTTTTGCAAAGACACAGGTGTATGGGAATGTCAGAGATCAATTATTGCATTATGAGGGGAATAGATTGGGGGTGGGTGGGTTAATTTTAACATTGAGAACTGGGGTAGTTTTCATAGAAAAGCTCCAGACTAAAGTGCAATCCTGAACTCTGTCAGTCAATGGCAAAACTCCTATTCATTTGAACTTCTACTAGAGTTGCACCTGGGAATGGGGCCATTAACTTCAGTGAGGTCAGGACTGCAGCCTAAGGGTTTCATAACAGGTAGAGTCTGATGAATAGGGCGTTCTTGCTGCTAGGAACAGAGTTTTGCTATAGCCAGCTGCTTTGCTGCCAGTTTTGCTTTGCTGACCATGCTTGCAACCACAGAAACCTGCAGAGACACAATACTCCCCAGACTTATACCCCTGACTGCATCACTACTGTCTGAGAAATCCTCAATCAATTCTCCCCTCCCAGAATCGCCAAGTCAGCAGTCTCTGAAGAACAAAGTTTCTAGCCTGCTTGTCACTATCATTAGTCACGCTTCAACTGAGCAAGATAAAAAATAAAATAAAATTTTTTAAAAATCCCAATTCAGATTTGAACTCCAGCGTGCAGGACCCCTTCCTGTGCCAAAGAGTTGCCTTGATTTGGAGATCATCACAACCCAGCCCACGCCCACACGACCCGCAGAGACCAAACAGCAGCGCGATAATGGAAATGCTAAAAACCTAAATAATCCTGGATTCTGACCTGGGGAAGGTGCATCCCCCCTGTGCTTGTTTCCCCATTGGGAAGCCAGCTTTGCAAAGGGCTACTCAGCTCTAACCAGAGTGGCCCCTTGTAAAGCTCTTAAGCGGCCGCTGGTCAGTTTCAGTCTGAAATAGACTAGGCAGCCGTTTTGAAATAGACCAACCTGAAATACACCAGGATGGAACCACCGATTGGGGAACTCCCAGCTTTGCTCGTTGGGAAGGGGGCCAGTGGGCATCTCTCCGTGCAGGGGGAGGAATTTGATCTCCCCTGTGACCTCCCGAAATCCCCCTCCCCTTCCAGCAGCGAAGGGGAAAGGGGGGAGGGAGGCATTGCTCCGGGTAGGGTTGCCACCTAGGCACATGGTTAACTAATACCTGTGAAAAATACATGTTGCAGGACCTGCACTTATTTTTCATAAGTGTTCCTTAAACATGTGCCTAGGTGGCAACCCTAGCTCCGGGAGGTTGGGGAGGCAGCCAGTGCTTGCTCCTGACATACACAGTACCAGAAAATATTTTTTATTAACTTTTTAATAACCATACTAGTTCGTGACACCACAGAGGGCAGGAGAAGGGAAGTGAGCGTCAGTCGTTCTACTGAGCATGCTCAGTAGTAGATACTGCTTTTGGATAGAAAACGGGAGCGCATGGTTTTGGTTCCGGGTTCCTTCCTGGAGCCACAGTCTCCGCGGAAGGTCCCTTCCAATTGTTTCCCTCGGGGTGGGGAGAAAAGCTGCTGGAGAGCAGAAACGCGCAGAAGAGCAGCTAAAAGAAAGGCAAGTAGCGTTTCCACTGGAGCCGGGGATGTTTCCTTTTTCAGTTAGGCTTGGAGCAGGGGGGTAGTAAGTGCTCGAAAATCCATTTGGCCCGGGTCTCTATAAATTTAGAAAAGCCTGACAAAATTCACTAAGCCATACTGTACAAGAAGTGGGGGGAACTTGTTATCTCCTTGCATTCCAAATGTTAAAAGTTCATATTCCAATGTGAATAATAGTTAAACAGGTTACATCAGCGGCGGAGTTTGCTTCCTCCTAGGTGCTAGTTTTCTCGAACATGGCTAGTCGTTTATTTGAGGAGAGAGATCATGCCGCTTTCTATCAGAAATACAGGTTCTCGCCCTGTGAGGAGCTGCAATCTCTTGTCTTCTCCTACCTGGAGGAAAAGGTAAAAGACACAAAGGGGCTACAGGCTGAGAAACTGCTTTTATTTATTCTATTATGGAAAAGTCTATAAAATGCAATAAGCATTCCATTGACATGGCACTATTGAAAATACCAATAGTATTTAGTACAGAAAGGCTTGAAAATATCTGCTCATGCTGGGAAATAAAATGTATCCCAAGGTAGAAATGTGTGGTGTATGCGATATGATAGTGGGTACTTTGTGGTAACCATGGGTGTTTTTAAACAAGCAAGGCTGGGGTGTGTGTGTCTGTGCTGCTGAGTGGCACAGCTGCAGAGCAGCCACTCAGGTGGTGTGCGTGGGGAGGGATTCTAATGACCAGTTCCCAGCATGACTACTGTGGCAGCTGCCTCGTGTTTCCCCTGCCACGGACCATGGGGGAGGGGGACATGTCATGGACTGGCCTTTGAAATTGTCATGTCCCAGGCATGAGCGCAGGGGAACTGGCCTCCTTAACACTTGCGGTCAGTTCTGTGACTTGCCAAAACTATATTCCTCACCCACAGTGCCTATGAGTGTGGGACCTGCTGGTATAGGTGGCCACCTCAGTTCATGCAGGCAGAAGATGCGTGGGTGCCCATTGCCACATACCTTTTTGGCTTACTCCTCCCGTTGCACTCCAGATTTCTCAGCAGTGCGCCATGAGTGGGTGCTGAGTGGCTCACGGGAGCGCACATCCCCCCGCACCACCTTCAAATGGGTGGTCAGATGAGTGGCTCCTAGGTGGCCATGCATGGTGGCATCTCATTTAAAAACACCCTCTGGTTCATACTCCGTTGTTTTGCATGGGTGGGGGCATGCTTAAGCGTGAAACAGACTGAACAGCTCATGCTTGATATTAGAACAAAATATTGTACATGCTGTATTTTTTAGTTAGTTTTATGCAATTCATCAATTGACTTAAGAAACAAAGTAAAATCCCAAACTCAAAAACTTAATAATAAATCTGAATACAAAGATTAATACATACAGATTTTTTTGTTTAAAAGACCCAGGGTAAAATTTAAACCAAATGATCACCTTGACAATCGACAGCATGTTGAGTGACAAATGAAATCCTAATTTTTATTGAGGCTGCCAAAAACTCTGCTACCCTTTCAGTGATAAATTTATCTTTATCAGATAGAAAAATAATTAAGTAGTCCTCCGTTGTCCTTTCAGGATAAAATGCAAGAAGAGGATTAATAAACCTATCACACAATTCACTGTAAAAGGTACAATGTATGCATAAGGGACTGGACCTCTCCAGATCCACAAGGACCTGTATAAGCAAAAATTGGGAATTGATTTAAAACGTCCCTTCAGGAAAGCAGAAGGCAATGAGTTGAATCGGGCCAAAGAAAAAGCTTAACAATATTTGACCACATAGAGATCATTCAGATAAGGCACATGCTGTATGTACAATTCTCTACTTTATGTAATTTTTTTTTTTTCCTTACAAAGTCTCCAGTTCTTTCTTTCCTGTGTAATAGCTGCCAAAGCTATTGCACAGTGTCAGAAGCTAGGGGTGTGCAGAAGGCACATCATTTACTTTTGTTTTAGTTTACAAAAACCCCTTCATTTTCAGGCATTTTTGTAATTAACCCATCTGTTTTTTAGGTTTTTCCTCCCATTTTTATTAAAAATATATTTTTTTAAATATTATTATTATTATTTATTATTAGCAAGCATTTATATAGTGCCAGCAATGTACCTGGTGCTTTACAAATTAATTGCATAGACACGGTCCCTTCCCTAGGGCTTATAATCTTGGGAGGGGAGGGGAGGGGGGAAGGGGAGGCAACGGAAGGAAAACAGAGGGAGAGACAAGGAGTGTAACATTCACAAAGATGTGAGGGCCCAGGTGCACATGCTTGGTTTGGTCACAAAAAGATGCACGTGTGCAGAATGGCTCAGTGCCCATTTTGCACATGTGCAGTGATTATTATTTTATTATTTAAAAAACTAAAAATCATTGTGCATGTGCAAAATGGCCACTAGGCCATTCTACCCTTGTGCACCCTTTTCCAAAATGGAGCTGACAGCATCAGCACCATTTTGGAAAAGTGTTGTGCATGTGCAGAATGGCCCTGGTGGCCATTTTGTGCATACGCTTTGATTTTTTTAAATTTTTTAAAATCATTTTAAATAAATTAAACAAAAAATGAAAATGAACAAAATCAAATAAATGTTTGCATATTCACTTTCATTACCTTAATTACAAAAACAAATGGGGCTCAGTTTGTTATTGTAACTAATTAAAATGTTACAAATTGCGCACCCCTAAGCTAAAGTAAAAGTAGGAAGTGTTACAAAGTGGCAGTAGTCTGAAAAGAGAGGGTAATGCTGCAGAGGCCAGACAAACCCCAAACCAGGACTAGAATGGAGCAGCTTAAACTTCCAGGAAAACTGGTGTTTGGAAATACTGCAGAAAAAAGGAGAGAAGGCCTTTTGGAGTAAAAACCAAAGCATGTCACATGGTGGTGGGAGTACGAAAATGTGTGACATGAGTGGAGAAGGGGTATTGGTTGCAGTGATGTCTCTACCATATATTTGCTTCTCTTGCATAGTCCCTTGGTGTGTGGGTAAGGGTGTTAGGTACAGGCACATTGTTTTCCTGTCTTGCCATCTTTCTATACTTCCTCCCTTTTACCTTCATCTTTGCCTATTCTGTTCAGTCTTCCCTCCCTGCCGTCCTCGTGTTCTGATTATTTCCTGTGCGTAGGGTTGCCACTTCTTGCAGTTTCACTCTGAGACTCCCACTTTGACCTATAGGAGTCTCGGGATGAAACCATGACAGGTGGCATGTATCCTCCCTATGCCTGTTGTTGACTTTCTTTTGCTCCCAGGCTCATCCTACGCTCTTTGCATACCGTACAGATCTCTCTCACACACTCACTCTCTCACACACACGCACCATTTTTTCCTCCAAGGCCACACAAAGTAAGGAATTCCAACTAAAGAGGCAATCACTCAAAAGGCTGTATAGACTGCCACTCTAGCTTGATTTCCTATTCTCTAGGTACAGGAGTCCGTAAAGTTTGGGAGAAATAAGAGGCATCTAAGACTCCAGATACAGACCAAAGAGAACTGTTGAGAATTGGAAAGGTTGACAAATAACTGATGGATAGTTTTTGAAAGTATTAGAAGATTTTTTGTTAGTCATTTTTAAATTATATTTCTGTGTTTGAAAACTAAATGGGATTCTGCATTAGTGGTGTTAAAATGTGTGCGGGGGAGCATGATTTGTGACATGCTTCTTGGAGGGGGGTCTGCAGTAATGTGATGAAACTCATGGGGGAGGGGCTAAAATGGGGTTGGGAAGGTGTAACATACTCTACGAACAGCCCCACATAATGTTGCATGGAAGGAATGCTTAAGCATGAAGCAGATGGAACATCTCATGCTGAGGATTAGAAAAAAAGCAGCCATGCTATGTGTACGGTTCTCTAAGTTCAGTAAATGTTACAAAGATTCCGATGTTTTCCTTGAGGTATAATACCTGCATGACTACAGCTATTGTCGTGTGTGTCTGTTTCTCTCCTCAGAAAGTAAGCTCCCTCCAGCTGGCAGTAGACGTTGGCTGTGGCACAGGACAAAGCACTAAAGTACTTGCAAGTCGCTTTGACAAGGTGGTTGGACTAGATGTAAGTGAAGCACAGATTGAGGAGGCCAGACAAACACACCATCCCCCAAATGTTTCTTACATGTAAGTATTGCTTAGAAAGTCAGTCCTTAGAAAGTTGGTCCCTGTGCTGATGAAGCCAAGATCCTGACCTTGAGCATTATATGTGTGTACAGACCAACATTTCTAAAAGTCACTAGCCACCTGTTTTGTGATACCATGGGTTATCATTAACACTCATAACTCTTTGTAAGGGTTGAACTACTGAAGACAAAGGGTTTTGAAATTTTGGTGGAAATCCTTAGATTAATTTCGTGGACATTCCCCCCCCAACTTTAACTTTAGTTTTAAATGCCTTCTCCAGGAAGAGGCCACATATGGAAAATTTCAGTCAGGTTAGAAACATTTGGATAGTGTTTGAAGATCAAAAAGGGGGTTAGGCCCTGGATCCTGTAAGCTTTTACAGAGTTGCTTAATGGTACTTCAGTCCCAAGATGAAGTCGAGAGTTCTTGGAGTCGGGGCCTAGAGCAGAGGCAGGGAGGAGCCTGAGGCCCAGGGGGCCAAATGTGACCCATGGCTAGTTTTTTATCTGGCTCCTAGATCCAGTTCTTACCCACAAGCGTTGAAAGTGAGCAGAGACAGATTCTGGCACAGTTCCTCTTCTTGAGTGCACACCTTAGCCCCCCCCACCCCCACCTATTATACTGCCCACCGAGATTGTGCTAAAGTTCAAAGTGGCCCTGGGAGTGAAACGTTTCACCTGGTGTGGTTATCTAGTATACCTCCATTGACTACAGGCTAACGTCAAATCATATCCGCCATGGATCTGGCCCCAACGTTATTGCTGAAACTTCCTGTTGTCTTGCTATGATAGTTTCAGAAGATTCCCACAGACTTCTGTGAGTTTAGCATTAGCTCCCTAGAAGGCTTCTGGTCCTTCCTTATAATCCCAGATTCCCATTTCCGTAGTGTGTGCCCTGCGGAGGAGCTCCCGTTTGAAGATGCCTCGGTGGACCTTGTCACTGCTTTCGTAGCTGCACACTGGTTTGATATAAAAAGATTCATGAAAGAATTGGAGCGGGTTCTCAAACCCCATGGCTGTGTCGTCTTGAGCACTTACTTTCCAGGCACGCAAGTGCATTATAAAGACAGCTCTGAAAAGCTAACTGAAATCTTCAGAGAGGTGAGAATAAAGCCTTCCTCAGGGAACACAGCTCAGAAAGAGTGCAGAGACAAGGCTTTAAATTCTGCACACTCTGTCTCTGTTTTTGCTTTGCAGACTTGGGACCTGATTTTTAACTATGCTGATGAGAGAGTGAATCTTGTAGTTAATGAATACAAGGAGATACTTGAGGCACTGCCATTTCAAGATAAACAGAGGTGAGCAGAGTGCCAATTGTATTTCATCCCTTGCATTATTAGCTGGCATTTCATACAGAGTCTACGTTTTGACTGATGCTAACGTTGGGATAGCAAGTTGCAGAAGATCAATAGACTTTAGCCTCAGAGAGGCCTAATCTGATCATTTAGTTTGGCCTTCTACAAAGCATACTGTATTGAATTGCACATAGTAATTTCTGCTCCAGAGGGAATTACTCTTCACTACTATGTAGATGAACACTATGTAGCCACTATCTTTTTGGGGCTTTCTAGCACATCTGAAATAATCTCTGCCTTGGATATTCTGGGAAGTGAGGAAATGTAATAAATACTTAAACTTGTATTGGGTTGCTCAGATGTCTAGAGCTAGGGTTGTGGAGATTGTAGCTGTTTTGATTAATGCTGCATTAACTGAATACAAAAATTAAAAGCAGTTTTCATTTGCATGGGCCTGAGGCCAATGAATTTGGTTAATGGTTTGAGTGAAATTTGCCTTGGAACTCGGTAAATTTCATAAAGTTCTATAAGGTCACCTCACTGGGATTGACTGAAGGCCATTATGATGGGGTCCATTTTGAAAACCTTGATTTTTCTAAGCATAAATGGGATGAGGAGAAAACAAATCTGGCATTCATGAAAAGACTGGAGAAAACGGTAGAAGAGACAGGATAATGAAAGCAGCTGACAGTATAACTTTATGATCAAGAATGCAGAACAGCATTTCTTGGTGCAGCGAGTACTGTTGCTGGACCATAATCTGGGCCAGTATAGAAGGAGAATGAAACTGTGGGATACCCCACGGGCTGGTAGATTGGACAGGCTGACCCAATGCGAAGGCCAACACCAGCAAGGACATGCAGGACCGCCATCATTTTGGCCCATTGGACTTGTTTGGAAACCTCCAAAGTTAAAGAGATCAGTCTCTCTCATTTAAAGAGCCAGTCTATGGGTATTTTTACACACACATTTCTCCTGCATGTTTGCTGTTGCATCCTGAACTTTCTGTGTGTCTAAATCACTCACCTTGATCTTAAACATCTGGCTCTTTGAACTTCTGCATAAAATTCTCCCAGAACTTTTGTGTGTAAAAAGTTCTCCTGGTAAACTGCTTTGCTCCAGGCAGCTTTGATCACTTGGTTTCCATGGCAGCCCCTCACGTCTACAAGCTGTGGCTACTTTAGGCTGTCTCAGGGCAGTGTTTGTGTGAAGAATGCATCCAGGAACTGCCTCCGGACAGAGTGTGTGTGTGTGAGAGTGTGTGAGAGAGAGAAAAGAATGCATCCAGGAACTGCCTCAGGGCAGTGTGTGTGTGAAGAATGCATCCAGAACTTACTTGTGGACGTGTAAACCCAGAAGATTGAAAGACCAGCACTTTAAGGTGTGTGTAAAAATGCCCTTTAACAGACTCGCCTGTCCTTGGATAATGCATGCATATGCTGGCCACAGGGACAGATAACTGTAGATCAGGCAGAGACATGGTCCAAGGACGAGAGGGAGGCAGCATTAGCAAACCACATACTTCGTTTGCTTTTGATTGGCAAACTGTACCTGCTGCTGCTTCTGGCTAGGGAAAAGGCACTGTGAGCAGAAGAGAGCTTGGGCTGCCGCTACAGTGTGACATCACCACTATGTATGTGCGCAGCAGCTCTTTCGTTTTCATTATTACTTTCATTTTCATTATTAAAATATTTGTTTTCATTATATTTCGTTAGTCTGTTTCGTTTTTTTTTTTTACTTTCATTTTCAATAAAAACACATTTTTGGCTGTACCTTTTTTTATTTTTAATTCATTTTGGATGAAACTGCAGGATTGTACCCCCAATTGAGGGCATTGGGCGTGCAACATTTCAGAAAGATTGGATAAAGGAATCTGATTTTTTTTAAGCAGTTGCAAAATCTATTTTACAAAATGCTGCATACATGTTCCTGGCTGTGACGTCTTTGTCTCCCATCCAATTTAGATGAGATGTGACACGCTTATACCCCTCCCCAAGGGGACTACCTCTGCTAAACTTCAGAAGGGTTGGGTAAAGGGTACCAGTGTTATAAGCACTTTACATGTAAATGTATTTCTGGATGTAACATGTTTGTATTCCAGCCTGTTTATATGACATTTGATAGGATTGTGTCTCAGTCCCTTAGGATAATCTCTGCCAAATATCAGAAAGATGTGATAAAAGGTTCCAAAGTTATAAGCCTGCACAGCATCTAGGCCTATGCCAGGGATTCTCTTATGTTTGTCATTGTGGTACAAGATGTGTTTTTATGCCAACTGGCCAACAGAAATGTCACCCATATATCATGCTATGCTGTGACCACCCCAACCTCTCTCCCTCACTTGTTACTAGGAAGTTGGAAACATCTGCCTAGGAAAGAGCCAATAAGGGGTTCTCTTATGTCCTTTGTCACAGTGCTGCAGGATGTGATTGTGATGACAACTGGCCGGCCTGGATGTGTGAACCATGTCTTCTGATTGCTGGGATGCTATCCCCCTGCCTTGCTACCTGAAGTCCCAGTTATGTCCCTTCTATGCCTGCCTCAGAGTCTCCCAGGATTGGTCCTGGAAAGCTGCAAAAATGCAGTAAAAGAGGCACTCACATCTCTGGCCCGGCCAGCGTGTCTTTGAAATGTCAAGCCAATTGGCCAGAGGAGATATGTCATCTCTGCTGTTTGGCACAGGCTTCAGTCTGGGCAGGAACCCCAGGTGTGTGGGGGTGTCCATCAACTTGCAGAGAATGCCCCAGGAGGGGGTAGGAGGATGTTGGGCAGCACCCCAGGTGCAGTGGGATTAGATTAGGCCCAAAAAACAACAGTTTATATCTACCCTCTATGCCCACCTCAAAGCCATCACTGATTCTTCCTCCTGTAAAGGTGGAAGCATGCAGTAATTGGGCAATGAATGTGTCTGGCAGTCTGTTGAGCTGCTCCCCTTCCCTTCTACAGCCCCCTCGCCCCTGCCATGTCTGTCTTGAATGGCCCTGCATGTGCTATTTACCTGTACAGTGAAATCTTCAAGAGGGAGCATGCAATTGCTTATAAAATTTGGATCCTTCATCAAATCTTTCTACAGTTTGTCAGAGAAGATACTGAAGGTCTGAGATACAATCCTGCCAAGGGTCATGTAAATGAATGGACAAACAGAATGTTACAGCCAGAAATGCATTTACAAGTAAATTGCTTATAATGTCAGGACCTTTCATCCAATCCTTCTGAAATCTGGCAGAGATAGTAACCTTGTGGAGGGGTACAATCATGCCAAGCTTCTTCCATGTCAGATTGGGAGACAAAGACGTTACACCCATGAAGGTGTACACAGATCTTTTTTTAAAAGCAAATATCAACTGTTTATACGATTTGATCCCTTTATCCAATCTTTCTGGAATTGGGTGCACACAGTGCCCTCAGTTAGGGGTATACTCCTGCCACATTTCATCCAGATTGATAAAAAACAGAAAAGTTACAGCCACAAATGTTTGTTTTTAGGTTTTTTCTATAATAACAAAACAAAATCATTTTGTTCTTTCATTATGTTCTTTCGTTTTCTTTATTCAGTAACAAAAACAAAAGAGCCCTCTTTTTTGATGCTAGAATAATGAAAATGAAATGCGCACCCCTGATCACCAACCCAACCCAGGAAGGAGCTGGAGTAGGCAACTCTTCTATCCCCTGGCTAACTGCTCCCTGGGACTCAGAACTGTGATTCCAGCTCAAACACTGTGCAAAGTTCTGTTAATTTAGGAGGGATAATCATTAACGTCTGGATCCTGCTCTTTCCACTTCTCTAGCCTTCTCAATTTACTTCTCTTGCAGAGTTACTGATATAATTGATAAAATTCCCTTAACTGTTGCTGGGGTGATAGGGTATATTCAGTCCTCCTCTGCATACCAAACCTTCCTGAAGCTTGACCCTGAAGCTGCCAAATCCGTCCTCGCAAACACCGAACAGAGGTAAAAAAGTCCAATGGGTAATGGCTCTTTTCTGTACTGTACTGATGAAGAGTAATGTAGCCACCCTGCTAATGTTGGAAGCAACCACTGCAGACATCCCTTTCATTTTAAATTGTGATATAATGAGACATGTGGGCCAGATCCTCAGCTTCAGCAAAGCAGAGTGGCTTGATTTACTTGAATGGCGTACCAGTTCAAACCAGGTCAGAATTTCTGCCTCAGTACTCAGGTTATATGCATGATCACCAATATGTATAGCTGCTGCTGCTGAAGTTTGGCTTAATAGTCTCATAATAAGAATCTTAGCTAATTTGTTCCTCCGTTACTTGATGTGGGATATTTATTTCTGAGACAACCTCAAATTTCATGAGCATAAAAGAAAGTTTTAAAAATGGGATCTCAGACTTTTAGTTGTAGTTCAAATGTATCGTGCTATAGTTTCATTTGGCTCAAACAAACCCCTCTTATGCCAAAATGAATTGCAGATATGGGCAACATACTGTACAATCTTCACTAATGAAGACTGATGAGTGGAAGAACTAGCGTCTTAAACCAGTTGTAGAAAGGAAGATAATCTCTTGGAATTACATTTTGTATAGGAAATTGTATCTTCTGTTTCTTGTTTCAGGCTCCTGGAGGCTATGGGAGTTTCCTCCAACGATACTCAACTAGAGTTCTGGATGAGGAATGTTTGCGTTCTGGGTTGTAAGGGATCATGAACTACAGACAGAAGGAAATCCTCTTCATCAATCACTTATAAGAATAACTGATACTTATCCCATAAAGTAGACAGTAAAATTCCCATAAAATTTAATCTAATCAGAAGCAAGACTAAAATCAAATAGAAACAGCAGGGTTGTAACAGGATTATTACCGCCTATTTAAAGAGGAAACACTTCTGTGTCCTGTCTGGCTAGCCATCATTCAGTTGTCACTGGAAAAGTTCATGGATGCTCTGCCACATACAAGGTTGTTCATTGACTGTACAATAAAATTTAATAGAAACAAAAGATAAGGGCAGTGTGTGTGTGTGTGTGTGTACTGTCTCTGAAGCCAATCAGACTCGGGTGGTCAGGGGCCAGTGCCCGGCACGGGGTCGCCGTGGCGGGGGGAGGGCGATCCCGCACCACTGAGTAATTCTGGGTGGCGGAACCATGTGGCAAGGGATCACAATACAAAGTTGCCGCACTTCAGTGAAAGGTCAAACTTTGGCAAACCTGACGCTTCCATGTCAGATCTGCAATTGCGACAGCACAGCAGCGGCAACTGCGGAAGCCGAGTTCAAGGAGCGAAAATTGCCTCCCTTCCTAATCGTGCTGCTTTGTGCGGAATAGCACTTTCCGCCGGTAAATGTTGCTGCAGCAGTATGGCATTTCAGTCCTAGTCTCCACTGCTGCTGAGGCGCCATCATACTTCCTCTGGTAGCGGTGGGTGGGCACCACCTGCCCCACTACCCTCAGCCATGCTGCTTGCCATTTTGTGCTGGGCCCCATGCTCCCCAGAGTGGCCTGAACACAGGAGGAGCTCCTGGCAATAGGGGTCTTGGTGCTGCTGCTCATCCTACTGCTGGTGCTGGTGTTACCGCTAGGGCTAGGGGCAGGGATAGACCCAGATGGCTCGAAGGGGTCGCTGCCCCCAGTCTCACCATCCACAGGGGCGTCCTGCTACATAGTCCGCTCTGCCTGCCGGACCTTCTGCACCAGCACACCCTTCCGGAGGCCATAGACAGCTGTCTCACGTGCCATACTGCCCTTGATCCTGGGGTCCAGCATGGTTGCCAGGACATATTCCTCCCGGCGCAGGAGCTTGTCAAAGCGCGCACTCAGCCCTGCCTTCAGCTTCCGTGCCAGGTCAAGCGCCTCATCGGACATCTTCCTGCCCTGAGGGCCACAATCCCGCCACCTGAGAATTTCGTCCAGGCTCCTCTGGAAACTATGGACCAGTGGGATCACCTGGATGAGGGTGGCAGTGGAGCTGCTCATGGTCTCCGTCACAGCCAGGAACGGTCTCAGGACGAAGACCATGTAAGCGAGAATCTTCCATTCCTCCCTGTTGTACCCTGGAGGTGCCTCGATGTCTGTTTCCAGTTCCACCTGATGCAGGGCGGCTTTCTTCTCAAGAAGCCGCTCGAGCATCAGGAAGGTGGCATTCCACCTGGTGGAGACATCTTCGATCAGCTGGTGCACTGGGGACCCTTGCTCGGCCTGCTTCTCCCATAGGAGCTCGCTGCCCTTAGCGCTCCAGTTGAAGAACCCTGCCAGTTTCCTCCCCCGGTCAACCAGGGAGCTAAGGATGGCTGGCCCAATCCCCTTTTCTTCCAAGCCCAGAGCATCCTTGACCACAAGATGGAAGATGTGCGCAGCACAAGGGATGCTTGTGAAGCCCCCGTCATGGACTGCCTTCAGCATATTGGCCGCGTTGTCTGTGACCACACACCCCTTGGTGAAGGTCGCTCCTGGCGTGACCCACTCCCTCACCATGGTGGCCAGGCTGCCTCGAGGAGTGGGAGTTGCCCATTACTTGTGCCTGAAGCAGGGCCCACCTATACCCTGCTTCAGGACCCCTCCTGCCACTGCCAAGCGCTGCCTCTGGGTCCTGCCACCAGTGTGCAGTCACTGCCAGGTAGGCATGCTGGACATTCCTGGAGGACCACAGGTTGGTGGTGAAGTGGACAGTGCCCCCCACCCCCAGCCCCTGCCAGCTTCTCCCTCACCTGCTCCTTCAAAGCCCTGTACAGCTGTGGCACCACAGTCTGACTCAGGGTGGAGTGGGAAGGCAGCTTAAACTGGGGGGCTAGGAATCCAATCATCCACTGGAAGCCCTTGTCCCCTACAATTGAGAAGGGCTTCCTATCCAGCGCAATCATCTCGGCCAACAGGCGCTAGGGATGGGCGAAAGCAATTTCGGAGTTCGGACCAAACTCGGTTTGTTCGGTCGACCGAACCAAACTTCTGAACCGAGCTCGAATTTCGAACTGAACCGAATTTCTGAACTCTGTTCTGTTCACCCATCCCTAACAGGTGCTTGGATTTCTCCTGAAAGAAGCCACACCACCCTCCAGCACCTGATGGCCTTGACAGCTGCCCCCACCCCAGCTCCTCCATGGTGGACTGATGCTACTGGCGAGGCTCCAGCTGCTATTCTGCCCCCATACTGCTCCTGCTGCTAGAGGCAGCAGCAGTTGCTGCGGGACACTTACCCGCTGAAGGAACTGGGTGACTGGCCGCTGCAGTCAGGAACCCGCTGACATCCACTTCCCCTGCCTTCCCGCTTAGCATCAGAGCACTGTGGCATGTAGGGATGGGCGAACAGAACAGAGTTCAGAAATTCGGTTCAAAAGTTCAGTTCAGTCAACCGAACAGACTGAGTTTAGTCGAATTCTGAACTTCCGAACCAAGTTCAGCCATTCAAAACCAGGTTTTTTTGGTGTGTGTTGCCACTAGGGATGGGCGAACAGAACGGAGTTCGGAAATTTGGTTCGGTTTGAATTCGAGTTTGGTTCGGAAGTTCGGTTCAGTCGACCGAACAGACCAAGTTCGGTCCGAACTCTGAACCTCCGAACCGCGTTCGCCCATCCCTAGTGGCATGCCTTGAGGTGCCTCGCCATTGCAGTTGTCCCAAGGTTGACAAGCACCTGCCCACGCTTCGCCAGCTTATTGCACAAAGTGCACTGCACCTCTCTGAGATCATCTGCCCACACCAGCTTAAAATGTTCCCAGACTGAGGATTTTTTTTCCCCTCCTCCCTTTTGGCCCGCCCCGGGTGACGCACTGTTGCTAGCACTGCTGGGAGGGGGAGAACTTGGTGGCACTGGCAACACAATTCTGGGAGGAGGCTCAGCCATCGCCCAGCTACAGCCATCTCCTCTGCGGCACTAGTGTCTGCCTCTGACTCACTGTCCGCGATCACGGTGATGTCCCATGAAGGGGAATACTGGGACCCTGAGGCTAGACTGCTCGTGCCCGCCATGCTGCTGACACTTTCCCTGTGCCCCCCTCTATAGATGCTAGCGCTGCTGCTGCTGCTTCTCTCACTACTGCCATTGCCCGGAGATTGGGCCCTGCCTCTAGCAGCCAGGGTGGGATCCACCAGCTCTGGACTGCTGGGGATCGCCTCGACAGTGGGGGACATTGGTGACCCTGGAGGAACATCGGAAGCAGCACCTGCTCCAGCAGCAGCAGAGACAGATGCAGCCTCAAGTTCTGCAGGTCTTCCAGTGCACTGCATGGCAGTGGAGGAGGGCACTGCCAGGAGGCAATGCTGAGCCGCTGAAGCCTGTTGCGCTAAAGCAGGCCTGCTGAGGTTGGAGCGTGGTGATGTGCTTGGACTACTGCTGCTGCCTGCTGCCGCTCCCCTAGCATGGCCCCTGCCGCCTCTGTCACATGCCCCATTGCCTCCCCTACGAGCAGCAGACCGGTCTCTCCTTCCCTTCTCCATTTCTCCCTCCAAAATAATGTTTTTATATATTTTTATTATTTTTTATTTAATCTAATATTTTATTTATACACACACACACACACACTAAATCTAACTGCTATAACTATTCTAAATGCTATCAACTAAATGGATTATCTATTAAGTACAAAGGCTACTCCTACAAACACTAAATGTCTAAACACTATATCTCAACTAACTCCTACAACTATCTACAATCTCTAATCTAATATCTATCTATATATATATATTAGGGGTGGGACTTCAGGCAAAAAAACGGATACTGGATTTACCGGATCCCAGTTCCCCAAAAACCGGTTTGCCAGATTAGAACTGGTATACCAGTACTGGTATTTTTCCACTGATTTCAATGGGCAACTGTCCCCATTGAAATCAATGGGGGGGGGAAACAATCCCTCCCCGGCTATGTGGGTGGAAGGGGGGACACCCCCACCCACCCTGCATTTTAAAAAAATATTTCTTAACCGAAGTCCCTGCTGCGGCCACTAGGCTGCTGCTGTGCCGGCGGTAGCAACCCGGAGCCTGCACCAGCAGGTACTAGGGCGATCCCTGGGATGGGCTGTGGTTTAACACACCCCACCCCAGGGATTACCCTACCCCCCCACCCAGGGATCGCCTACCTTTTGTGCTCCGGGCGGCAGCAGCCGCAGCACAGCAGTCCGGAGGCTTCAGCGCTGGCTGGCTTCAGCGCTTTACTAGGCCTTCCGGGGAAACCCGGAAGTTCCCCTAATTTTTTTTATTTATATATATATATATATATATGGGATGTGGGGGGAACACAGAGAGGGGTAAAAAACTGAAATGAAACCTAAATCAATCTAATGCTACTCCAAATGAATAAAAAAAACAGAGGAAGGGAATCAGGGATGAAATATATATAGAGGGAGAGGGAAAGGATTCAATGGAAGGGGGAGTGGGGAGGAAGGAAGATTGAACACAGGAAGGGGTAAAAACAAAAAATAACACCTGAATCTATCTAATCTAAGCTAAATAAATGATAATATGGAGGTAGATGGGTGAAATAGGAGAAGAATTGCAGTGGCTTGAGGAGAACAAAACTGCTGGGAGAAGGGAGCCTTCTGAAACGCCTGCTGTTCAGGAACAGTGACTAGCTCAGAAGGTGTTGGCAGGGGAGAGGGCAATGAGTTTTGTTACTTGCTGCACCTGCCTCACTGCACGCCCCATTGGCTCCATGCAGCCTAGCCCGTGACCAATCGCAGACTGCAAAGCCAGTGGTGTGAGGAGAAAAGGGATGGGGATTGGGCAGGCTGGCTGCTACTCCAAGCCTCTCCATCCCTGGTGCCTGGAAGTCTGCTCCTCAGCTGACTCCCCCTCCCTGTCATATTTTGCCTTTCCAGTGACATATTTATGGCACCCAAACTCCCCCCCCCCTGCGATCTGAACTGAGCAAACCGTTTGGTTGTCCGAACAGGCTGAGTTCGGGACAAACTCCCAACTTCTGAACCACGTTCGCCCATCCCTAGACGGTAGCACAGAGCATACTGGGAACATGGACATTATGTTCATTCCATTGATTCTATTCGCACGAGCCCTGACACGAGGCCCTTTTCATTTGCCCTCAATGGTAGCACACGGAGCATACTGGGAACTTGAAAATTGCATATGTATTCTTTTCATGCTGTTCTCACAAGGCCTGTGAGGTGACCCTTTTCAGCCTCTCTTGACAGCAGTATACTGTAGTTGTAACGTACGCATTGATATTCCACATGCTTTATTGATAGGGGTGTCGTGAAATCCAACACATGGCCTTTTTATTTCTCATTTGACATTAGGGCCATATGGGATTTGAATGTGGGATCTCGGGCACCCCAAGCAAAGATCTTATTTCTAGACCAGCATGCACTTGCAGTGCACTGTTCTCAAAGAAGCCATCTACCCGAGAATGGTTTTGTCCATTGACCCCTGGGTGTTATGGGCCTGGCACGATGCTGCCAGGCCACGGTGCTCAAATTCCAGGCTCAGGGCCCCATGCACAGGAATGGATGCGAACCTTCCATGGCAAGCACCAACAAAATTTTTCTAAAAGTACACAGCCTTTTTTCCCCTAGTTGACAACAGCAGCAGCACAGGGGATTAGAACCCATGACCTTTGGGTTCAGGAGCAAGTAGTCTTAATGCTAGACCACCAAGCCCTGCTTTTTGCATATTTTTGTCCTCAAGAAGCTAAAGAACAATGTGACGGTGACATGGATCCCCTGGCCTGGGGACCCCCAGAAAAGAATCTTCTATGCCCTAGTGCGTAGACTGGAATTTTGGGGTATTGCTATTTCAATTTAAGTTTCTCTCATTGTACTCTTCACACATATGAACGTTCGTTATATGCGTTCTATCAACGCTGTTCTCACAAGGCCCGCCCAAAGCCCTTTTCATTCTCCCTCGATGGTAATACACAGAGCATACTGTGAACTTGGACATTTATGTGCATTCTATCAATTCTGTTCGCACGAGCTCCTATACATGGCCTTTTTCATTCGCCCTCGATGGTAGCACACAAAGCATTCTGGGAACTTGTATATTATGTGCATTCTATTGATTCTATTTGCACAAGCCCTGACACGTGGCTCTTTTAATTTGCCCTCAACAGTAGCACATGGAGCATACTGGGAACTTGGACATTATGTGCGTTCTATCGATTCTATTTGCATGAGCCCCAACGTGACTTTTTTCATTCACTCTCGATGGTAGCACACTGAACATACTGAGAACTTGAGAACTGCATAAGCATTCTCTTGATGCTGTTCTCGCAAGGCTTGCCCAAAGCCCTTTTCATTCACCCTCGATGGTAGCATACTGGAAACATGGACATTATGTGCATTCTATCAATGCTGTTTGCATGAGCCCCAACACGAGGCCCTTTTCATTCGCCCTCGACGGTAGCACACGGAGCACCCTGGGAACTTGGACATTATGTGGCATTCTATTGATTCTATTCGCACAAGCCCGGACACGTGGCCCTTTTCATTGCCCTCGATGGTAGCACATGGAGCATACTAGGAACTTGAGAATTGCATATGCATTCTCTCTTGATGCTGTTCTCGCAAGACCTCTGAGGTGGAGCTTTTCAGTGTCTCTTGACAGCAGTATACCCTAGTCGTACCAAGCACATTGATATTACACATGGTCTATCAATAGGGGTGTTGCAAAGCCCTATCTAGTACAGTCCGCTAACTGTATTAGATAAATCGAATGGTCTACAATTGGAACCCCACCAAAAAAAAAGCAAAGAACTGCTAGAAAAAAATGGGTTGATAAATGTATGATGGACATTACACCCAAATGAGACTGACTTCTTCTATTCAAATACACATCAGACTAGCTCCATGATTGATCATTTCATGACCTCAGGAGAAGGGATGGGAAGTATAGCAGGATGTGTAACTATGCTGGCAGCCTTTACGGATCATAGTGCGCTAGTGTTGAAGATTAAATGGGGAAAAAACAAGAAAAAAATAACTCTGGTTTGGAGACTTCCCAAAACTTGTAATTCCAACCAAGTAATAATAGACAAAATTAAGGAAGAATTCAAAGACTTTATTCAAAATAACATGGTGGAAGAGACATCCCCACAGCTGATCTGGGAAACAGCAAAAGCGGTGCTCAGGGGTCATTTTATATCCCATGTAGCCTATTGGAAAAAAAAGAAAAAGGGAACAGGTAAATGAGCTATATCTACAATTTAAAATGTTAAATAAAAAAGATAAAAAAACAGGGAATTGGAGCAAGACATAAAAGGTAAAATCAACTTATTAGAATCAGAGGAGGTAATTAAAAAAATAAGATATACCATACAATTCTCTTTTAATAAAAACAACAAAGCAGATAAGCTTTGTTATCCCTAAAGGTATTATGGATTTTTGTCTTTGTCCCCTTTACTATTTGTCTTGGCATTAGAACCCCTACTGTCAGCAATCAGACAATCGCAGGACATTAGAGGCGTTCAGGCAAATAAGGAACAATATAAAGTGGCAGCTTATGCAGATGACACAATTGTGTTTATGACTGAAATAAAAAGAAGAGTTCCTGTCTTTCTAGAACTCATAGAGGATTTTGGACAAATATCAGGTTATAAAATTAACAAAGATAAATCCCACATGTTAGTATTTAATCAGCATCATATGCCTAAAGAAGACGTGGAGAAGCTTAGCCCATTTAGATTACAAAAACACAATATTCAATATTTAGGAGTAAACATCCCTAAAAATTAAATAAATTACCTGAACCTGTTGAAAGAATACAAAAATAGAATCCAGTCATGGCAGAATCTATCTTGGGTGTGGTGTATAAACCTAGTTAAGATGATGCTTCTTCCAAGGTTTCTATATGTAGTACTGGCACTGCCTATAGAACTCCCAATACAATTCTATAATATGTTTAATAAAATGATAATGGGCTTCATCTGGAAAAACCACTGCCCAAGAATTAGAAAATCTATAATGTTTACTCAGAAACAAAAAGGTGGACTGGGTCTGCCAGACATTAAGCTGTACCACTGGGCGTCAGGCTTAAGGGCAGTTAAGATGTGGATAAAGGAGGAGGACATTCTAATTCCAAATTGGGTACAGTTGGAGCAATTCCTACACCAGGAAGTAAATCTACAAAAATGGATAAGGGAGAGTGTAAAGCCCATGCAGGTCACAGATAAAGAACACCCACTTGCGGGCTGGGCCCTGAGAGTCTGGTCTAACTGTATTACACAGGGGAAATCACCATACACTCTGATATTCAGAGATATCACAAAAAGCTGCTGATTCAAGAAAGATATGAAAGATAATGGCATAAGAAGGGATTAGTAAGAGCAGCGCAGCTCTTTAATAATGAGCTGTTTAAAACACAGGAGGAGTTAGAGAACACCCTAAAAAAGAAAATCCCCTTCCTTGACTATATGAAATTAACGTCAGTATTTTCCAAGACAGGGGATAAGGAACACTTTAATAGAGAAAGATTAGACTTAGAAAAAATAATCATGGACAATACAGATGAGAGAAAAATTATGTCAAGAATTTATAGAGAGTTATACAAGATTTACCACACACCGGACACAAGTTATTTGGCCCAATGGGGATGGGACCTGGGGAGGGTCATTACTGAAGAGGAGGAACAAAAAATATGGTATACAATGATTTAATGCTTATGGCTGGGTCTTGAAGCCTTGCCTTTGGGGTTTACCTGAGGCACTTGCTGCCACCTGCACCACTGGGGGGTTGCTTGAAAAGGTAGCTTCCCACCCTGCCTTGTTATTCCCTCTCCTCCTTCCAGCTCTGTGTCCTGCTCGCACCTGGTAGAGGGCGTGGACCCACCTGCCACAGCCTGATTGGCTCCTTGTAGTATTTAAGGCTGCTGAGGGCTGTGGCAGGTGTGGAGCTTCAGGTTATTCTGCCATGCCCCTGTCTCCTGCTTGCACTCTGTTGGTACCTTTGTGTCAGACTGTGTTGTGTTCCCTCTGTGTTCCTAGTGTGTTATACCTTTTCCCCTCCCCATGTGTTGATACCTGCCCTGTTTGTATTTGTGGGTGTTGGTGCTTTTCTTGCCCAGCTCCCTTCCCCTTTGTTTGTCTGCACAGGGTTTAGGTTGATTGGTCCCTACTCACACCCTGTGCTGTGTCTGTTGATGTGTTCCTTGGATCCCTTGAAACCCCCACAGTGTATCCCCGCCCCCCCCCCCCCCCATGGTCGGAAAGGACATGAGGGACATGAGTCATCAGACATCGGAAAAGCCTGAGCGAAGCCATAGTTGAGCAAGAAGGTAGCCTAAGGGAAAGGTTCTTTCATGCAAAAACCAGCCCGCCCTTGGAAAAGGTGATGGAGGAGGCTCTGAGTAAATATGGGGCAGTTAAAATGGGGCCTCCTTCCTGTTTAAAGAAATCACTGATGAATGGAACCCAGATTAGCAACGACTCCAAAGGCATGGACAATTAGAAGCACCCAATGTTTTCCCCACACAAGTTAGCACTCCCCCACACAAGTTAGCACTCCCCCACCTGATCGGTGGGAATTGCCCGCCAGCACCATTCTCTTCCATCCCCAGACTGATTAGAAATCTCCCCCTGTTTAGGACGTGATGTGTCCTTTGTCTCTGCGGCCCCAGTTTGTTTACCTTTTGCCTCTTCCCTTTTGTGTAACTAGACACACTGGCACCTCTTTCCCATCACACCTTTTGGCATTTTTGGCCCCTGTGGGCATGTTCCTTTTCTCAGACCTAAACCCACCCAGGAAATCTCTCACATCTTCCTATCTCACCTATTGTAGTATACTTAAGCTGATCCCAAATCTTTTGTCCCAAAACTTAGAACCGCTCCTGCCTCCCTCTCTGAAATTGAGAAAAACATTGGAAGCAAACAGGTGCAGATCTCTCCGTGTATGTCTGGATCTTAAGGGGTCTCCCAGACTTTGGTCTGTCCCTCCCCTGCATCCCCGAAGTTTGCTGGATCCATGGGGTTGCCTGTCCCCTCTGCAACAGGCAAAGAGAGGTAGCCACTGGTCCTGGTTCCCTTTCTTTAACCTCCTTTTGCTTTTAGCCTTCTTGCTCTCTTCCCATATTACTTTCGTTTTCCCAGCCACCGCCTGTGTTTCCTGGCCAGCCAGCCAGGAATCTGTTAGCCAATTGTGTGTGAGTTTTTTGATACCTCCCATTCCTGTTAAATAAATATTCCTTTTTATTAAACATTTTATCTCCTTTTCCCTTTTACTATTCTTTTGGGGATGGTACATAACCTGACTGTAGTGCACATGTGACCTCAGACTGATCCGGGAGACACGCAGGGACACCTAGTCCAACCAATTTGGCTAATTCCCCTAAATTTAAGAGTCGGGTGGGTATTGGGGCACCAACACCTCAATATTCATGAGTGGGGTCTCCTGTTAACATTCCCATTGTACTCTTCACGCATACAAATGTTTGTTATATGCGTTTTATCAGTGCTGCTCTCACAAGGCCTGCCCAAAGCCCTTTTCATTTGTCCTTGACGGTAGCACACAGGGAACTTGGGAATTGCATATGCATTCTTTTGATGCTGTTCTCCCAAAGCTTGTGAGGCAGCCCTTTTCAGTAGTATACCGTAGTTGTACTATGCACATTAATATTACACATGCTGTATTGATAGGGGTGTCACAAAGCCTCATACATGGCCTTTTTACTTCTCATTTGACATTAGTGCCATAGGGGATTGGAACCTGGGCCCTCATATGCCCCCAGGCAAGGATCTCACCTCTAGACCAACACGCCCTTGCAGTTCACTGCTCTCAAAGAAGCCATCTACCTGAGAATGGTTTTGTCCATTGACCCCTGGGTGTTATCGGCCTGGCACGATGCTGCCAGGCTATGGTGCTCAAATTCCAGGATCGGGGCCCAATGCACAGGAATGGATGTGAACCTTCCACAGCAAGCACCAATAACATTTTTCTAAAGGCCCAGCTTTTTTCCTCTCCTACAACAGCAACACAGGGGATTAGAACCCATAACCTTTGGGTTCTTGAGTCAGGAGTCTTATCTCTAGACCACCAAACCCTGCTTCATGTAAGTTAGGATTTTTGTCCTCAAGAAGGTAAAGAACAGTGCACTGGTGCCATGGATCCCCAGGCCTGGGGACCCCCATAAAAGAATAATCTACACACCCCCAGTGCATAGACTAGAATTTTTGTGCATTGCTATTTCAATTCAAGTTCTTCCCATTGTACTCTTCACACATACAAACATTTGTTATATGTGTTCTATCAACCCTGTTCTCACAAAGCCCATCATCCAAAGCCCTTTTCACTCACCCTGGACAGTAATACACAGAGCATACTGGGAATTTGGATATTATGTGCATTCTATCAATTCTATTTGCACAAGTCCCAACACATGGCCCTTTTCATTTGCCCTCAACAGCAGCACACTGGGAACTTGAGAATTGCATATGCATTCTCTTGATGAAGTTCTCACAAGGCCTGTAAGCCATCCCTTTTCAGTCTCTCTTGACAGCAGTATATTGTACTTGTACCACACACATCAGTATTACACACTCTCTATTGCTAGGGGTATCACAAAGCCAGACACATGGCCTTTTTACTTCTCATTTAGCAGTAGCACTATAGGGGATTTGAACCTGGAACCTTATGCATCCCAAGGAAGGATTTCACCTGTAGACCAGCACACCCTTGTGGCGCATTGCTCTCAAAGAAGCCATCTAGCCAAGCATGGTTTTGTCCATTGGCTGCAGGGTGTTATGGGCCTGGCACGATGCTGCCAGGCCACGGTGCTCAGACTCCAGGATCAGGGCCCCATACACAGGAATGGACACGAACCTTCCACCCCAAGCACCAACAATTTTTTTTTTAAGATACAGGGGTTTTTTTTGCTACTCGATGACAGCAGCAGCAGTATAGTAGAATCAAATCCACAACCTTTGAGTTCTTGAGCAAGGAGTCTTACCGCTAGACCACTAAGCCCTACTTCCTGAAAGCTAGGATTTTTGTCCTTAAGCAGGTAAAGAAGGATGCTCGGACTCCAGAATTGGGACCCCATGCACAGGAATGGATGTGAACCGTCCACGGCAAGCACCACCAAAATTTTTCTAAAGGTACAGCCTTTTTCTTTCCTACTTGACAATAGCAGCAGCACAGAGGATTAGAACCTGAGCAAGGAGTCTTTCCTTTAGATCACGAAGCCCTACTTCTTTGAAGTTATAATTTTTGTCCTTAAGTCCCTTATTATAGCTAAGTTCTCAAACAATTGGATGGGTTCATGGAAGATAGGTCTGTGAATGGCTATAAGCTCCTTGTCTCTCCCACTGTTCCCCTTCCTATGTCTCTCCCCAGCTCCCGTCTCTCAGATTGTAAGCCCTAGGGGCAGGGACCGTGTCTATTGTGTTACTTTGTAAAGTGCCAGGTACACTGCTTGTGCTATATAAATGTTTGTTAATAATAATAAAGATGGTCAGGGCAGGAAACCTCTGATTGGCAGGAGCTGGATGTGAACAGTCTATGCCCTGTTTTTGTAAATTCACGCTACATGAAGCATGCAATGGTGGCCGCTGTTGGAGATAGGATTCTGAACTAGATGGACCCATTGCTCTGACCCAGGATGGTTGCTCTTCTGCTCTTTCCTTTAGTTGAGTGGTTATTTTGTAATAGTCTAGAGAGACACTAGGTGGTGCACTCTGCCTATGGTTCTAGAGCCGTTTTAGATCTGCAAACTGAAACATGCACACCGTCCTCTTTTTCTTATTGGTGTTAATCATGTTGTGCCAGCGTTACAAATTATTCATATTTGATCATTTTACCACGCTCATTAGGACTCTGTCTCTGCTTGTCAAGATGTTCTCTGATGGTTTAAATTTTTCGGGGTCTCCCTCTTTGAGGCATTTACAGCTCATATTTTTCCCTTGGGTGACACAAAGTTGCTTTGTGGTTTTGGCAAGTCATATAACTTACCTTCTTTGGCTTGCTTCTCATAGCTGCAAGGCACTGTTGTTCATGTTTTCCTCAATGGGGATGTTGTGAGGATTAAGGAAGTGGGATCAGATTTTCAAATGGGTTTTTGATGCTCTGTTCTCACAATATGAGTCAGATTTTCAGAAGAGCTCAGCCTCCCTTCAGGCACCCACATAAGGGGTTGATTTTCGAAGCTTCTCAACATCCAGGAGTTCCCATTTTTAGACCTAGAACTCAGTGTCAGGCCCTGGGGGCAGCGGGTGTGAAGGAGGAGAGGATCAGGGAGCAGTGCATGCCCCCAGGCACATCACCCTACTGGGATGGAGCAGGGTGTTATAAACCCGCCCTCAGAGCCACCGGTGGCAGGAGAGGCAGCCCTCCCCAGCACAGGAACAGAAAGCCACGGAGACATTGCGAAGGCAACAAATGCGGCTGACGCTGCCCCAGAAGCAGACACCCACCCAGGAGCGCATACAGGACAGCAGGAGACCGTCAACGGGCTGCTGGGGCAACCAGACACTTGGAGTGTCTGTACCGGTGTGCTCAGTAGAAGGGGTTCTGGCTATAAATACATGAGCAGCAGCCATTACACCCCACAAGAGCCTAGGGTGTAACACCAAGGCTGCTGCACAAACACAGATCATGCACTATGTAAATTGCATGGCAGCATGCTTAGCTGCTGGTAATCAGCATCCAATTAGTACCCCTGATTATTTATGCCTACACCACCCCACACTCTCACAAGGGGATTATTAATTATATTAATTATTATTATTATAGCATCAGCTATATAATGGTTTTATTTTTAATGTAGGGTTGTCTGGGTTGAGGTGGGTGGAAGGAATGTCTGGGTCTTGTGGGAGAGAAATTGTACCTTGTGCTGTACAATCAATAGTTATGGATGGGTCCCTACCCCTAAGGGGCTTACAATCTAATAGACAAGGGAGAGGTGAACATTGGGAGAGACAAGAATACATTCATGAGGTTGAGAAGTTGCAGGCTCACATGCTTCACTTAATCCTCCATCCCCCAATCTCTGCCAATACCTACCCCTATCACAGGTGGGATGTGGCAATTCCAACCTCTCAATTAACCCCTGCCTAAACACACGCCATCCAATCCACCCCAGCCTACACACACACACCCTCACAAGGGGGTCCCATCACAAACCTCCACCTCCCCATCCATACCCACACCTCCTTCTCTCACTATGGGGCTGTGGCACCACTAACCCTCCACATCCCTTCCCATACCCCCCCATCACAAGTGGGTATTACCATATCCCACGCTAGCCCTCCACAATTAAACCCTTCTCTCTCCCACAAGACCCAGACATTCCTTCCACCCGCCTTAACCCAGACAACCCTAAATTAAAAGTTAAACAATTTTAAAACAACACCCTCTGCCCTTCCCCAAACAGGTCCGCAAACAGCCTGCTAATGGCTGACATCCTTGGTACTCTACTGGCCTTTGGGTGCTGCTCACTGGCAGGGCAGGGAGTTCCTTTTTATGGGAGCTGGAGGGGGGATGGGCAGTCAAGATACATCAGATCTTGGGTGAGGCACACTCCCAGTACAAGCAGCAAAACCCCAAAGACAGCTTTGACTGTATAATGTTTTTGCTGCTTACATTAATTAATTGATCAATCAATCAATCAATTAATTAATTAATTAATTAAGCAAGTAATTTATTTATTTATTTATTTATTTATTTATTTTTATTATTATTATTATTATTATTATTTATTATTATAAGCATTTGTATAGTGCCAGCTGTGTACCTTTACAGAACAATAAGATAGGCACGGTCCCTGCCTACAACTTACAATCTAAAAGACACGGAGGAGGGAGATAAGGAGAGGGGACATAGGGAGAGACAAGGAATAATTACAATTCAAGTGGATGTGAAGTCTCAGGTGCATGTGCTTGGCTTGGTTGCAGTTAGGCAGGAGTCTGCGGGGAGGGCAGACAGTAAATACTGAAAGGAAAATTCTAACAGGCTTTGGGAAAGGCGGCGAGGAAGAGGTGAGTTTTGAGGAGGGATTTGAAGGTGCGTAGGGAGGGGGCAAGGCGGATGTGGGCAGGGAGGGAGTTCCAGGCATGGGGGACAGCAAGGGAGAAGGGACGGAGGTGGTTAGGGGAGCAGGGGAGATGAGGGAGAGTGAGGGAGGGGGCGGAGGAAAAGCGGAGAGTGCGTGCAGGAGTGTGTAAGGAGAATAGGGCTGAGAGGTAAGGGGGAGCCAGGTTGTGAAGGGATTTGTAAGTGAACACCAGGAGTTTGTGAAGGATGCATTCGGGAAGGGGGAGCCAGTGAAGCAAGGAGAGGAGAGGCTGCACGTGGTTGAAGCGACGGGCTGAGTGGCTGACCCTAGCAGCAGAGTTTTGGATGGAGATAAGGGGCGACAGTAGTCAAGGCGAGAGATGACCCTGGTGTGAACAAAGGTTTTGACTGAGGAGACAGAGAGAAAGGGGCGAATCCAAGCAATGTTGTGGAGGGCAAAATGACAGGACTTGGCAACAGAGTCAATGTAGGGTTTAAAGGAAAGATGAGTATCGAAGACGAAGCCCAAGCTAGAGGCTTGGGGAACGGTGTGGATGGTGACCCCATCAATAAGGATGGACTGGGAAGAGGGAGAGAAAGGGTAGGGAGGAAAGATAAGGAGTTCAGTCTTAGCCATGTTGAGCTTGAGCTGACGTTGGGACATCCAGGCAGAGATATCAGAGAGACAGTTGATGAGGCGAGCTTGGACAGAAGGGGAGAGAGAGGGGGTGGAGAGATAGAGTTGAGTATCATCAGCATAAAGGTGATATTGGAAGCCATGGGAGGCAATGAGTTTGCCAAGGGACAGGGTGTAGATAGAGAAGAGGAGAGGGCCCAGGACAGAGCCTTGGGGAACCCCAACCGAGAGGGGGAGGGAAGAGGAGTTGTGTGTGAGTTAAAGCAAAGGCATTAGTTTGCAATTTCTGAGCTATTTGGGGATTATGGTTTTTTTTTTTAAATGTTCACCTTAACTCCCCCATTAACCTGAAGGTGAAAATTCTAAGAATTTTCATTGAATGGATTGTTTATTTGCTACCCAGCAAACAGACAGACCAGGAGAGACAGGAGGCCCACAAAGACTTGTGATCCAACAGCACATGGGAGGTTCCTGGAGGGAACAGCAGCTTGAGGAAATATCTAGGTTCACAAAAGTACTGAAGCATTCTTAGTAGTTGAGGTCTGTTTGGGCTCCCAGGTCTTCCTGTATGCCTGGGTTTAAAGAATATGTAGGAGACAGGTGTGTAGGGGCCAGTAAATCCTTGGTCATTACAAAGGGCACTTAAACACATACTCAACACCTAGAGCAAAACAGTGGAGTGGCACATTTGGGAAATCTCAGAGCAGGATTTGAGGTGTGGCCAAACCCATTTGGCAACACCTCCTGGTCTCTCCTCTGCTGTCTGCCTAGTTTGGGTCAGTACAGTCAATTGATCTCTACTAGCCAATGCCTGTATCAAACTAATATCTGCAAAAAATATTGTAACTGTTAAGTCTGTCCACTTTCAACTGGGTTCCTGCCTCATTTATGGAAAGGAATGTCTGACCAAAATAACCAAGATGAAATACTGAAGCACTTTAGGATTTCAGGGGTTTTTTTTGTATTTGGTTACTTCATTTTGGCAATACTTAGCGCTACTGCACACCAGCCTGTTACACAATAGCACCAAATAGTGTGGGAACGAAGTTGCTGAAATACCAAAGTGATGAAAATACTGAAACAAAGGGACTGAAGTGACTGAAATAAGCAAAACAAAAGACCTGTATAAGTGACTATGCGAATATTTGTTCCATGGTGACTACTTATTTGATGCACTATTAGAAAATGTGAATAGTATTTATAAAATTAAAAATAGCCTATTTGTTTCAGCACTACTGTTTATCTAGGGCCAGAGAAAGACTAGGAAGATGCTCTACCTATGTCCTTGACTCGGACAAGACCAGGGCAGCTGCCTCCACAGATCAGCTCTTCGGTGGTCAGATTATGGCTCGCTTGTTGTGTGGAACACCAGAGACAGCAGGACCATCTCATTACCCCACAAGAGCCTAGGGTGCAACACCAGGGCTGCTGCACAAAGTCAGATCACGCACTACATAAGTTACATGGGAGCTAAGCCATAAGCATGGGCAATTGCTCTTAGTTTTCAAGGAACGTTGTCTGTGTTTTGGCACAAAGGCAGGCCAGTTTGGGACCATGGCTCTGTGACCAATGGAATGTGTGACAGAGACAGATGAGTTACTCTTTATTGTCCTGGAGCCTGAAAGACATTTATGGTACTATGAAGAGCCACTTCCCCCCTGTTCAGACACTGACCCTGTAACTCTGTTTTAGGAGCTATTTTTCCTCTAGTAGGTAACTTTTGTTAAAAAGATTGGGGAAGCTCTACCTGCTTCCAAGAAGTCCCATGTCCTTATCTGTCTCCAGCAACACCCAACAAGGCAACCCATTTCCCAGACACCCACCTTCCCACTAGTGTTTTGATTCTGCTAGGTAATTATTACAGTGATCAGATCCCATCCTCCCGCCTGACACAACCACCCATCTGTCATTGGCCAGGTAGAAGAGGTGGAGTTTCTTTTTCTTCTACCCTTTGCTGACATGATCTTCAAAATCACTCCTGGAGTAAAAGAAAATATTCTTCTCCCTGTTAGGCATGACTCCTAGTGAAGAGAGGAAGAAAATAAATGAAGGTGCAGTGCTGTTGATCGCTGTAATTACCTAGTAGAATCAAAATACTGCTGGACTATTTCTGATACTGGACAACAGTATCAGAAATAGTAAACAATACCTGCTGGAGGCAGGGAAGTCTTGCATCACTCAGTGGTGATGTCATGCAGTCTCTCGCATAGCTGGGAATTTCTCACCATGCTGAGCTCAGGTGAAATACCTGCCGTGCTCACCTGAAATACATTCACTTTCCACATTTCATCCAGAAAGCAGCCAGGCCCGGAATTTTTCTCCTCACATATAAAAACAAGATTTAATTTTACTTTTCACAAACAGAAAGTCCATTGGTATAAAAACAAGAGAGAGAGAGAGGACAGGCCACATCCAGAGACAAGACAGAGGTGAAGCTACTGAGAGAAGGAAGAAGAAACTAAACCAACATCACAGCAGGGACATCTCAACGTAAGAGCTATTAGTCTGGACCTCTCCAAACAACAGGTTTTTTTTTGACTGATTTATTGCAGTCTAGCAAGCAGTGTGACACAGTGGGTAGCATTGACCAATGTGCCCAGAGCTGAAAGCCTAGGCTTTGTGGTCTTGGGCAAGTCACTTCTCTCTCCGCTGCAGTTCCCAGACTGCAAAATAGAGTGCTAGCAATGGCCTATTCAATGTACAAATGAGCTTTATGGAAGTACAGCAGGACATCTTTGTTGTGTTAGCTTGAAATCCCATCACTATGAGCTCTACAGCAGGGATGGAGAACCTCAGGCCCAGGGGCCAAATTTGGCTTGCAGCTTGTTTTTATTTGGCCCCTTTCCAGTTCCATGATCTGGCCCCTGAATTTCCTTCCCCAAGAACTGAAAGTGTGAACGTGGCCACAGGGAGAAGAGATAGGGGGCAGATTGATAGCACAGATCCATGAACTGGACCCTGCTTTTCCTGAGTGCGCTCCTTAAATACCCTGCCCCAACGTCTATGGGGATGTACTGATTTTTGAAGGGGCCCCTGGGAAGGAAAAGGTTTCACACCTCTGCTCTACAGTCTTCTAATAGATCTCGGGCGGAACAGACAACCCTGTGTCTCTGGCAACTCTTTTGGAAGAGTCAGGAGGACTCCAGGACATCAGTGAGTCACAATTCAGGAACTGGAATATAAAGCTGCACAACCTGCTCTGTGAATTTGGATAACAGCCCTTCTGGCAAGAGAAAGATATTTGATTTCATCACTTTCAAGATTCAGGAGATTTGTCCAAGTTAGAACCTAACTAAATACAGGTAGAGAATGTGGGGCAGCGTAAGAGTAAAGTGATCTTCTCTGTCAATGAAACCATTTGTGCTAGTAAAGGAACTGGTCCATTAGGCCTAAATCTGCTACTAAGCAATTTCTTTGATTTCATTTCAAGACACTGAGCCACATTCTTCTGTGATTTGCACTCATGCAACCCTGCACATGGCAGTACACTGGTGTAAGTGGAGGCAGAGGCCTCCCCTCCTCCATTTCCTTTTTATTTTATATTACATCATTTCCCCTGTCTCCTTATTTTGTGCCTCTAAGAAGTCACCATGCTGCTGTCATATCGAAAATGTAAAACCAGGATTTTTCACCGGAAATGGGGGGGCCATAGACTTGTTGGTAAGAAAAAACTTTGCCAAGAGAAAAAAATAAATCCTATTGGGTATTGTTGTATTTGTACTATTTGGTAATACAACTAAACTGCCGTTCTTAACTCACTATATTGCTTCAGGATTCAGGTGACCCCTGCATATATCTACAGTCACATCACTGGCTTCTGTGCAGTTGCTTCACTTTCACACAGGGGTGAAATATGATCAGAATCTGGTCCTTTTTGTATTTATTCAGATTGGAGAGCCAAACTAATCTTGGACGGATTTAAATAACACATGAAATATATTTAACAGATAGAGCCACACAAAAATAGATTCAGGTATTCTCTGGCTCAAACTATTAGCATATTCTTTGGACAAGGAGACAGTGTAGTAAAGGAGCTACATATTACAAATTTCTTTCATGGAAGTATTACTACAAAGCATGAAATTAACCTCTTCCTTGAGGCTCTACAAACCAGAGGTAACAGCAAAGTCAGCACAGGCATTCATTACCATTTCCAAACAGAACTTTGTTAAATCTTCTCCTCTATATATAGTTATATATAACCTGACCTTTACAAAGCCAGTGTGAAGATCCAGAAGCTATGCATCAGATTACCAGATTATTATTTCACCAAATAATGCCCAAAGTCAGTTTTTACATTATTGTTCCATAAAAGGTTCTTGAAATTGGTATGAAGCACAAGATGTAGCCAGTGGTCACATTACATGAACGCAAACTGCACATCGGAAACAGAAGAAGAAATCCATGTGTGATCACGAGAGACCAAAGTCCAGGGCTAAAAGCGTCCATGCTACAGGGTTCAGTCATACCTTCTGGACAACTTAGCTCTAGTCTGACTGGCCATTAAGCAATAAAGAAAAGGCGGTGAGAGACAAAGCTGTTTCCAGCCAGCAATGATTTCTGCTTTCTTTCTCAGTAAATAAAGAACGCTATGAGTGGCTTTGGAAAGTTTCCTGTTTGAGCTAGACACTTCTAAACCTGCCATTTACACAAGAATTCTTAGTTAATCTATGCTTCTTGTCCTCTGTTGTTGTAATGAATGCACTGATTCACTAAAGCATGTCTTTCCCCAAGTGCACAACGGACTAATCCTGATAGAGGAAGAACTGAACCTCACTATTGATGTGCTGGGGAATTTTGGGGACCCCACCTTCTCCAAGATGCTCATAACGCCCCTGGAAATTCTGAAGCACATCAGAGAGGACTTGAAGCGCTGCGTGAGTATTGAACTTCCAAGTTCTCTGACTCCAGGAGCTTGTTGAACAGCCAAATGGATCCAATAGCAACCAATTCTTGCACCAAAATATATGCGTTTTGATTTGCGGTCACATTTTTGTAACACCAGATTAGAAGAACTGAGTAGCTGTTTTGTGGCCAGTTAATACACATGATGATCTAATTAGCTTGACTGGTGGAGTGGGTGAATGGACAGATGAAGACAGCTGATGCCAGACTACTAGTGTATAAAGAAAGACTTCCCTGAGAGATGTGCTGTGGTGTTCTTAGCTGTATACAATTGCAGGCTCTGCAGCTGGGTGCAAGTATAGCAGGATGCAGAGCAATAGCTCTGACTGGCCGGCCAGTCATGCAGCCCGAACATTAGACTCGCCTTATGGCACAACAGAGCCCTTACTTAATGATTTTAATACTATAGGATAGAGGTGTGCAGTAGGGACCCATGTTGTTATTAGTTTTCATTATTTAAATCTTTTGTTTTCATAAATGCTGAAATTTCATTTTCGTTTTTGCTTTTGTTTTTGCTTTCCATTGGTTTCAATGGAAAACACATATTCAGCTGTAACTTTTTTGTTTTTCATTATATTTGGATGAAACATGGAAGGATTGTACCTCCAATGGAAGGCATTAGGCGTACTCAGAAAGAGTGAATAAAATAATCAGATTTTATAAGCACATGAATTATGTTATTTTGCAAAACGCTGCATATACATTCCCGGCTGTAACTTATTTGCCTCCCATCTAATATGAATGAAACATGGCAAGATTATACCCCCTCCCCATTTTTACTATCTCTGTCAACTTTCAGAAGGATTGGATAAAGGATCCTGGTGGTGTAAGCAATTAACTTATAAATGTATGTCTGACTGTAACATCTTTATAGTCCAACCAGTGTACATGAAGTTTGGGACGGGTATATCCCACACCTTCAGAATCATCTCTGCCAAATTATTATTATTATTATTATTATTATTATTATTATTATTAACAAACATTTATATAGCACCAGCAGTGTACCTGGCACTTTACAAAGTCATAAAATAGACACAGTCCCTGCCCCTAGGGCTTACAATCTGAGAGACAGGAGCTGGGGGAGAGACTTAGGAAGGGGAACAGAGGGAGAGACAAGGGGTCTAACATTCATGAAGATGCGAGGTCTCAAGTGCACGTACTTGGCTTGGTTACGATGAGAATGACAGCAGGCAGGTCCATGTTGCAAGGATAAGGGTAAACCGATCGTAGGTATAGGAATAGTGGCTCAGCAGGATAAAGAGTCAGACAGAGCAGAGCGAAAGAGGTGAGTTTTAAGGAGAGATTTGAAGGTATGAAGGGAGGGGGCAAGGCGGATGTGGACAGGGAGGGAGTTCCAGGCATGGGGGGCAGCAAGTGAGAAGGGACGAAGGCGCTTAGGGGAGCAGGGAAGGCGTGGAAGGGTGAGAGAAGGGACAGAGGAGGAGCGAAGTGCACGGGCTGGAGTATGGAGGGCGATAAGTGCAGAGAGGTAGGGGGGAGCAAGGTTGTGAAGAGCTTTATAGGTGAAGACTAGGAGCTTGTGCAGGATTCGTTCAGGAAGGGGAAGCCAGTGAAGCGAAGAGAGGAGGGGCTGCACATGGTCGAAGCGACTGGCAAGGTAGATGACCCTGGCAGCAGAGTTTTGGACAGAGATGAGGGGAGAAAGGTGAGACCGGGGAAGGCCAGTGAGAAGGAGGTTACAGTAATCGAGGCGAGAGATGACCAGAGCATGAACAAGAGTTTTGGCAGACGAGACAGAGAGAAAAGGGCGAATCTTAGCAATGTTATGGAGGGAGAAGTGACAGGATTTAGCAATAGAGTCAAATATCAGAAAGATGTTATAAAGGCTCCCAGTTTTATAAGCCTGCACAGCATATGCAGAAAATGAACCTATGCCAGGGATTCTCTTACGTGTCACTGTGGTATAAGATCCGCTTGTGATGGCAATTGGCCAGCAGAAATGTTAAGCAAATATTCTTATTCTGTGCTGTGACCACCCCAACTTCTCTCCCCCACTTGTTACTGGGAAGTCGGAAGCATCTGTTTAGGAAACCGTCAATAGAGATTCTCTTATATCCTCTGTCACAGTGCTGCAGGATGCGATTGTGATGATAATTGGCCAGCCTCGATGTGTAAACCATGTCTCCTGATTGGTAGGATTCTATCCTCAAAGTCCCAGTTATGTCCCTTCTATGCCTGCCTCAGGGCCACCCCCTATGCTCGCCTCGAAGCCATCACCAATTGGTCCTGTAAAGCTGGAAGCATGCAGTAATTGGCCAGTGAATGTGTCTCTCAGTCTGTTGGGTTTCTCCCCATCCTCCCTCCTACAGCCTCCCTCCCCCTGCCATGCCAGGTGCCTGCTTCTGACTGGCACTGCTTGTGCTGCTATTTATCTGAATAATGGTCTTCAAGGGGACAACTTCAATTGCTTATAAAATTGGGGCCCTTTATCAAATTGTCCTGCAGTTTGGCAGAGATGAAAGGGAAGGTGTGCAATACATTTATGCCAAATGTCTTGTAAACAGGGTGGAATATAAAAATGTTACATCAGGAAATACATTTTCAAGTTTATAACATCAGGATCCTTTATCCAGCTTTTCTGAAATTTGGCAGAATTCTTAATCTTGGGGAGGGACATAATCTTTCCAGGTTTCATGCAAATTGGATGGAAGATAAAGAGGTTATAGTCAGGAATGTGTATGCAGCTTTTCTTAAAATCACAACATTCAATTGCTTATAAAGTCAGTTCCCTTTATCCAATCTTTCCTAAATTTGGTACAAGTAGTGAACTCTGTAGGGGGTACAATTTCCCCCCCCCCCCCAGTTTCATCAGAACTAAATAAGAAACAAAAAGGTTATAGCCAGAAATTTGTTTTTCAATGTTTCCCCATTATTTTGAAAATGAAAATTCATTTTCATTTTGGTTTTCATTATTATTATTTTGTTTTTGTTATCACAATAATGAAAATTAGAATTTATTTTCATTATCATAATAAAAAAAACAAATTGCACACCCCTACTATAGAAGGTTAAAAGCACTTCCTACATGTACCTACTAATAGGCACCAAGAGGAGAGTCTGAACCACTGCAACCTGAAATCCCTAGTCATGTGTCCATTTAGCTTTCAGATCAGATACCAGCCTCCTTCCCATCAACACTCTGAAAAGCTGAACCACTGACTCCAAAGATTTCATGCAGTTAAAAAGATGACAAGTTCCTATGACAAACCAAGAGCTCAAAGCAAATATGCCTTCTTCAAATTGACTAATCTCATGGCTGCTCATTCAGAATTTGTGGGATATGAAAAAAATAAATACTATAGCATATAGTAAAATAGAAAATTTGAGTTACAGCCCACTGGAAAACAGTGTAAATGTACTTCTGCATCATCCTGCTCTGATCATTGTTACCTTATGGGTGCTTCTAGACAAGTGCCTCCCCACCCATCACCCATGTTGCAGGGCCACCTTGCTGCCCTCTGCAGCCTTGCAACATGCATGATGGGTGGATGATTGGTGGGAAAGAGCTTGTCTAAAAACACCCAAAGTTCTCTGTATTTCCTGTTTATTTGCACCTCCCTCCCAAATATGCAGCCCCCCTACAGAATCATTATTTTAATATTTTACAGAGCAGTTAAAAACCCTCCTGTACCAGGGTGAGTTGGAATGCCACCGGAGTCCTATTGGCCTGATTGCATGACTCCCTGGGACCCAGTTAAAGGGCTGAGCAACCGGGGGGTGGAGGGGTGAGGCTGCTGGAGCTAATCGGGGCAGGTGATTTGTTGGAGGCTGATCAGGTGACCAGAAGCCTTCAGTATTTAGAGCAGGGCTGGAAACCTAGCTGACAGAAACAGGTCTACAGGGAATCTGAAAGGAGGTGCCTCCAGGTGGGGGAGATACAGTCCGAGAGGCAATCCCTCAAGCAAGGGAGATGTGGAGTTTTATGTGCAAGATAATTTGCTGTTGTCTTTGTGAATCTGATGCCACTGCTGGGAGGGGACCTACAACAAGCAGGAGACTAGAGAGATGTAAAGAATAAAGCATCTGTCACCTGTGAATCAAGAGAAACTCAGGCACCAGCTGTATGCGAGGTGTGATCTGGGGCAAGCTAATCACATCACCCCTTTACTAAACAGCTCAGTCCTTCTATTCTGTCACAGGAAACTTGCTGATGCCTGGAGGCATCAGTGATCTTCAGTTTTTTCCAGGTACTGAATGAAGACTTGCAGTGCGCAGCCTACATGGAGCACTGTGTCAAACCACCAGGTCTCATCACTGCCTCTCCCCACACATTGGAGAGTCCAGCAGATAGCAGCACGGAACTCCCAGGAGTTGGGGGAATTTAAGCAGACACAAAGCTCAGCCATCCTTGACCTTGCACCACAAGCATCTAACCACCACAGCCATGATCCACAGTGACATATTAGTGCAACAGGATACCTGTTCTTTCCCAATCCACAGTTGGCAAAGAGACTCCGAAGTTTTATCACTTTTGGTAACACCCCTTATCAACAGTTAAAGGCTACATCCTGTTCACACTGAAATTCAGAGGCAGTGGGCCATTGACTTTAAAAGACTATGTTGAGATTTATTTTATTGCTTTTATTTTAATATTTTATTGTGTTGCTGCATGGAAAACATCTATTACTAGCATATTTTAATTTAAGTTGGTGCATGAAATGCTTTGCTGTACTGAATGGATTTTTAAAGTCTATTTTTCTATTATTAATTTTCTAAGCAATATTAATTTAGCCCTGTTATTTATTACAGCTGGCGCTATACAAATGCTTAGAATAATGATAATATTACAAGAAGACTATCATTTATTTTTGTATGCATATGCTAAAGATTAACTATTTTTATAGCCTTCTATGATATAAATTATTTAGAGAGCACAATAAACACAAAACTTGCAGAAATTGATGATTGATATTGTATTTTCTTTTTATACCAGAAAGTCAAAGACCCAGAGGGTCACAGACATAGTTGCTTATGTAGGTTGAGCTTAAAATGTATACATAATCAGAACTAAATGCAAAAAGAAATTGACTCCTAAAGCAAGCTCCATTTATATACTAGCCAACTGTACTTCCTTAGTCCTAGGTGCTGCTCACCTCACAACTCAACCCAACCTTCCATTCTAGCCACTTGCCCACAAGTCAAGTCCCCATCTCCACGTTACTAAAGAACCATCATGCTTCACCCTCCTCTATCCATTATCTGTCTAGTTCCCTCTTCCCTGAGCTAGCCCAGTTGGGATGGACAGCAGATGGGCAGTGGCCTGAAACTTGGCCACTTCCTACCTAACTTCTCAAGGGTTGTGAGGGAAGCTCCAGTGCATGCATGTTACTCTTGTGCACCTGAACCTGAAGGACTAAGACATAAAAGGAGAGTAACAGTGCTTAAATAAGCACTGAAGTAGCTTTGGAGGACCAAGGTGTGCTCTCCAGCTTCCAAGAGTTACTGTTTGCCTGGGACAACATGATATTGACTAAACAGTCATTTGACCTTGACAAAATGAATTAAGAATATCTGGGTTCCAAAGATTTTGTATTCTTTGTACATTTATTTATTTATGTTTAAAAGTTTACTACCCTGCCCTTCCTGCCACAGGCAGCTCAGGGCAGCTTACAATTTATAAATTAGGTGCTGGTGATGGTTTATAAAGCCCTACATGGTCTCGGCCCCTCATACCTTAGGGACCGCCTCGCCCTCCGCGCCCCAGAGCGGCTCCTGCGGTATGCTGAGGGTGCCTTCCTGGAGGTCCCCTGTGTTAAGCGGGGGGCCACGATGGAGAGGGCATTCTCGGTAGTGGGACCGCGGCTGTGGAACTCCCTTCCGGAGGAAGCTCGCCTGGCCCCTAGCCTATTAATATTCCAGCGAAACTGTAAGACCTGGCTGTTCACCCAGGCCTTTGGGAGGGAGGGTGAGTAGGGTGGGGTTTTAATTCCCCCACCTATTTTTGGTTCTTAGTGTTTTGTGTGCCCTGTATATTAATTATTTTATAATATTTATGGTCGTTTTAAATTGTTTTTATTGTGTTTTAAAAGATTGTTGGAAGCCGCCCCAAGCTGTGTGCAGGAGGGGTGGGGTAAAAGTTTTATAAATAAATAAACAAATAAATAAATAAATAAAATAAATAAATAAAACAACAATTAAAAACTGAAAGGAGGAAGAAAGATATCCCCCACCCCAAAAACCCTCCAGCCCCTCAGTCATTTCCCCGCCAAATGCCTGGTGGAACAGCCAGGTCTTACAGTTTATCTGAAAAGAGGGGAGATCCGGGGCCGACCGGGCACCCACTGGAAGGGAGTTCCACAGCCATGGTGCAGCCACTGAGAATACCCTCCCCTGTGTGGCCCCCTGGAAGACTTGGGGGACCTAGAGCAGGGCACCCCCACATGACCTCAGGGGCCGATCCAGCACCCAGGGAGTGAGGCAGTCCCTCAGATAGATAGGGACTAGGCCCTTTAGGGCTTTATAGGCCAAGACCAACACCTTGAATTGGGCCCAGAAAACCACCGTCAGTAGGGCTGTAGCGGAATATCGCAGCGGTAGCTATTTCCGGCGGAAACAGTGTTTCCGCAATTAGTGGAACGGCATGGCAGAGGCTTTCATTCCGCGGTTTCATTCCGCGGTTCCGCGGTTCTGCTTATTTAATTCCGCAACTTAGTGGAATCGTGGAAACATGACATTTTCGCTATTTCCGCAATTCCGCCAGTGCCGCAAAATAGCGGAATAGCGGTTTCCCGCTATTTCCGCAATTTTCCCACAATTTTTTCGCAATTCCGCGATTTGCAGAATTCCGGCGGAATTAGCGGAATATCCGCAGAAAAGTCACGGTGTGGCGCGGGCAATTCCGAAATGGTGGAATGGAATCGCGGCGCGGTAAAAGCTGCTGCCGCATCAGCCCTAACCGTCAGCCAGTGCAGAGAGCAGAGCACTGATGTAATATGCTCCTGGCAACCCAGTCCTACCAAAAGACAGACCGCTGCATTCTGCAAAAGCGGCAGTTTCCGAGCCGTCACCATGGGTAGCCCCATGTAGAGCACGTCACAATAGTCCAATCTAGAGGTGATGAAAGCATAGATGACAGTGGCCAGGTCAGAGTCTGAAACAAACAGCCAAAGCCGTCGCACCAGATGCAATTGGTGAAAGACAGTCCTCACCACAGTCTCCACTTGGGCATCCCGGTGAAGCTGCGCAATGAGGACCACCCCCAGACTCTGTACCTGGGATACCAATAGAGGGCAGACCTCACCAGTAACGGGGAATCACCTCCATCTTGTCGGGATTCAGCCTCAGTTGGTTAGCCCTCATCCAGTCCCCCACAACCATCAAACACTGAGTAAGCACCGAGACTGCAGGGCCTGGGTGTGTTGAAAAAAGATAGATACAGCTGGGTGTCATCAGCATATTGATGACACCGCATGCTGAACCTCCTGATCACATCATCAAGTGGCTGCATGTATATGTTGAACAGGAGAGGGGACAGAATAGAACCCTGCGAGAATCCACATGAGAGGTCTCGGTATGATGAAAAAACCTCCCCAAGAACCACTCACTGGGTTCTACCAGTCAGGAAAAAGCGGAACCATTCAAGAACAGTCCGACCCACCCCTGCACAGTCCCACAGTCATGTCACCAACACCTTGTGGTCAACAGTATCAAATGCAGTCGAAAGATCTAATAGAACCAACAGGGTCGAACGACCCCGGTCCATTTCCTGATGCAGATCATCCATCAAAGCCACAAGCGCAGTCCTTGTGCCATATCCCGGATTAAATCCCAACTGAGAGGGATCCAGAAAACCGATGTGGTCAAGATGCTCCTGCAGCTGCTGAGCCACGGCCCATTCAATAGCCTTCCCTAAAAAGGGAAGGTTAGAGACAGGCTGATAGCTGGCGAGGGAGTCAACATCAAGCGATGGTTTCTTGAGCAGAGGCCAAACCACTGCCTCCTTGAGACAGCCCAGCACTCTGTCCTCCTGAAGGGAGGCATTGACCACCCCAGCCAGCAACGGCTCCATTGTCTCCCGGCAAGATTTAATCAGCCAGAACGGGCAAGGATCTAATTCACAAGATGCTGCCCTAACAGCCCCAAGAACACCAACCGCATCGGCAGGTGTCACCAACTGAAATTGATCCCATAAAACCAGACAAAACGAGGCTTCCATAACTTCCAGTTCCCCTAATGTATTAATTGCGGCATTGAAGTCATGATGAATATGAGTGATTTTATCCACAAAGTAATCCATAAACATGTCACAGTGAGCAATAGATGACTCCACTCCAAGACGGAGGGAGACCGGACTGACCAGCCCCCACACCACCTGGAAAAGCTCAGCTGAACAGGATTTTGCAGATGCTATGAGGATAGCAAAAAACTCTCTTTTTGTTGCCCGCACAGCTACGGTGTAGACACGAAAACTGACTTTATGGTGCAATCTGTCTGCTTCAGCACAAGAACAATGCCACCGTTGCTCCAACTGCCACCCTACATGCTTCAGCACGCGCAGTTCCTCTGAGAACCAAGGAGGCCTGCGGAGCTGTCATCTGGGCAGCAGATGCCTAGGAGCTGTCTGATCAATGGCCTCAGTCACCAAGGTATTCCATAACACGATGAGGTCATTGATGAGACAGTCGTCAAGGTCAGATGGTAACTCACCCAGAGCATTCCAGAACTGATCTAGGTCCATCAACGTCCGGAGGCAAACCATCCAAATCGGTTCTGCACCTCTCTGGGGGCAAACATGCACCAGGAGTGAGGCCTGCAGGAGGTAATGGTCCATTCATGGCAAGGGTACAGCTGATAACTCCCCTAACAACAGAGCACTCACCTCAAGGCCGGTGCAAAACACAAGGTCTAAGGTATGTCCCCCATGATGTGTCTGGGACAGGTCCATGGTTGCCATGGCAGCCATGAAGTCATGCTCCGCTCCCACAAGGTCAGCGTCAGCATGAATGTTGAAGTCCCCCAAGACTACTGTCTTTGCGGACCACAACACCATCCCCGACACCACCTCTGCCAGAGCATGTAGGGAAGCTGCTGCACAGGTAGGTGCACGGTATACAAGCAGCACTCCCAAACTGTTACCCGCTAAATCAAACACAAGGAGGAGACCCTCAATACCTGGTATGGATTGCACCGGATACCTCCTCACAGACCACCCCTCCTTATAAATCATGGCTACACCGCCCCTGGGACTCCCCAAAACTCCCAGATTTTTGCCCCAGGCCCTTGGGCCCCACTAAGGGCCACGCTTAAGGGCCCTTTGGCATGGCCCTTAGGTGCGTGCCTGTAGCACGCACCTTCAGCAGAGCAAACAGGCACGCCGCTCTTCAGCCCTATGAAGCCCGTTATGATCATTTCTTGCCCAGACGTACAAATGATTGATCCAGATGGTGTTTTTGCACATAAATTCTGATAAAACATAACTGGACATATTTGCATAGGTAGCAGTTTGGGTCAAAAAAAAGGAGTTACCCTGTTTTAAACACCTGTCACTGCTAAAACCTCTGAACAGTCATTGTCTGTGCATGTCAGGGGTGGGCCTTGCACCCACTGCTCTGGGACTTGTCTAGGGAGCACCCTGCCTCCTGTACCACTGGCAGACTACTGTAGGAAGTGGCTTCCTTCCTTCTCTTGTTGTTTTGCCTCTCTCCCCCACCATGTGCCCTATGGACACCTGATGGAGGGCGTGGCCCTACCTGCCACAGCCTGATTGTCTCTATGGTATTTAGGGCTGCTGAGGGCTGTGGCAGGTGTGGAGCTTCTGGTTAGTTCTCCCTGATTCTTGCTCAGCCCACTTCCTTTGTTCTCCTCTCCTTCCTGTTTGCGCTCGGTTTGCACTTCTGTTTGTCTTGGTGTTGGTAAGTCTCCATGTGTTGTTTCCCCTTTTATGTCCCTTGTGCGTGTAGCACCCCTCTTCCCCTTTTGTGCTGGTACTTGTCTCGTTTGTATCCTTTGTGTGTGTGGCTTGTCTTGCCCAGATTCCTCCCCCATTCACACCCAGTCCTGTCTCCATGTTTGTTGGTTTCCCCTATGCCCTGAAATCCCTACCGTGTGTTTTGTTCTTTATTGTCTGTCTGTCTGCAGGATAAGCCCTGTCCTGTGGTTTCCTCTTGGGTCCCTCTGTAACCTTGCTGGCCCCTTCTTTTGGCCTCAGTTCCACAAGGACCTTCCTTTGAACCCCCAACTTCCTGCCTCTAGTTCCCTGCCGCTCCCTGTTGCCTCGCTTCTGGCTCCCCCGCCTCTGACTCCCCATTGCCTCGCCTCTGGCTCCCCGCCTCTGGTTCCCCGTTCCTTGCCTTGGGTCCCTTGCTTCCTGCCTCTGGTTCCCTACTCCCAGTTCCTTGACCCCCTCTCCCCAATTCCCTGTTCCTCAACCTCGATGATGAACCTTATGCTTTCTTAGACCAGCTTGCCTGGTTTCTACGCTGAGCACTTTGTCTCCTTGGTATCGGAGAGCGGCTGAGAAGTTTCCTTGCTACTCCTCATGCCTTCTTTTCCTTTCTCCCCACCAACCTACCTTCTCCTCCTACATTTCCTCAGGCTCTGGCTGCTGGAACCCTACCTTCCCCTCCTCCCCCTCCTAGGCTCTGGCTATCGGAGCATGACAGTAAGCTCTGCCCAAACTCCCTGCCCCCTATCCTTGCCACAGCTTGGTAGACCCTGGGGTTGATATCCCCCATCATTATGCCAGCTACCACCAGGGATGCCCATCCGAGGAAGGCCTCAGTTATACAAGAGTCCTCGGTATTGGTATGCCTTGATTTCCACAGGATAAATGCCATCCTGCAGGGAGAACCTGCGGAATGGAACTCACCCCTGCCATGTGGGCAAACTATGTCCGGGTCCATGACTTTTTGGCCCAGACAGCCGCCAAACCGACCAAGCCCTTGGTTGAGGAATCGGCCCCAGTGTCCCAGTCCCTGAGCCCGCGGGCTCCCCCTGCCCAGCACCACTACCCAGCTCAGAACCAGTGTCGGTAGTGACATCCTTGGGGCGCCTTCCTCTGGCAACGATCGCCCCACCAACAGCGGCTCCTGTGACAAGTGCACCCGTGAAGCCTGCCCAGTCAACTAGACCAGGTACATTCCTATGTGGTCCTTGGCCGCTGGGCCAGAAATCCTTTTGGTGGGGTGGCTAGCATCCCAAGGCTACCCAGCCTCTACACCAATGTTTAAGACTGTGTGGATCCTAGTTCATCGCCTCAGAACCGGGGTTCCAGTATTGGCTGGTTGTGGCTTACGGTCTGCCCAGAAAAGAACTTCAGGCTGCAGGATAGACATGCGGTCCCTGGAACCAAACGCGCCTTCTAAGGCTGGTAGGGATACAGTGCTACTGCCCAGGATAACTCGACCCTTAAGCCCCCTGGTCGTGCTCCTACCAGGTGCACCTGGTACCCATGTGGATGTCCCTGCCCAGGCTTCCCCGGAATTGGACCTTGCAGGGCCAAAGAAAAAACCTACGAGGTCATCATAATTGGGCATCTCAGCAGCATCAGTACCGCCATCACCCACAGAAACAAACTCCATCTCAGTGGGAGTGCTCAGGTGTCCCTGTCCTTCGCTGCAGCCCACTCCACTAGAGCAGGCGGGCAGTAGGGAAGACACCACTACCGACTGTCCTATCATGCTACGAGTATCCCACCCAATGCCCCTTCTGGGACAGACAGTACCCCTGGATACGGGGTGTGCTAGTGTTTCCCTCCTGGCCTTAACCTTGCCAGATGGGTTACCCAGGGGAGTTGGGGAAACCCTGAGGCCTGGCATCACCACTAAGGGCCCCCCCGGGTTGCCTCCCCCATCCCTGTCGGTCCAGGCCTGTTCTAACAAGACTACCTTGTTCTCTAACAAGCCCCCTACATTGGACACCAACCCGATCATGCCACCCCCCACTAGGATACGCTGCCACGGAAGAACTACTTCCTCCCACCGATTCTTCAGCAATATCCGCGAAGGAGCTGCCGAGTCGTGTTAAGAGGAGTGCCATCTGTGATGGACCTGCCATGCCGTCAGCTCCTCCCCTCCTGGCTATGAGAATTATCAGGACCGTTACCAGGGTACGCTTCCACAGTTGCCCCCCATCTTGTACACCGTCTGAACCATTGACTCCTCCTCCATCACCGGAGATGAAGTCTAACTTGCAGTCTTCCAGGGTTCTTGATGCCCCTAGCATGAAGAGTTCGGTGCTGGGATACCCACCGACAACTCCAGAAACCCACCGGCATCAGGTCAGCCCCTCTGATCCCGGTGGTTGTCAACATGGACTGCGTGCTTCCCATGGACCCCGGTGCTCCTGACGCTGCCCTTGGAACACCTCCCTCTTTATTGGGGCCTCCTCCAATGGCCCAGTCTCCACCAGGACTTCCTTCTCATACCATCTGGCCGGGTATTCCAGTACACCCCTTCCACCTATGGAGGACACTGGTAAATGTTGCGTGGTCCTGTCTTCTCCCCTGTTATTACCCCCTCGGCTGTGTGCCCCTTTATGGGCCTTAATTAGGACCTTGGCCTTTCCCTGCCCTGCTTGGTTCTGGGCTCCTCCCTTGTTCTTTCTCCTGGGTGGCCTATATATACCTAAAAAGGCCATGGAGGAACTTGAGCTCCTTGTGGCAGCAGGGATCCAGGGTCATTGCTCCTCCCCCTGCATTCTCAGACCTCCTCTCCCCCATGGATGCTTGTGCCGGAGGAGGATTGGAGAGGAAGTATTTTCAGGGCTGGGTCTTGAACCCCCAGTCTTGGGACTTGTCTAGGGAGTGCCCTGCTTTCTGTGCCACTGGCAGACTACTGTAAGGAGTGACATCCTTCCTTCTCTTGTTGTTTTGCCTCTTTCCCCCACCCTGTGCCCTACGCACACCTGATGGAGTGCGTGGCCTAACCTGCCACAGCCTGATTGGCTCTGTATGGTATTTAGAACTGCTGAGGGCTGTGGTGGGCATGGAGCTTCTGGTCAGTCCTCCCTGACTCTTGCTCAGTCCACTTTCTTTGTTTTCCTCTCCTTCCTGCTTGCGCTCGGTTTGCACTTCTGTTTGTCTTGGTGTTGGTAAGTCTCTGTGTGTTGTAGCCCTCCTCCTCCCTGTTTGTGCTGGTACTTGTCTCATTTGTATCCCTTGTGTGTGGGGCTTGTCTTGCCCAGTTCCCTCCCCCATTCACACCTGGTCCTGTCTCTTTGTTTGTTGGTTTCCCCTATGCCCTGAAATCCCTACTTTGTGTCTTGTTCTCTATTGTCTGTCTGTCCACAGGATAAGCCCTGTCCTGTGGTTTCCTCTTGGGTCCCTCTGTAACCTTCCTGGCCCCTTCTCTTGGCCTCAATTCCACAAGGACCTTCCTTTCAACCCCCAACTTTCTGCCTCTAGTTCCCTGCCACTCCCCGTTGCCTCGTCTCTGGCTCCCCCACCTCTGGTTCCCTGTTGCCTCGCCTCTGGTTCCCCATTGTCTTGCCTTGGGTCCCTCACTCCCTGCCTCTGGTTCCCTGCTCTCAGTTCCTGGACTCCCTCTCCCCAATTCCCTGTTCCTCAACCTCAATGATGAACTGCATGTTTTCTAGACCAGCTTGCCTGGTTTCTATGCTGAGCACTTCATCTCCTTGGTATCGGAGAGCGGCTGAGAGGTTTCCTTGCTACTCCTCGGGCCTCCTTTTCCTTTCTCCCCGCCAACCTACTTTTTCCTCCTCTCTTTCCTCAGGCTCCAGCTGCCGGAACCCTACCTCCCCCTCCTCCCCCTCCTAGGCTCTGGCTGTTGGAGCGTGACAGTGCATTATCTATGCTAAGGGAGCATTTGATTACAGCACTGCATATTTTTGGACAGAGTTTTCCTTTTTTTCTCTCTCATTGCTGTTTTTGCCCATTGATCCCTGCTGCAGCCTCTCACTCCTGCTTCATATGATGATGATGATTGATTATTATTATTTTTATAGTGCACCCCTACCTTAAAATGGCACTCAGAACTTTACAGTCATAAAGTTCAATATAAAAACACCTTAAAAACAACTGATTTAAGACAAAAGAGGGACGACAGAGTATATTAAGAGGAACCAGCAGTGAATCCTAAAAGCACCTGGAGAATAAATAAGTCTTCAGGTTTGTTTTAAAGGTGAGGAGGGAGGAGCTGAAAAAGACGTCTGGAGGGAACGAGTTCCACACTTAGGGTCATGCCCCAGCAAACGCCCAATCACTGTCAGGATCCCAAAACAGTGAGTGGTTTCTGGGTGCAAATAATCATCAGGAGCCTTGGCTCCAGGAGCAAGTCTTGAATATAGCCGGGATCTATACTGTTCAGGGCACTGAAAACCAGCAGCGCAATTTTAAATTAAATCCATTGCTCTACAGACAGCCAATGTAGAGAGCACAGGGTGGGCATCATGTGATTATGCCTGCCCAAAACAGTAAGCAGCCACACTGCCACATTCTGAACAAGCTGCAAGTGATGAATAAGCACCTCTAGAAGCCCATAGAAGAGCAAGTTACAAAAATCGATCCTCATGGTCACCAGGGCATGGTTCACTGTTGAAAGTTCAGCTTGGATAAATAAGGGCATAGCTTACACAGACTGCATAGTTTAGAAAAGCATCTCCGAACCATGTCCATGTCAGATACCTGATTTTTCATGGACGGAGCATGGAAGATGATGCCCAAGTTCTTTACCTGGTCCATCACCTCCACCTGAACCCCCTAAATATGAAAGGCCAAAGGGACGCAAGGGCATCCTCATATCGGTTTCCCCTTCCCATCATCATCATCTCAGTCACTCCCGGATTGAGCATGAGGTAGCTTCAATGCATCCAGCTGGCATTCTTCCAAGACAGAGGCCAAGACATTAGAGTTCATGGGGCAAAAGATATACAGTTATGTATTATCAGCATACGGATGATAATGCCATGCTCAGTCATGACATCCCCAAAAGGTGTATACAACATAGAACAGCATGGGCAAAAGAACTGAACCCTGGGGAACATCGCCTTTCATCTTGGGGATGACACATAACCATCCATCACCACGGATTGACTCCGCTCCTCTAGGTACGACTCAAACCACTGACTGGCGGCTCCCATCACAGCAGCAATGTCCCTCAGCCACTGAAGCAGCAACCCATGGTCAATCGTATTGAATGCTGCCACAAGGTCCAATATGACCAAAATGGCCAGCTGTCCTCAATCTAAGATCATTAGCAGATAATAGCAGGGTAGGGCTGTGGCTCAAGTGGTAGGTGCACATAATTGGCATGTATAAGGTCCCAGGTTCAATTTCTAGCATTTCCAATTCAGGATCTCTGGTAGTAGCACACCTGTGCTGGTCTCTGGAAGAGCTGGATTTGGAGCCAAATTTGAAACTAGGGATGTGCAAACACAGTTTGGAAGTTTGGAGTTTGGACCAAACTTGAATAGTTCAGTTGACTGAATCAAATCCAAAGCAGTTCAGAAGGCAAAAAAACCCAGTTTTGAATGTACAAATTCAGTTCGGAAGTTCAGAATTCAACCAAACTCAAATAGTTCAGTCAACTGAATCAAACTTTCAAACCAAACCTAACCAAATTTCCAAACTCAGTTCTGTTCGCACATCCCTATTTGAACCCCCTGTTGCTGTATGTTGTGACAATACTGGGCTAAGATGAACCACTGGTCTGACGCAGTTAGGAAGCTCCTTATATCATTCATCAGCCTGAAAAGTGTGGTCTCTACGCAGTGGGAAGGCCAAAATGCAGATTGGAATTTCCCCAAGGTATTATTGGAGTCCAGATGCTTCTGCAACTGTACTACCATGGCCTTCTTAACAACCTTAACTCTTTTTAAACCTGGTAGCATCCTAGGGTTGGGTTCAGCATCTGGTCAGCTGCTATGAATTACACCCAGATGTAATGATCCTCAAGGAGTCTTTCTGGAATTTGTGGAGAGAGTCAGAGAACAAGTGGGGTGGGGGTGGGGGAGAAGATGAGCAACAGAAGGGTGAGACGGAACAAAGTATATGTATAATTGTGGTGGGGTAGGGGCCTCATTAAATATCATAGACAAGGGGGAGCATGATTTTAAAAGCTTGAGAACCACTGTTATGGAACACATTAGTCTAGGCAAGACTAGGGCTGATGTGGTAGGAGCTTTTACTGTGCTGCAATTCCATTCCGAAAACTCGGCATCCGATGTTGCGCCCCATAGAATCCCGCCCGGTACCTCCGCGATTCTGCATTTGCGGCTTCAAGAATCCACAGATATGGCATTTATGTGCTTTATTGCTTTTTCCAATCGTCGCCATTGTCGCTTACAATCAATGGTCTTTTTCCGCCTTCTGACAATTTAATATATGAGAGACAGTCATGAGCATTTATTGTGGTTCCACGAACAGAGTATGCAGCACTAGTGTGCTGCTGTGCATGTGTGTGCTGTGCTGCTGACTGCTGGTGTAAATTGTCCCTCTGTGCCGCAATGACTGCCCATTCTTCTCAAATACATACATGCATATGTTCTGGGTGGGAGTTCAAGGAATGGTGTTTTTATTTAATGATAAATAGCTCTTTTATGTAAACGTAAATTGACCTCCAAACTAAAGTTTTTTGAGGAAAACTCCTGGTGGGAGTTTTTAGGTGACCTGTGTATTGGTTGACCTAGTCATTTTTTACATCATAGGACCGGCTCAGAAAGTTGAAGGAATGAAGTGTGAAGTCCATTCAGAAGAGTTTGTTACAATCCTCATTCCACATGTCCTCAGTCTAGAAAAAATCAACAGAACACTATTGGCATAATTGTTAAAGTTCCCACTTGGTGTACAATTTTAAGCTCTCATTCCATGGGTTTGAATCCCCACTGTTCCATGTCACTTTTAAAAATTTTTTTACATTACTGTTATTCTAGGTTAATCATAAAATTATTGCTGTGTTGTGTTATCAGGACACAACGAGCAGTGTCCCCTCCTTCCCCCTCTAAGCACTCAGAGTCACAGGCACAGCTAGAGATGAGCTCAGCTCAGCTGAGTGAATGACATTCATCTGTATCATTGAAATTTTACCTTCTAGTGTGCCAGGACTGTTTTTTTTATAGCAATAATAAATCTGTGTATGTGGTCACTCACACTCAGAATGTTACTTCAAATGAAATACTGTTCTATTCTACTTTTTAATTAAAAATTCTATTTCTAACTTTAAATGTTAACTTAAAACAAGAATGATCACTCTGCGTCTCTCTACTACGTTTACTGAGGCGCCCTGTGCCGTCCTATACTGTCCTGACTCCGGACTCTCCTCCCATGCTCCTACTACATAGACAGAGTGAGATGGTTTAAAGCTGTAGCCAGACGGACCTGCCCCACCTCGTCCACATGGGTCATTTAATTAGTAATGGACGCACACCAATAAGCACAGACCTTCCCTGTGACTGACAGCTGACAGCCACAGACATTTAACGCAGGTAGGCAGGCTTTATTTCACGTTGGCCATGTGAAAGCATGGCCCCCTCGGAGTCACAGTCACAAGAGATGATGAGCTGAGTGAATGACATTCATCTGAATGAATGTGAATGACACAGTTACATTGTGAATTCCATTCAAGGGTGTGTGAATGACATTCATCTGCATCACACACCCGCCGCCACACCTACCTCTTTGTTATGTTAACAGTTAACATTAAACAGCTAACTACAGTAAGTAGGGTAGGGACTGGGAGTGAACGTTACGTGAACTCCCCCACCCTCTAAGTGTTCCACCCTCTCTCCTTCTAGATTGTCCCTGCATTGCAGTCTTTGATTGGCTAAGCTATATTCTTCTGCTCGTAACAACCACCTCCCCCCCAACTCCGTCTGCCTCACTGCCACTGTCTGCCATTCTTGCCTCTTATAATTTTAAGAACCTTTGTATATGGATTGTGTAGTTAACAAATGACAGTGAAATAATCGCCTAAGAGAGAGTGATTTTTGAGACAGGTCCCACTCCCTGCCCAAGGATGAGGGGAACGCACAGGGAACGACAGATACACATGTATTCCCATTTTACGTATGGGGAACTGAGACTGAGGTTGTGACTTCTCCAAGGCCACTCAGTGATTTCACTGGCTATTTCAATTTGAGCCCTGGTCGCCTAGGTCCAAGTCCAGCACCTTATCTACACATTTAGAGCGTTAAAAGAGTCCTTCTCGTGTGGCTCAGCATCTCTGCTTTGTGGTAGATGTACAAAAGATTCCACCCTTTTTCTGCTTAAGTCCCTTCTAATCATCTGGCTTATAAAGTAAGTAGGCACACACACACACACACACACACACACATTTTAAAGCCAAAATGGGTACTCATGGAATACTAAATTAGTAGTGCCAATTGGCTAATCCACAAATGGTAGGTTGAATAATGCATATTTGATGGGTATCCCCATTTATTTATTCAAATGCATAGTTCCCATCCAATAGGTCCCATCTATAGTTCCCATCTATAGTTCCCATCCAAAACCCGTACAAAAATATAACATTGTAACAAAATAAATATAATAAACTCTCAACTTTTAAAAAGTTTTTTAAATTTTAAATTTAAACTTTTTTAACGCGCCTCCTCAAACGCGACATCCTGCCTTGCAGCAGGCTCAAACTTTCACCAATATGGCATGTTGGCATAGTTGTTAAGGTTCCTGCTTGTGGTACAGTTTGTAGCTGTCATTCCATGGGTTCGAAACCCCACTGTTCTGGTTCACTTTAAAAAAAAAAGTTTTACTTTTACATTACTGTTGTTGTATGTTAATCATACAATTATTGCTGTGCTGTATTGCTCATGGCATACTTTCTATGCCCAAAAAAATATGCTTAGTTATTACATTAACCAATAGCCAAGATTCACACAGCAAGAATCAAGCAAAATGATTCCCAGCCAGGGACAAAGCACGCAGCATCGCTGCTAGGCAACGAGCAACAACGCCAGGTGGGGAGGGAGATTTAAACTGGGCACACAGCAGCACCGGGACGTGGTGTGATGGAGCCAGGCCGAAGGGAGAGGAGAGCGGAGGGCAACACAGGAATGGAGGAGGAGGAGGCACAGGTGGAGGAGGAGGAGTTGTCCCCCCCGGAGACGGGGGGGGCAGGGGGAGGAGTGGCCGTGCCGCCTGAGGGTGGGGGGGAACTCACAGCACTGGTTGGTGGTGGTGGAGGTGGTGATGGGACTGGGATAAATAAATGCACAGGCTCAGCACTGACAGCCTCAGACCCCCGCCTAGGCAGGGCAGCGCGGATGCGCTTAGCATACCGGTCCCCCCGCGGGGTCACAGCGTTTACATAGAGTGGCACCGGGTCTGACTCTGGCCTGTGCCCAGTCGTGTGCAGGCACAGCAGCAGCTGCATTCCTGCTGTCTGTCTGTCATCACCTCTCCCACCCCTCTGTATTGGCTGCTGGTTGAGTGTCCTCCTCGACTCACCTCCCTGGTCTGTGTGTTGAATGCCCTCCTGTATGTGTGCTCTGCTTGGTTTCAGCAGCTGTGCTTTCCACACCACACACCTCACTTGTTCTCATTACAATGTTGCAGCCGCTAGCCGGTGCCCTTATCACCTGTCATTTGAACTAGTCCCCATCCCGTCCTGTCCCCCCAGGTCTTGAGGAGCCCCCCTTTCCTTGTAGTTAGTATCAGGCGTGTGCTGCTGGACCATGGCTGGATGCTGCTCTTCCCCAGGGCTCACGGGCATAGCAACCCATAGCTGGAGCTTCTTCGAGACTATGGCCTTGTGTGACCTTTGGCATTCCCCGGCCGTGCAATTGCTCGCCAACTGCCCGGACAACCGCACAGGTGCCTATGCAAGTCTGAGTTCTGGGCTCTGCTACTTTGGGCATAAGGTGAGCGCCTGCGACTGCTGACTGCATGCGAAGATGCTGGGCCTCCATCCCTTTCCTGATGGTCACATCCCGGAGATGAGGTGCTCGCATGTGTTGTGGTCCACAGAGGAGACCGTGTCTGCTCTATATGTGTGCAGCCTGTCTGTTTTCACAACCTGTCTTGCCCTGCCCTGACTGTGTCCTTCTTTGGTTTTGTCCATGGGGTCCTTGGGTACCAGTGGTCATGTGGTGCCGCCTATGACCACCTGTTGGAACTGGGTCACCTTCTGTGGCCCCCAGATGCCGACTATGGCTTGCTGGAGCCCACCACACTGGAGCTGATGGTGCTGGCTGGTGTGTGGTCCCGATCCGATTTGCAGGTGGGGCTGGTCGCACACCACATGTCTGCGCTGGGATACCGTTGGGGCATGCTGCAGTGGCCCCACTATGTGCACCTACTGGGACACCCAGCCCTGGCCTGTTCTTGGCTCCCTGCAGCTGTCTGTGCCTGTGAGGCCCCCTGTGCCTTCTGTGCCCTGGGTGCATCTGGCCCTGATGTGAGAGCTCCCACCTCTGCCCTATCACCGTGGGTCGCTGCCCTCCTCCTCCATGATGTCCAGGGCTTCCTCCAGTGCTGTCTGGTCCCTGGGGTACTGCTGCACCTGTCTGTACCTGTGTGGGCCCCCTCCACGGGGCCCCCCTGTCCACCTCTGCGACTGCTGTTAAACTCTGTGGCTGCCTTTTCCTGTGGCTGTGTCCTGAATTGATCTGCGAGCCGACACCCAGCGCACCAGAGTGCTGTGTGCTGAGCTTCCTACTCTGGCTGTGCCTGCCACCCCCCACCAACCACCCTTGGGTGACTCTGTGACCGTGGGGTCCTGGGACACCCTGACCGCACCTCCCGGCATCCTCCTGGGGGGGGAGGGTTGGACCGGCTGCGATGTAATAATGTAACTTAATGCAATGTAAACTGATGCAATGTAAACTGAAATCACAATTCTCTTGATATTCAATGATGCAATGTAACAATGCATCGATCACAATTCATATAACACTGTGAATGTAAGGGAGATCAATGTAACACAATGTAAGGGAGATCATATTATTATTTTTGTTTTTCATAATGTATGTTGTAACTGTCTGTATCCCAGTTTAACCACACAGATCCAGCTTCTTCTTATCTAAGTCATGCAGCCAGTCCTTATTCAGAACCATGACATCCAATAAATAATAAATAGTATTTATTATTTTCAGAGTGTTTTCCAATTTGCCATCCCAGTGCATTAACTAGGGTTGGGATTGAACGTGATGATTTCCCCTGTCCCCCACCTCAAAGAGTTAGCAAACTATCAGTTCTCTCCCCGCCCTCCCCCTGACCAAGAGAGTGATTTGATTTCCAACTTGCCATCCAGTGCAGTAGGTTGGTTGGGACTTGGGAGTGAACATACGAACTCCCCCGCCCCCACCTCAAAGAGTTAGCAAACTAACAGTCCTCCCCCCCAACTCCCTGTCCCCTCCCCCCCAACCGAGAGACTGATTTGATTTCCAACTTCCAACTCAGCACACAGCACTCCAGTGCAGTAGGTTGGTTGGGACTTGGAAGTGAACATACGAACTCCCCCGCCCCCACCTCAAAGAGTTAGCAAACTATCAGTCCTCCCCCCCAAACTCCCTGTCCCCTCCCCCCCCGGCCGAGACAGTGATTTGATTTCCAACTTGCCATCAAGTGCAGTAGGTTGGTTGGGAGGGAGTGAACACATGAACTCCCCTGCCCCCACCTAAAAGAGTTAGCAATTGCAAACTATCAGTCCTCCCCACCCAACTCCCTGTCCCCTCCCCCGACACTAACAAAATGGGCTACTTTTTTAAGCTAAGAAGTAGGAGCTACAGAATGCACTGTTATCACAGTTGCAGTATGATTGTATACCTTTGCCATATGCCTGTATACCTTTGCCATACCTCCATCTGTGTTCAGTAGGGATGGGTGGACGCGGTTCGGTAGTTCGGAGTTCGGCCTGAACTCGGCCTGTTCGGATGACCGAACTCGAACCCGAACCCGAACGTGAACATACCGAACAAACCGAACACCAAACGGCGAAATGGCCGAACAGTTCGGCCAGTTCGGATCGCGTTCGGGTGAGTTCAGGTGGCAAAAAAAGGTTCACTGGAAGGTCAAACATGACAGGGAGGTGTCAGTCACTGAGGAGCAGACTTCCAGGCACCAGGGGTGGAGAGGCTTGCAAGAAACGAAACTAATTATCTGCCTCCCCTCTTCCCAACACCTTCTGAGCTAGTCACTGTTCCTGAACAGCAGGCGTTGAGTAGGATTTTTAGATTGCTTTAAGTTTCATTTCAGTTTTGTACTGAAATGAAACTTAAACCATAAACTAAAACCTTGTATTATGCACTGTACAGACTCATTGAGTATGTATGTATTTCACTACAGACTCCTCTTCTGTTTGTGATTCCCCCCCATCCCATATAAATGGGATGTATATATATCCATATATATCCATATATACATCCATATATATGGATATATGGATATATATATATCCATGTATATCCATATATATATATGGATATGGATATGGATATGGATATGGGATGGGGGGATAGATAGATAGATAGATAGTTGTAGGAGTTAGCTTAGTGATAGAGATAGCGTTAGTGATTTAGTTTTAGTGTTTGTAGGAGTAGGTCTGTACTTATTAGATAATCAATTTAGTTCATACATTTAGAATAGTTAATAGCAGTTAGATTTAGTGTAGATAGATATATATAATATTAGATTAAAAATAAAAATAAAAAAACCCATACAAAAACAAAAAAAACAAATAAAAAACAAAAGAAAATCATATAAAACCCAATAAAAACAAAAAAAAACATATATAAAAAAACCCACCCATAACAACATTTCCTGAATGGCCAAACAGAACAGCCGAATGGCCTAACCGAACAGCCTGTTCAGACGACCGAACACAGCGGACGAACCCGAACCCGGCGAACTAGCTGAACGGACGAACCGAGCGGACGAACCGAACGCAGCCGAACCGAACTGCCGAACCGAACGCAGCCGAACCGAACGGCCGAACCCAAACCGTGATCTGTTCGCCCATCCCTAGTGTTCAGATTGCTTTTATTAACTAGAATATATACCATGTGTCCAGCTATGATCAGTGATTGAAAGATGATAAAGCACCTATAGGAATGAATACCAAATAATTTGTATTCGATGTTGGTATTAATATGTACTACAGGTTGGTAGCTCTGGCAATCATTTTGGTTGGAAATACAATTTGTTTTATTCTCCAGACATATGAATATTTTTTTACAATATAACATTTTAAAATATGAATATTTTGTTACAATATAACATTGTAAAAAAATTAATATAATAAACTCTCAACTTTTTACATATTACTTTTTTAAAATGCCCATTTTGGGGGGTGGTGTTTAAAACTATTCAGGAACCATAACATTAAATTCAAACAATTTCATCCCGCTTCCTTGATTAATCTGGGATCAAAATCGAGCTCCATAGTAAAGTTTTTGGTCCTACACTCCTGGTGGGAGTTGGCATAGTGGTTAAGGGTCCTTCTTGCTATATAATTTGAAGCTATCATTCCATGGGTTCAAATCCCCACTGTTCCATGTCACTTTAAAAAGAAAAAATTTAAAAAACTTTTACATTACTGTTATTGTATGTTAATCATACAATACTGAGGCACGGTGCGCCGCAACCATTCCCATGCTCCCCTCCCACTCCCACCAGCTAGACAGAGATGGCTTAAGGCTGTCACTATTAGCCTGACGGACCCACCCCACCTCGGCCACACGGCACACGGGTCATTTAATTAGCAATGGACGCACACCAATAAGAACAGTTCTTTCCTGTGACTGACAGCTGACAGCCACAGACATTTAACACAGGGAGGTGGGCTTTATTTCATGTTGGCCATGTGGTGCATTTTTACATGTCAAATCTATCTCAATTCAACACTGACAGAATGGCTTTGGCAGGGTTTGCTTCAATCCTTGATGGACTTATTAGAATTGTTAAGTTAAATTTAAAAAAAATGTATGTGATCTCTCACTGTATTGCATGCTTTACATTAGTAGGGCTTTTGTCATTAATAGTGCATTGATATGTTTTATTTTCCAATCCCATATCAGGGGAAATTATGGTGGACATTGCTTCGGCAATTTGGGCCACAGTCTGGGACACTGCAGATGCAGTTCAAAACATGATCTCCAGACAGGAGAAAATTGGTAAGGATTTCTCTAAGATCCATAGTACTAAGTTGTGAATAGTGTTTCCTTAAAACAAAATTTTTGCTGCTGTTCAAGAATGCATACACTAACTGCATTCCATTTTTACAGAAAATCAACTAGAGGCACAAATGGAATTGCTCCAGAATTTGAGGGAGGAAAATAAAGCCCTTCGTGTGTTGCTCGCAGAAGTGCTCGAGGAGGTGCGGCTTACGCAGGGACTAGTAAGAGCGGATAGTTGATTTTTAAAGTTAAATAATGTTAATGAACAACATATTTTTTTACATAGTTCGTTTTAAATTATTTTTTCTATTAGTTTGTTTTTCAATTATGTGCATTTTTGCTCATTATTTAGCTTTCTGTCTGACCTGTACATGTAGTATTCTCCTACTCACTTGAGTAGGATACTGCAGCAGCTTGTCCCTTGCCCTTGCTATGAAAGTCTAGTATGTTCAACAGGGAATGAGAGTGGATAGAATGTTTACCAACTGATCATTAATAATTCTCCAGGCACCTCAGGGCCATTTTGCAATCATTCCATCCATCCAGCATTGGGGTGATTCATTCCCTTATGTTGACTGGTGCTGCCAGTATGTCACTGCCAGTCCCAAACCAGTAAGAAGTTATATTCCCCAAACATATGTGATGCCATCTTCCAGAATATTTCCCAACCCTTTCCTAAACACAGCTATACAACTGGACTTCCCTTGACCACATCATCTTTACTGGCACTGTCTGTCACCCAATTGTACCACCACTTAATTGTGCGATGGGACTCCCATTGTGCGATGGAATTCTTTTATAAACAACAACAAAAATTACTACTACGTGCAAGTAAGTTTAATTTGGTGTCCCCTACATGACATTTACTCTCAACAAGAGACATTTTTGCAAGTAAATAACTGTTCCCTTAATTTTTTTGGTCCACAACACTCATGATTTATAAACTTCTATCATATCCCCCTCCCCTCTCAGATCATGTGTGCCTCACTCTCTTCTCAAATGTAATGAGTCCAAACCAACTGAGTGTCTCTTCAAATGTGGAGGCACTCACATCACAGGTCAGCTGAGAAAATGACACATACATCGAAACACACACACACAGTATAGTTACCTCTTTCTTATGTTAGAAGGTAGCTAGGGAATGTCTGTGAATTTAGCAGTCCTCTCCCTATTTATTTATTTTTTCTTATCAAATTCTCCATTCCATTTCCCACCAACTGGCTATACAGGCTTTATTCCATGCTGCACAATGGGCTGTTGTGCTAGTTTTAATTTACAATGTATCGCAATGCAAAAATAGCACAGTGCCATTGATTTTTAATAGTTAATTTATATGCATATTTTAAAATCCCTCCCAGCAGCCAACATTAACAAAATGGGCTACTTTTTAAAGCTAAAAACTAGGAGCTACAGAATGCACTGTTATCACAGCTTCTGCAGTATGATTGTCTACATAGGCCTTTGCCAGTCCACCCCACCCCACCACCACCACCCCCGTCTGTGTCCAGATTTCTTTTATTAACTAGAATATATACCATGTGTCCAGTGTATGATTAGTGACTGAAAGACAATAAAGCACATATAGGAATGAATACCAAATTATTTTGATTCGATGTAAGTATTAATATGTACTACAGGTTGGTAACTGTGGCAATCAATTTGGTTGGAAATCCAATTTGTTTTATACTCCAGATGAAGGCAAAACCAACTCTTCACATCTTATAAAAAACCCACTACTGGCTTGTGGGGAAAAAATTTATTGTGGTTGGAAAATTCCACATGACTCCATATGAAAATGGCAATTGGATCACTACTCGATCCTTGAAGAATACTGGCAATGCCAGTGGCTACAAACAGACTGTGTAGCTGTTGCGTGTTCCTGTCATGATTTTATCCATGTTCCTGAAAAGAAAAAGAAAAAAAAAGCACACTTAGTCACGCTGATCGTTGTTCAGTTTGCATTTTTGATATTTAATAAAGAATTTGAAGGAACACTTTTTATAAAAATCCTAGCTATCACATATTATATAAATGTATGCTACTTGTACATAGACAAGTACGTGTACACATACTGTACTGTACAAGTATGTGTACAGTACGGATCTGTACACAGATCTGTACTTGTACTATACATGTACAAGTACGTGTACACATTGTACATGTACACATACATACTTGTATGTGTACATAGGCCATATGTATCCTTTTTAAAAAAAAAAATAATACTTAGCTTTAACTTTGGATTGATCACTTCTCTTGCCTGCTGTTCTTTCAGTCGTACAGACCATCATTTTCCCTAAATAGCCAAGATGAATATTAAATACATTAATTTATTTTTAAAAACACACTATTTCCTTGATGCACACAACACACTGAGTGCAAGCATTCCTATGCTACTTCCACATGGACCACCCCATGTGATTCCCAAGTCCAGTTTGCCTATGTGTCATTCCCTTGAGGCCATGACCGCACAGCATCCATGGCTTTTGGAATCATTGGTGGGTGCTGTTATCCGGAAAAATAGATCCATGTTCCAGAGTTCTGCAATCTATTCACGCGAGTTCTGCAAACTGTGTGTGAGAAACAGAAAAAGACAGCACAACTTAATCACTGTCTGACTACACAATCACTACACAATCAAAGACAGCAGAAACACTGACACTTCATTACAGCAACACAACCTTTCCTGCTCATCACAAGCAGACACTGGCCAAGCTTACCTCCTGTCCTCACTCAGTGCTCTTGTATACCTTCCAAGATTTCGTCTGGGTGGTCATAACCTTTTTTCTGGTGACCAATTGCCTCTGAGGTGCACCTCATTATTTCCTCATCTGTGACTTGCAGGAAATCCTTAGTAATTTTAGGTAGGAATGACCTGTTCATTTTCATAATGCTAGGCGCGCGAGATTTAAACTGGACAAACTAGTTCTTTTATTACCTACAATTGTGCCCGGACAGCTGAATAAACGTTCTGATGGGACACTGCTGGCAGGACAACCAAGGAGTGTGATTGCCAAACAGTAGAGTGCTGCCCAAGTCTCTCTTTTTCTGCCCAGTAAATGAGTGGATCGTTAGTGTGGAGGAATTTTTATAATAAGACCCTTATGAACTGAAAACCGAACAAGAACCAGAATAAAATGGAGGACAGAGGGATGTCGGGTAAAGAGAATCATCCTCTGCTGAAATAAACTTTAGCCTTCTTAACAAAAGCTAATTACCTTGACCATGCAGGCTGAGAACAGTTTCACACTGTTCCTTTTATAAGTAGATAAGAGATAGATAACCTTGCAACTGCATAAACTAATTGAATTGTTTAGACTTGCTAGATCAGCCATATTGTTTTGAGAACATCCTTGCTGATTATGTAAACAATTGCTGTAGCCTTTCA
>QEPC01014436.1:1718267-1740780 GCA_003113815.1 Sphenodon punctatus | reverse complement strand
CATAATTTGACAAGGAACAATTTTTTCAGAGTGCATTAAGTCTGTTATTTGCATGTATACAAATTGTGTATACAGTTCATACAATGAAGTTAAGAATGTGAGTGTAGACAACATTATACAATTCATTCTACAGAATGAAGTTCTGTAGAAACAGACTTAATGCACTCTGAAAAAATTGTTCCTTGTCAAATAATGGTCCTTTATTATTGAAACAAGTAATCAGTTAGTGTCTAATTTGAATAGAGATATAGAATTGCAAAAGGTAAAACATCAGCAAACACTTGATCCCCCTGAATATTTAGAACTAGTTAAAACTACAGAACAAAAAAATGAAAGTATTTGGGTAATTCATTCTTTAGCAAACGCCTCCTAGTGGAGCAGTTATTGATTTGGGGGCAGTTGTGTATATTTCTGCTCTATAATACCTTATTGAATATATAACGACTGCAGAACCCAGCAGGGATCCGTGGACAGCTCTTTAGTGGTTTTGCTCATTCCTGTCAGGAAGGCTCAAGCAGGTGGTGATGGGCAATTCTTCATTGTCCTTCTGCCCCCTCTCCTATGGGGTTCCACAGGGTCCCATCCTGTCTCCCCTCCTGTCAATGTGTATCAAAGGTCACTGGGTGAGATCACGCATAGATTTGGGGTGCGCTGCCATCAATATGCAGATGACACCCAAATCTATCTTTTTCTTCTGATCCAGGTCCTGCAGTATCAATGCTTATTCAGTGCTTGGCTGCTATTGGAGACTGGATGTGGATGAGCCAACTGAAGCTGAATCCAGACCAGACTAAGTGATGTTGGTTGTCCAGCCATGTGACATAAGGGGGATTGGGACACCCATCATTGATGGAGTACAGCCTCCCATGGTTACTCATCAGATCATCAAACATTTTATTGGTTCAGCAGATTTTGTTATTCACAATACATAAAACATAAATCATTTTACTATTCATATTTCTAAAAACATAAAAACTATGGGGTAAATTAAGCAGCAGATCCCACGAATCATATTTGGTTAAATAATTTGAGCTATTCAGCTCATCATTTTGTTTTCCCTCTCCACAATTAATAAAAACATTGCCACTGCTTGATTTGTGCTTCGTCCGTTAGAGTTAATATCTCCTCAAAAGTCTTTGACTGATCTAAGGTCCCGTCTTCGAGCACAGGTCCCCATGGTTACTCAGGTCCATAGTCTTAGACCACATTCACACCTGCCCTTTGGTGCAGTTTTTGGCTCCAGGAATGAATCCAGAAGCCAAAACGTGTGGGATTTGTCCAGTGTGAAAGCCCCACTTTCCCCCCTACGCTTTGCTGGTGATCACTCAGAAGAGTGCAGAGCAGGGAAATCCAACTCAGTACTCTTCTGGGTGATTGCCGGCAAAGCCACATGGCGAGGGGGCGGGATGTTGCACCAGAAAAACCCTGAGCATGTTTTGGCTTCCGGATTCATTCCCGGAGCCAATACCTGTATGGAAGGGCAGGTGTGAATGTGCCCTTTGGGTGCTCCTGGATCCTGAGCTGCGGCTGGAACATCAAGTCACAGCCGTGACCAGGAGTGCCTTTCACCAACTCCATCGGGTGAGAAGACTGCGTCCTCTCAGATAGGGATTTGGCCACCCTCATCCACACCTTCATTACCTTGAGGCTAGACTACTGAAATACACACTACATGGGGCTACCCTGAAGACTGTTTGAGAGCTGCAGCTTGCGCACAATATGGTGACCCGCCTTTTGATGGGGATGAGTTGCTGGGAGAACATAACACCGGTGCCTCACAGTTTGCACTGTCTCCCAATAGTGTTCTGGGCACAATTCACAGTACTGGTTTTGACCTATAAAACCTTAAACAGCCTGAGCCCCACATAGCTAAAGGGCTGCCTTCCTCCACAGTCTTCCAGATCAGTCAAGAGTGCACTCTTGCAAGTTCCATCATTGGCCCAAGTCCATATGTCCAGGGCATGCAGAGAGACATTCTCAGTGGCTGTTCCACTGCTTTGGAACTCCCTTCCCTTGGCGGTTCACCTGAGCCTTAATATGAGTGTCTTCCAGAGACAGTCATTTAATGGGCAGAGGTAGATCTGGGGCTGGTGTGTGTGTGTGTATTATATAATGTGAGCTGCCCTGAGCCTTAGGGAATAGGGTGGGGTAAAAATCTAAATAAAAAATAAATGTATGGTGCGCTGATACCTTGAGTATTGCATAGCGTTCTGGCAGGCCACCCCATCTCAAAAAAGATACAATACAGAGGTGGGAAAATGATGGCTCAGGAGCTGCATGTAACTCTTCGGCACCTGTACTCAGCCTCTCACCAGAAGTGACTTTCTGGGGGTGTGCCCTGAGGCTCCCTCAGGAGCAAGAGAAGCTGAGCCACAATTTCTTTGATCAGAGCCTCCTGGGGGTTAGGAGAGCAGAGGGAGCATGCCCTGTGCTGCTATTGCTGCTGAATCAATCCCACAGTTCTCATGGCAGTCAAAGCTTTGATGTGAGGGTGTGGGGAATTTGGGGCTAGCCACACTGCCCTGTCCCCTGGATTGAGTGAAGCTGCAATTGATGTGATGCATCTTGTGGCTCTCGCTGATATGAAAATTTTAGTATACAGCTCTTGAGCCTGGGAATTTTGCCCAACCCTGATATAAAAGAACTAAATGTGAAGGGAAGGGCAATAAAAGTGATCAAATGTATTGACTAGCTTCCATAAGAGGTGAGTTGTGATAGATTAGGGTTCTTCAGCATAGAGAAGAGGATATGATAGAAGTTTACAAAATCATGATTGCTGTGGAACAAGTAAATAGAGAGCGGTTATTTACGCTATTCAAATCTAGTGCAGCTCCCGCAGCGCCAAGGAAGTTTGTGGGAAAATAGCCTAAATGGAAGCAGATTTAAAACTGGCTGCTTTCAGACATTACTTAAAAGGGGTGGGAACTTGTGCAAATGCAACTTTTTGTAATTGTGGGGATAGTGCCTGTGAGAATGCACTAATGAGAACACTTGTGCATTACTGGGTCTCCAAATGTAGCCTTTACAAAAATGCGTTTTCTCACATGATAAAGGGGATTAGTGCATTCTCAAAGGCACTAACCACCACAATTACAGAGACGTGGTCATTACTGCACTAGTTCCCACCCCTCCCATGTAACATTGGGAAGCAGCCTAACACAAGGAAGTACTTTTTCACACAACGTACAATTAACTTGTGAAACTTGTTGCCAGAGGATGTTACGGCCAATAGCATAATGGTTTACAAAAGGATTGGATATGTTCTTAGAGTATAGGTCCATTGGTTGAGGAACATAAGAGTGTTGGTAGCTGGGAATAAATAGTAGGCAATGGATCAATCCATTATGATTGCCCGTTATGTTCTTAACAAGTAAGCAAAACAAAACACCTGAATAACCTGCTACATGCATATAATTTCCATGGCAAATACTTGTTTAGATATTCAGTGGACTATCAAAAAAAGTGAAATGCATTAATTAATTAATTAATTAATTAAATGCCTGTTCGTTTCAGCTCTTCTGGTCATCCAGGGCCACAGAGAGACAAAGACTGCATCAGGCAGATCAGAAAGATGCTCTGCCTACGGCCCTCTCTGGAATAAGTCCAGACATGTTGCTCCCATCAATCAGCTCCTTGGTGACCAGACTGATTTTCCATACAACAGCTGAGCCACAGAGGCAGCAGGACCATCCGAATCCCCCCTCGAGAGCTCCTGAGCTCAAGACCAGTGCTGCTGCAGAAGACAGTTCACACGTTACGTTAGTTGCACGGGAGCCATAAACATGGGTAACCTGAAAGAAGAGGATGATTTTGGGGGAAGGAGGCCGCAGCCATTTTTTTCCCATTTAGAGAGTGACCCCCTAAAGCAGAGAGCCTGGTCCTTGTTGCTTCCATTAGCATCTGGCAGAAGTACCTAACTCCAAAAGGCTGAGTGGCCCAGAGGGTGGCTGGAGGGAGCTGTGCAGGGGGACTGGGCTTTGCATGCTGCTGGGGATCTGCTTCAGCTGGATGACTCTGTGTCCCCTCCCCCAGGTAAACAACTACCTAACTCCATAAGGCTGAGCAGTCCAAAGGGCACCGCCAAAGGCCCTTTTTACTTGCTTTCGACAGTAGCTTGGAGGATCTGGGCCCCACGCACAGAAATGGAAGTGACCCTTCCACAGCAAACACCAAAGAAATGATGACAGCAGCACAAGGGAGTAGAACCCATGCCCTCTGGTGTCCTGAGCAAGGAGTCTTACTGCTAAACCACTGAGCACTGCTTGCAGCAAGGTCTGTTTTTGGTCCTCAAGAAGGTAAAGGCCTCGGCTCCAAGAACAGTGTTGCTTACGCCCAGTATTTTCACAGAGGATACTGGGGGCATATCTGCCTTCTATTGATTCCATTTGCCTGAAGCCCTTTTTATTTGCTTTTGACAGCATGTGTGCTCTGTTGGTTTTGTTTGTGCAAGGCCTGACATGTGGCCCTTTTTATTTGCCCTTGACAGTAGTACATGGAGGATACTGGGAACTTGTGCAGTATTGCACAAGTCTTGACAGTGAGATTAGAACCCACCAGCTCTGGGTTCCTGAGCAAGGAGCCTGCACCTCTGGGCCACCCAGTCCTGTGCCATAGGCATTATCATTTTTGTCCTTAAGTAGGTGAAGAAGTGTGTTTGGACTCCAGGATCAGGGCCAGACACACAGCAATGGACGTTACCCTTCCATACCAAGCACCAAAGAAATGATGACAGGAGCACAAGGGATTAGAACCCATGACCGCTGGCATCCTGAGCAAGGAATCTTACTGCTAAACCATTGAGCGCTGCTTGTGCCAAGGGCTGTTTTTGGTCCTCAAGAAGTTAAAGGCCTCAGACCCTAGAAAATTATTGTCTATGCCCAAGTGTGGAGATTGAAATTTTGGGGCAACACCACCATTTCAATTCAAGTTCAACAAATTTTTTCCTAAATATGAAGCCTTTTTCTCTCCTACTCCACAACACCAGCGGGGACTAGAACCCCTGGTGTCCTGAGCAAGGAGTCTCACCACTAGACCACCAAGCCCTGCTTGTCCCAATGTCTGTTTTTGGTCCTCAAGAAGGTAAAGGCCTCAGACCCTAGAAAACAATTGTCTACACCCAAGTGTGGAGACTGAAATTTTGGGGCATCACCACCATTTCAATTCAAGTTCAACAAAATTTTTCTAAAGCTACAACCTTTTGCTCTCCTACACAACAATGGGGGTTAGAACCCATGACCTCTGGCATCCTGAGCAAGGAGTCTTACTGCTAGACCACTGAGCCCTGCGTGCCCCAATGTCTGTTTTTGGTCCTCAAGAAGGTAAAGGCCTCGGCCCCAAGAAAAGTGTAGCTTATGCCCAGTATGTTCACAGAGCATACTGGGGGGTATCTGCGTTCTGTCGATTCCATTCACTCAAGTCCCTTTTTATTTGTTCTTGACAGTAGCACACTGGGAGCTTGGATAGTATGTGCGTTTTATCAGTTCTGTTTGCACAAGCCCCGACATGTGGCCCTTTTTATTTACCCTCAATGGTAGCACACCGAGCATACTGGGTGGTATCTGCGTTCTATCGATTCCATTCACCCGAGGCCCTTTTTATTTGCTTTCGACAGTAGCTTGGAGAGTATATGTGTGTTCTATTGGTTCTGTTTGTGCAAGCCCTGACACGTGGCCCTTTTTATTTTATTTTATTTTATTTATGGCGGGCGGAGGCAGCTACCAACACAACAACAAGATCCATCCCAGCTCCCCCCTCTGTAACCAACCCACCAACATGTCTGCCCTTATCTCCCACATCCTCTCTCCCCTCTCCTCCTTCCTTCTCACCTGCTTCTCCCCCTACTTCTTTCCCCTCTCCTCCTGCCTCCCACTAAGCCTGTCATCTCTCTCCACCATCCCCACGCATCCTCCTCCTCACCGCCACTTCTTGCCCCTCTACCCCAACGCCCATCTCCCGCTGATCCCATCGTCCTCCTTCCCCTAATCTTATCACCATTCCCTGTCTCCCCCCTGATCAATCCCCAATCTCCTGTTCCCTCTGGAACTGTCACTCCTCCGCTAATAAAGCCCCCTATATTCATGATATTTTCTTCTCTCGCTCCCTTCACCTTCTCGCCCTTACTGAAACCTGGATCTCCTCCACTGACTCTGTCACCCCTGCCATCCTCTCCTACAGAGGTCTCGCCTTCTCCCATCAGCCCCGGACTGAAGGCCGGGCTGGTGGCATAGGCCTCCTCCTTGCATTTCCCTGCCAGTTTCAACTCCTCCCCTCTCCTCCCTCTCTCTCCTTCTCCTCCTTTGAGGCTCACTCCATACACCTCTACTCCCCTCTCCACCGCCGTGTTGCTGTTATCTACCACCACTGCCCCCGGCTCCCTCTCCTCCTTTCTCACCGAGTTCGAGTCCTGGCTCACCCTATTCCTCTCTGATGACATCCCCACACTCATCCTTGGTGACTTCAATATTCATGTTGATGCACCCTCTCAGCCTTGCATCGTCCGCTTCCTCTCCTTNATCGCTCTAGGCGATTTACCCCCACCTTAATTGGTATGTTAATTCGAAATAAAGAGTGCGGCCGTTTATAACCCAATAAAGTTGTCCTGTCTCCTTCGGTGCATTGGCAATAGGGTGGGGTAAAAACCTAAATAAAAAATAAATTGATGGTGCATTGATACCTTGAGTATTGCGTGACATTCTGGCAGGCCACCCCATCTCAAAAAAGATACAATACAGAGGTGGACTCAGGAGCTGCATGTAGCTCTTGGGCACCTGTACTGTGGCTCAGCCTCTCACCAGAAGTGACTGCCTGGGGGTGTGCTCATGAGGCTCCCTCAGGAGCAAGAGAAGCTGAGCCACCATGTCTTTGATCAGAGCTCCTGGGGGCTAGGAGAGCCGAGGGACCATGCCCCATGTTGCTATTGCTGCTGAATCAATCCCACAGTTCTTATGGAAGCCAAAGCTTTGATATGAGGGTGGGGGGAATTTAAGGCTAGCTTCTGCTAGTTCCACCTTCTGCCAGGGGTAGGTCGCCGGGAATACTGTCACGGAGGAACATAGGGTCACACATGTGTAACACGGGCCTACATTTAGACTACAAGTCTGGTAAATATGCAATGCAAAAGGTTCCATATGTATGTAATGTTACAATTGAGAACTGTAAAACTTAAATTAGGACTGTGACACATGACCAAGGTCCATGAAATGCAAAGAGATAGAAAGAATGTGTATTTGGGAACCCTGGCCCAGACAAGGTGGCCAGAGATATTTATAGGCTAATGCAGGCAGCCATGGCCTACGTGCAGAGACAGAGAAAGCTGATAATGAGAACAAAGGGAATTCTAGAAGCCTTGAGTAGATACGAGGAGTTTCCTCCTGAGGATATAAGGAGTTGTACCCCAGAGGGGGTTGGGACTTTCAGGAACCCACTCACCATCTTACAGCCAGCAAGGCTGGAAAGACATGAACTGAGAAACAGGTTTTGCTCTCTAACAACTCTAAGTCTGGAGACCCAGTCGCTTACATCAAGGGCTGAGAAGAACTTATGGACCTTTGTAGGGTAAGATGTTTATTTAGGAACTCAACCAGTATAGGTTAGCAATGTGTTATATTTACCTTTGATTTCTAGTAACCACTGTAACAACAATCTTGCTTATGTAATCAATAAACTTACTTCTTATCTGCATGAAGAAGTGTCTGTGTCTAACATTGGAACACAAGTGATCAACAAGAGTTCTCAAGTTCTTGCGAACCCAGAGATTAAAGAGTCTGTAAACGGGAAGGATCGGGCTCTTGAGTGACAAAGGGGTTGTCCGTGTGGCAGGCTTGAATCAGCCAGAGAGAGAAAACTGATCCAAGTGGGCTGTGCATGAGGGAAACTGATTCACTCCAACCCGGTAAAGTGGGAGTGCGGACCTCCAACCCGTGACAAATACATTACACCAGTGCTCCACTGTCTGCACTGGCTGCCAGTAGCTTTCTGGGCACAATTCTAGGTGCTGTTTTTTTACCTATAAAGTACTAAATGCCTTGGACCCCAGGTATCTGATAGACTGCCTCTTCCCTTATGTTCTGTCGTGGCTTCTGAGGTCGGCTGAGGGCACGCTCTTGCAAGTACCAGCTGCCCATGAGGTTTGTACAATGAGGGCACGCACAGAGACATTCTTACTGGCTGCTCCACTTATGGAACTCTCCTGCTTTGGAGATCCGCCTAAGCCTGATGCTTTTCAGAAAAGATGCAAGAACTCTTCGTTTGGTCAGCTGTTTGGTGGACTAGAATAGGTAGTAGGTTGGAGGATAGGGTTTGGGGTTTTCATTGTGAGGAAGTTTTCTCATTTCTAACCAACTGTCTGAGTTGTCTCATGGCTCTTCTTAGAAGCTATTTCTCTGTTAGTGGATAACTTTGGTTGAAAATATTGGGGGAAGTTTCACCTACTTTCCTGAAGCCTTGTGTCCCCCATATCTGCCTCCAGTAATACTCAAAAGGGCAACGCAATTCCCAGACACCCACCTCCCCATCCTCCCTCCTCACACAACCACCTACCTGTGGCTAGCTGGAAGAGGTGGAGTTTCTTAACCTTCTGTCCTTTGCTGACCTTTTGGGTGTCTTTAGAGGCAACAGGGATTGGATCCTCGTGGCTAACGTTGTGTCTAAAGACATTGGGTGGTGTNATCCCTAGGCAAACTCATTGCCTCCCACGGTTTCCAATACCACCTATACGCTGATGACACTCAACTCTATCTCTCCACTCCTTCCCTCTCCCCCTCTGTTCAAGCTCGTCTCACCAACTCTCTGATATCTCCACCTGGATATCTCAATGCCAACTCAAACTGAACATGGAGAAAACTGAACTCCTTATCTTCCCTCCCAATCCTTTCTCTCCCTCTTCCCTGTCAATTGCCATTGACAGGGGTCTCCATCCTCCCTGTCCCCCAAGCCCATAGCTTGGGCTTCATCTTTAACTCGCACCTTACCTTCAAACCCTACATTGACTCCATGGCCAAATCCTGTTGCTTCTCCCTCCACAACATTGCTAAGATCTGCCCTTTCCTGTCTGTCTCCTGTGCCAAAACTCTCATCCATGCCCTAGTCATCTCACGCCTCAACTATTGTAACCTCCTCCTCGCTGGCCTTCCCCGCTCTCACAGTTCTTCCCTCATCTCTGTTCAAAACTCTGCTGCCAGGATCATCCACCTAGCCTGTCACTTTGACCATGTGCAGCCTCTCCTCTCCTCTCTCCACTGGCTCCCCCTTCCTGAGCGTATTCTGCACAAGTGCCTTGTCTTCACCTACAAAGCCCTTCACAACCTCACTCCCCTCTACCTCTCTGCCCTGATCTCCCTCTGAACCCCTGTTCGAGCACTCTGCTCCTCTTCCATCCCCTCCCTCACCCTCCCATGCTTCCCCTGCTCCCCCAACCGCCCTCGTCCCTTCTACCTCACTGCCCTGCACGCCTGGAACTCCCTCCCCTCGTCTGCCTTGCTCCCACCCTCCACACCTTCAAGTCCCTCCTCAAAACCCACCTCTTCTGCTCCATCCTTCCTAACTCCTGCTAATCATCCCCACCCAGGATTATCCCCTACCTGTTATCTGCAAACTCCCAATGTACTGTAACCAAGCCAAGAACATGTACCTGAGCTCTACCATCATCATGATTGTTGCATCCCTTGTCTCTCCTTCTGTTCCCCCTTCCCTGCATCCCCTCCCCGTCTTTAGATTGTAAGCTCTCAGGCAGGAATCATGTCTATCTTATTCTCTGTAAAGCACCAGGTACATCACTGAAGCTATATAAAAGCTTATAATAATAATAATAATAATAATAATAATAATACAGTCATTACTAATTCATTGACCACAGTCACTCAGACCAGGGTATTCTTGCTTCTGGCACTCCTCAGGCCACCAGCATCCATGTCTTTGTAACCTGAAGGACAGAGTTTTGCAATTCGCTCTACATGGGGCTGCCCTTGATGACTGTTTGGAAGCTGCAGTTCATGCAGAACATGATGTCCCACCTTCTGCCAGGGGTGGGTGGGTCGCCGGGATTAGATTACACCAGTGCTCCACAGTCTGAACTGGCTGCCAGTAGCTTTCTGGGCACAATTCTAGATGCTGTTTTTTAACCTATAAAGTACTAAATGGCTTGAACCCCAAGTATCTGAAAAACTGCCTCTTCCCTTATGTTCCGTCATGGTTTCTGAGGTCGGCTGAGGGCACGCTCTTGCGAGTACCAACTGCCCGTGAGGTTCGTACAATGAGGGCACGTACAGAGGCATTCTTGCTGGCTGCTCCACTTATGGAACTCTCCCGCTTTGGAGATCCACCTAAGCCCGATGCTTTTCAGAAAAGATGCAAGAGCTTTTTGTTTGGCCAGGTGTTTGGTGGGCTGGGATAGGTAGTGGGTTGGAGGATGGGGTTTCTTTTTAATTGCTTTTATATATGTTTTTACTCTGCTTCTCCTCCCCCAGGTAACTCCATAAAGAGGGGGCTGCCCTGAAGGATCACTGGAGGGAGCTGGGCAAGGAACCTGGGGAGATCTGGGCTTGGCTGGGCTGGGCTGCAAAGCTGCCCTGAGGGATCACTTGCAGCTGGGTGACACTGCTTCTCCTCCCCCAGGTAACTCCATAAAGAGGGGGCTGCCTGAAGGCAGTGCCCTCTGGGGGGTGGCCGAAGGGCACCACCAAAGGGTGAAGAGCCATTGGCAGGGCGTTAGCGTGTGGAGGCAGTGAAGGTGGCCATCCTATTTTTAGAAGCCAGGGAACACCTGCTACACTGTAGGGGGCTGGAAGCCAGTTGGCCTCACCCCACAGCAACTTGCCCCCACCAGAGCCTACCGGGGAGTGACTGGGCACTGTGGCCCCTGTGTTTAATTCTCCCCTCTCCATGTGGCAGAGGGAGAGGGGGTGGGACCAAAGGGGCTTCCCCCAAAGGCTTTGGGGTGGGGTTGCTGGCCCAAGAGGGCTGAAGATCAGCGTGCCTGCCAGCTCTGCTGCATTCCTTGGCTGCTCTGAGTCCAGGGGGCTGGGAGCCACTTGGGATTGCCCCCACCAGAGCCTACCGGGGAGTGACTGGCCACCCTGGCCCCTGTTCTACTTTTCCCCTCTCCCGGTGGCAGAGGGAGAGGGGGTGGGACCAAAGGGGCTTTCCCCGGTGGCTTGGGGTGGGGTTTCTGGCCTGAGAGGGCTGAAGAGGGGCGTGCCTGCCAGCTCCGCTGTGCCAAAGGGCCCTTAGGTGTGGCCTTTAGCTCAGAACCTTTGGGAAGCCTGAGGAGGTGGGAGCTTGGTGGGAGGATTAGAGGGGTTTATTTTGTGGTGTTTATGTTAGGAGGGTAGAGGGTGTGGAGGGTCTTTTGCATTATATTTTATTATTTGGAGGAGGAGGGATGCTGGGAAGGGGAGAGATGGGGAGTGCGTGGGTTAGGGAGGAGGGATGGGGAATTTTTAAGGGGGGGAGGGAAGAACTTCCCTGATGCCAGGGCAGGGCAGTTGGGGGGGCAGGGGGCTGGCCGGGGGGGAGGGAGCAGCCACTGGGGTCATGACGGGCCAGGGCATATATGGTCCCAATTGGGGCGAGGTGAGATCAGTGAGACAGGACAGGTGTTTATTACAAGTCCCGCTCACTACCCCCCAGGCAGATGGGAAGGGGATTCTTGGTCAGGGGCCCCCCAGCCCTGTGTTGTTGCTGTTAAATGTGAGATCGGTGGCAAATAAGGCAACAACTGTCCGGGAGGTAATCCTGGACCATGCCGCCGATCTCGTATGTATCATGGAAACCTGGCTGGACAACGAGTTGGGACCTATTCTGGCTGACCTTGTTCTGGCCGGGTATTCCGTGCAGCATCAGCTGTGTTCAGAGAGACGGGGGGATGGGGGGCGGTGTAGTCATGATTTACAAGGAGGGTTGGACTGTGAGGAGGTATCCAGCGCAATCCATATCAGGTATTGAGGGTCTTCACCTTTTGTTTGATTTGGCGGGTGACAGTTTGGGAGTGTTGCTTGTATTCCATGCACCTACCTGTGCAGCAGCCTCCCTACATGCTTTGGCAGAGGTGGTATCAAGCATGGTGTTGCGGTCCCCGAAGTCAGTAGTCTTGGAGGACTTCAACATTCATGCCGAAGCTGACCTTGTGGGAGCAGAACATGAGTTCATGACTGCCATGGCAACCATGGACCTGTCCCAGAGAGTTATCGGCCTGACACATCAAGGGGAACATACCTTAGATCTTGTGTTTTTCACTGGCCTTGAGGTGGGTGTTCCGTTAGCAGGGCAGTTATCAGCTGTACCCTTGTCATGGACAGACCATTACCTCCTGTAGGCCTCACTCCTGGTGCATGTCTGCCCCCAGAAGGGAGCAGAACTGATTCAGATTATTCTCCCTCGGATGCTAATGGGACCAGATCAGTTCTGGAAGGCTCTGGGTGAGTTTTCCTCTGACCTTGATGACTGTTCCATTGATGACCTCATCTTGTTATGGAATACCTTGCAGACTGAGGCCATTGATCGGACAGCTCCTAGGCATCTGCTGCCCAGGTGACAGCTCCACAGGCCTCCCTGGTTCTCCGAGGAACTGCGGGAGTTGAAGTGAGAAGGACGGCAGTTGGAGTGATGGTGGCGTTGTTCACGCGCTGAAACTGACAGATTGCATCATAGAGCCAGTTTACGAGCCTATGCCATAGTTATGTGGGCAGCAAAAAAAGGAGTTTTTTGCTACCCTCATAGCATCCGCTAAATCCCATCAGCGGAGCTTTTCCAGGTGGTGCAGGGGCTGGTCAGTCCGGCCTTCCTCCACCTTGGAGTGGAGTCATCTACTGCTCGCTGTGACATGTTCATGGATTATTTTGTGGATAAAATCGCTCAGATTCACCAGAACTTTGATGCTGCAATTAATACATATGGGGAACTGGAGGTTATGGTTTTGTCTGGTTTTGTGGGATCAATTTCAGTCAGCGACATCCGCCGATGCGGTTGGTGTTCGTGGGGCTGTTAGGGCCACATCTTCTGAATGAGATCCTTGCCTGTCCAGGCCAATTAAATATTGCGAGGAGACAATGGGGTCGTTGCTGACTAGGGTAGTCAACACCTCCCTTCGGGAGGGCAGAGTGCCGGGCTGTCTCAAAGAGGCAGTGGTTTGGCCTCTGCTCAAGAAACCATTACTTGACGTTGACTCCCTCGCCAGCTATCAGCCTGTCTCTAACCTTCCCTTTTTAGAGAAAGTTATTGAACGGGTAGTGGCTCAGCAGCTGCAGGGACATCTTGACCACATCACTTATCTGGACCCCTTTCAGTCGGGATTTCATCCGGGGTATGGCACTGAGACTCCACTTGTGGATTATTATTATTATTATTATTATTATTATTATAAGTATTTGTATAGCTCCAGCTGTGTGCCTGGCACTTTACAGAACAATAAGATAGATGTGGTCCCTGTCTATGGCTTACAATCTAATAGACATGGAGGAGGGAGACAAGGAGAGGGGACACAGGGAGAGACAAGGGATAAATAACATTCAAGCGGATGTGAAGTCTCAGGTGCACGTGCTTGGCTTGGTTGCAGTTAGGTAGGAGTCTGCAGGGAGGGTAGACAGTAAATATTGAGAGGAAAGTTCTAACAGGCATTGGGAAAGGCGGCGAGGAAGGGGTGGGTTTTGAGGAGGGATTTGAAGGAGCGGAGGGAGGGGGCAATGCAGATGTGGTCAGGGAGGGAGTTCCAGGCATGGGGGGGCAGCAAGGGAGAATGGATGAAGGCATCTAGGGGAGCAGGGGAGACGAGGGAGAGTGAGGGAGGGGACAGAGGAGGAGTGGAGAGTGCGTGCAGGAGTGTGTAAGGAGATTAGGACTGAGAGGTAAGGGGGAGCAAGGTTTTGAAGGGTTTTGTAAGTGAATACCAGGAATTTGTGAAGGATGCGTTTGGGAAGGGGGAGCCAGTGAAGTGAGGCGAGGAGAGGCTGCACGTGGTCAAAGCGACGGGCTGAGTGGATGACCCTAGCAGCAGAGTTTTGGATGGAGATAAGGGGGGAGACCAGTAAGGAGGAGGTTGCAGTAATCAAGGCGAGAGATGACCATGGCGTGAACAAGTGTTTTGGCTGAGGAGACAGAGAGAAAGGGGGAAATCTGGGCAATATTATGGAGCGCAAAGTGACAGGACTTGGCAACAGAGTCGATGTAAGGTTTAAAGGAAAGGTGAGTATCGAAGATGAAGCCCAGGCTATGGGCTTGGGGAACGGGACGGATGGTGACCCCATCAATAAGGATGGACAGGGAAGAGGGAGAGGAAGGGTAGGGAGGAAAGATAAGGAGTTCAGTCTTAGCCATGTTAAGCTTGAGCTGATGTTGGGACATCCAGGTGGAGATATCAGAGAGAAAGTTGATGAGGCAAGCTTGAGAGGGGTTTGAGAGATAGAGTTGAGTGTCGTCAGCATAGAGGTGATATTGGAAGCCATGGGAGGCAATGAATTTTCCAAAGGACAGGGTGTAGATAGAGAAGAGGAGAGGGCCCAGAACAGAGCATTGGGGAACCCCAACCAAGAGGGGGAGGGAGGAGGAGTTGGAATTGGGAAGAGATACATTGAAGGAGCGGTCAAAGAGGTAGGAGGAGAACCAGTCAAGGACAAAGCCGCAGAAGCCTAGGGAGCGAAGGGAGTCCAGTAGAAGCGAGTGGTCAACAGTGTCAAAGGCAGAAGAGACGTCAAGCAGGACAAGAATGGAGTAAAGGTGGTTAGATTTAGCGACAAGTAGATCATTGGTGATCTTGGCAAGGGCAGTTTCAGTGGAGTGATGGGGGTGGAAGCCAGATTGGAGAGGGTCCAGGGAGGAGTTGGCAGAGAGGAGATCCAGGCAGCGGGAGTAGCCAACACGTTCCAGAAGCTTAGAGGCGAAGGGTAAGAAGGAGACCGGCCAGTTACTAGAGGGATCAGAGGGGTCGAGAGTGGACTTTTTGAGGATGGGTGAGACAGCGGCATGCTTGAAGGCGGAGAGGTAGGAGCCAGTGGAGAGGAAGAGATTAATGACATGTAAGGGGGGGGGCAGTGGGAGTAATGGAGGTCAGGAGGCTGGAGGGGATTGGGTCAAGAGGGCAGGTGGAGGGGTTGGAGGAAGAGAACAAATAGGAGATTTCCTCAAGGGAGGCAGGAGGGCAGGAGGAGAGGAGAGAGGGGGGAGGGGGAGGGGTTGGTGAGGGAGCGGGGAGAAGAGATGGGTGAGAAGCCTTCCATTGGAGGTACAACCCCTCAAAGTGTCATCTAATTTTAATGAAAAACAAAAATGTTACAGCTGAAAATGTGGTTTCCATTGAAACCAATGGAAAATGAAAACAAAAGCAAAAACCAAAATAAAATTTTGATATTTATGAAAATGAAAGATTTAAATAACGAAAACAAAACAAAAAATGACATGGGCCCCTGGTGCACACCTCTATGAGAAATAACAATAGGCTCCGAGGCCAGGTGTTTGGTGGGCTGGGATAGGTAGTGGGTTGGAGGATAGGGTTTGGGGGTTTTCATTGTGAGGAAGTTTTCTCATTTCTAACCAACTGTCTGCATTGTCTCATGGCTCTTCTTAGAAGCTATTTCTCTGTTAGTGGATAACTTTGGTTGAAAATATTGGGGGAAGTTTCACCTGCTTCCCTGAAGCCCTGTGTCCCCCCTATCTGCCTCCATCAACACTCAAAAGGGCAACCCAATTCCCAGACACCCACCTCCCCATCCTCCCTCCTCACACAACTACCTACCTGTGGCTAGCTGGAAGAGGTGGAGTTTCTTCTCCTTCTATCCTTTGCTGACCTTTTGGGTGTCTTTAATGGCAACATGGATTGGATCCTTGTGGCTAACGTTGTGTCTAAAGACATTGGGTGGTGTGTTCATAGCTGCTTCTGGTCTGTATGTCCAGATTCTTCCCTGAATACTTCACTCTGCTCCACTGTCAAACAGCCCATTTCTTGCTGCACTCTGACAGCTCTTTCCTTGCAGCACACTGTCCTTGTGCTCACCCAAAGGGGGTTGGGGAGAGCAGTGAAGAATGAGCTGTTTAGCTGCAGCACAGAGCAGAGGATTTGAGGCAGACCTGACCATTCTCCTGCACATGGACTACAACTCCCATAATTCAATGGGAGCGCTTCTGCAAGAGCTTCTGGCACAAGGGAAAGGCAGGACCCCAATTAGACCCTGGACATGGAAAGGCAGCCATTGCATCTCTAAGTACTGCAACGTATTCAACACAGGGAAATGTGTGGCTATACAATAGTGTCAACTCACATTCAGCCACACCTTTCCATTGCGTCTAAAATTGCCCATGATCTTAGAATCGCTCCTGGAGTAGAAGAAAATATTCTGAATCTTCTAGCTGCTAGGCATGTCTCCTAGTGAAAGGAGGAAGAAGATCAATGAAGGTGCAGAACAGTTGATCACTGTAATAATTACACCTAGCAGAATCAAAACACTGCTGGACACCAGAACTAAAAATAGTAAATAAACACACCTGCTGGAGGCAGGGATGTCTTGCATCATTCAGTGGTGATGTCATGCAATGTTTCTCATACCTGGGAATTTCTCACCATGCTGAGCTCAGGTGAAATACCTGCCCTGCTCACCCAGACTACTTTCACTTTCCATATTTCATCCAGAAAGCAGTTAGAGCTGGCATTTTTCTCCTTACAAATGAAAACAAGATTTCATTTTACTTTTCATAAAGAGAAAGAGCCTATTGGTATAAAAGCAGGAGACATGGAGAAGACGGGCCACATCCACAGACAAGACAGAGGTGAAGTCACTGTGAGAAGCAGCAAACAAAGCCAACATCACATCAGGTACACCTCAAGGTAAGAGCTATTATTCCGGACCTCTCCAAACAACAGTCTCTTTGACTGATCTGTTGTGATCTGGGGAGGCAGTTTGGCCGAGTGGGTCGCATACTGATCCTGGACCTAGGAGCAGTACACTGAAAGCCTGGTCTTGGTGCTCTTGGGCAAGTCTTGCTGCTTCAATACCATGAGAGTCATTATAGGGCAGAAGGGAGGGGATACATCCCCCACAAATTTCCTTCCCCCACAATTCTAGAGATGGGGGATGGAACTTATACGGGTCCCCAACCCAAATTTTAACCCAAAGTTACGCCCATTTTCAATACCCAAGCTGTAAAACAAAATGCCAGCAACAGGCCTGGTGAGATAGGTGCAAGTGAGCCAGTTTTATGGAAGTTGTGTGGTGTCCCTTTGTTGTATTAGCTTAAAATCCCATCACTGGGAGCTCTACAATCTTCCACGATTATGGAGACAGGTGAGCCGAGACCTTCTCTGGAGGGCAAGGAATAAATCTTACTCTTCCTGCAGAGCAAAATATGTAACCACTGTGTTGTTTGGTAGTCTGAGCTGTCTTGAGAGAAAGAGGATGGATACGTAAATATTTTTGTGACTAGAAGAGTGGAGTTGAGCCTGTTTTGATCTTTGGAGTCAAACTGCAAATGTTTATACCTACATATTTGATCATTTCCCTCATGCTCCTATTCTCACACCCGTAGACAGGTTATCAAAGCTCCAGTTATAGTCCTTGTGACCAGAAGACACAATGACATCCTTTCTTCCTTTTCTGATTCAATTAGGAAAAGAAATGGAGATAATATACAGACTACTTATTCTGATGGCTTTCTGGACAATGTCACTAGAGGCCTTTCCCAGACGTGATCATATGAAGAAATGTAATCTCTCCAAGTACAAATCCCTGTCTCCTCAGGACGTAGAGGCCTTCAGGAATGTCAAAGACAAATTTGTAAGTATGAAGGAGGCAGACATAAGAGTGTAGAGACAATATGAGCTTAGGACAATAGATCTTAGGTGAAGCAGGAAAACTCAAGAGAAAAGCCAAGGACCCTAAACCTTTGTCATGCTAAAAGATAGCCCTAGAGAGCTTGTGGCAATCGTTGAGCCACCAAGGTAGAATCTCCATGTTCTCTCTCTCACACACACACACACTGAAATCAGTGTTCAAAGTATCCTCCATGACAAAAAAAATTAAAATATGAATTTTCAGCTGAATGAAACACAGTTCTCAGACCAAACCCAGCAAAGCAACATATTATTGATATCTCTTTCATCTTTGGCAACTCCTTGGGAAGAGTCAGGTGGACTCCAAAACATTAAATTATGCTGAACTGGAATATAAAGCTGGATTTATCAAGTAATGCACAAGCGGTCCTGTAAATTTCAATGACAGCCCCTCTGGCGAGATGTGTCAGGAAGACACATCTTATTTTATTATTTTATTATAAACATAAAAAATTATTATATTAAAATAATTATAAAAAATTATTATAAAAAATTATTTTATTATAAACATTTATATAGCGCCAGTCGTGTGACCTGGTGCTGTACAGAACATAGAAATAGATATGGTCCCTGCCTGTGGCTTACAATCTAAAAGACAAGGAAGTGGGGACAGGGAGAGGGGACAGTGGGAGAGACAGGGGAGAAGACAGACAAACATTCAAGCGGATGCGAAGACTCAGGTGCGTGTTCTTGGCTTGGTTACAATCAGGTTGCAGCAGTCTGCAGAAGAGGGCAGACAGTAATTTCAAGACTACTAGGATTCAGGAGATGTTAAATTTAGAACCAAACTAGACACTGGCAAAGAATTTGGTACATAAGAGTGAAATGATCTGTGTGAATGGAAGCATTTATGCCAGCAGAGAATTGTCCCTTTAAGTCTAAATATGCTACTGGTCAATTTCTTTAACTTTATTTCAAGACACTGAGCCAGATTCTTCAGTGACTTGCACCTACACAACTTTGTATGACATTACACTGGTGTAACTGGAGGCAGAGGTTTATAAGGCCTCCCCTCCCCCACCACCTTTTTATTTTATTTTAAATTATTTTCCTTGTGTCCTTATTTTGTGCCTCTAGGAAGACACTATGCTCCTGTCAGATCGAAAATGCAAAACCAGGATTTTCCACCGGAAATGGGGGGTCATAGAATTGTCGGTAAGAAAAATCTGTGACAAGAGAGGAAAAAAATTACTAAATAGCTGTTGTTCTTGACTGAATAAATGATTATAACTGTCTATAGTTACTGATTGTATAACACCAGGTACATTGCTGGCACCATATACCTAACAATAATAATAATTATTAATTAATGAATAGTTAATAATAATACCTTCCTGCAGGATTCAAGTGTATATTATCTACAGACTCATTACTGATTCCAGTGAAGTTGCTTCTGCCCTATTTTGGTATAGCCTCAGACTGGAGAATCCAACCTAAACTTCAGTTGTTGTAAATCAATTAAATTTCTTAGATCCTTCTTCCTCACCTTTAAAAAGCACCTGAAGACTTTTTTTATTCTCCAGATTTATTTTTTTAAGGGGGGTGTAATCCACTGCCAGATTTCATGAGTAAACCCTTTCAGATTTTTTTTTTTTTAAATGGACAGTTTCATTGTATTTTATGGAATTGTTTTCGTGAAGTGCTCTGAGTACATCACAAAATTATTATTAATAATCTTAAATTGTACGTCAAAATACACGTGATAGGTAAAACCATACAAAAATAGATTGATGAGGTAGGAAAATAGACTCAGACTGTTGTCCTATCCTTCGGGCAAGGAGACCATTTAATAAAGGAGACACAGATTACAAATTTCTACCACTGCTGAATTAATACAAAGCATGAAACTAACCTCTTCCCCAGGCTTCTACAGACCACCGGTAATGGCAGGGCCAGCTCATTCATTCCTCAGCTTTTATTAGCTACTTTCAAACAGAACTAGTTCAATCTTATCCTATAGGCAGGTCCAGGTCTTGTTTTAGGAAGTCCTTTGTGTCTGTATTTTCATTTCCCAAGGTATTTTTGATAGTCAGGTCCTATCCTAACCTATACAAAATTAGTGTGAAGATCCAGAAGCCATGACTCAAATTATCAATTTCCCCCCAAATGCCCAAGTCAGTCTTCACACTGTTGTTCCATAAAAAGTGTTCAAAATTGGTGTGAAGCACAAAATGCAGCCACATTCCCTGAGATCAAATTGCATGGAAACAAAACAAGAAATCCAGGTGTGATCATGAGAGACCAAAGTCCAGGGCTAAAAGTACCTGTGTACACTACAAAGTTCTATCATACCTTCCTGACAACCTAGTTCTATTCTGATTGGCCATTAAGCAATAAAGAAAAGGCTGTTTCCAGCCACCAATGATTTCTGCTTTTTTTTTTTTAATCAGAAAATCAAGAACGCTTTGGGTGTTTGGGAAAGCTTCTGTTTGAGCCAAACACTCCTGCCTGCCACTAGCTCAAGAATTCTTAGCTACTATGTGCTGGAGGGTGTAGCTAGGTTGTAATGGGCCCCGGTGCAGAAGATGGAATGGGATCTTCCATCTTCCCCTCGCAGTAGCAGGGATGCAACTGCACCAGGGATTGTCAGCAACCAAGTTGGGGGCCCTGGTACAGCTGCACCACCTGTCCCTACTATAGCCATGCTCTTGCTATGCTGTTTGTTGTCTCCTACCTACTGCATGCACCAATTCACTAAAACATATCTTTCCCCAGGTGCATGACAGATTGATCCTTGTAGAGGAGGAACTGAACCTCATCACTGATGTGCTGGGGAGTTTTGGGGACCCCACCTTCTCCACGCTGCTCGCAACACCCCTGGAAATTCTGAAACATATCAGAGTGGACTTTAAGCGCTGTGTGAGTATTGGACTTCCAAGTCCTAAAACCACTCTGTGAGCTTGCTAAACAGTCATTGGATCCGGTAGCTACCAATTCTTGTACCCACAAATGTGCATTTTGGTTTAGGCTTACATATTTGTAATGTGCAGAATTAAGTAGCTGTTTTGTGGCTTGTTTGCACACATGATCTAGTTAACTTAACTTGCTGGTGAGTTAGTGGACCGGTAAAGACTGTTGATGCCAGACTTCTTTACTAGGGATGTCAACCTGCACTGATTTTTGGCTGCGGATTACTTGCGGTACGTTTTGTGGATTTTTTCTCCAGGCTTAATCACCGGTACGAACTCGTAATTGAATTACTCCAGAGCTATACTGGGGAATGGGAGTGTCAGATATAGGGAATTTGCAACCCCTTGCTGCCACGTCATGCCACGCCACGCCCTTCCAACTCTGCCTATCACTATTCTCCCCTCAAGAGATGTACTTGCAAGGACCCCACCCTAGTGGGTCCTTGCCCTTGGCCTCCTACCTCCCCTACGCCAGAAATGCCTTGATGTTTCCCATGGGATACATTTTCTTCCCCAGCTACTGTGAAACACAGGGGTAGAAAATACACCCCGTGTGTTTTTGCACAGAACGGTGTCCCAAGGGGCGAGGAGTGTTTGATCCATTTCCCAGAGATTTTGCCTGCGTGTAAGGTCCCTGCAGGGTGGCTGTCTGTTCTGAAGTGCAGAGGAAGGGGTGGGCACTGGGCAGAAGCCCAGCCATGGGCGCTGGCACTGTGTGTTTGGAGGGCATGGGGTGTGTGGGTATTGTGAAATACACATACCACTTTTACCACAAACCAGGATATCTGAATGGGCTAACGTTTACACCCCAAACCATAACAATGAACTTGGGGTAGAAAATACACCCCAAACACTAAAAATGTTTTTACAATCATGACAATGGAGCAGGGTCAAAGAGGGACATCCCCCTATTGTGCTACTGTGACCTTCTTAGGGGCTCTGCAGGAACTGCTGTCTCTGCCTCGCCCCTATGTAATTGGGTGTGAGTATAGCAGGATGCGGAGCTATAGCTCTGGCGGGCTCGCACATGCAGCCTAAAAACTGAACCTACCCTACATGATACAGCAGAACCCTTGCTTAAATACTATAGAAGTGTTTTTTTTAAAGCACTTCCTACATGTGACTATTAATAGGCCATTGCAGGATAAGAGGCCTGTATTCTCATACCAAGAGGAGAGTCTGAACCACTGCAACCTGAAATCTCTAGTCATGTGTCAACTGGTTTCATGTGTTCATTTGGTTTTCAGATCAGACACCAGCCTCCCTCCCATCAACGCTCTGAAAAGCTGAACCACTGGCTCAAAAAATTTAATGCAGCTAAAAAGATGGTGAGTTCCTATGACAAACAAATGAAGAACCCAAAGCGTTAGTGAGCTAGCAGGTCTATCATACCACCCACCCCCCTTCCCAGAGGCCAGTGCAAGAGTTTGCCCTAGAATGGATCCTCGGGGGATTTGTGCAGGGGGCCCACGACTGCAGACTTTCAGAAGAATTTCATTCCTACAGTCCGGATAATGCTGTGGGCCACTTAGGGAACTGGATGTAGCCAAAGCAAACACCCCTTAATATTGGCTATAGCTTTATGGTTCAGTCAAACTTCCTGCATGAAATGAAAAATATTACATCACATGGTAAACTCAAAATAGATATAGTAGGTCTGGAAAAGGTGCAGGGAAGGGCAACAAAAATGATCAAGGGCATAGATTGGCTCACCTATGAAGAAATGCTTGATAAGTTAGGACTCTTCAACTTGGAGAAGAGATGACTCAGAGGGGATAGGATAAAAAAAAAAAAA
>QEPC01014436.1:1688617-1717732 GCA_003113815.1 Sphenodon punctatus | reverse complement strand
TGAAGCACAAAATGCAGCCACATTCCCTGAGATCAAATTGCATGGAAACAAAACAAGAAATCCAGGTGTGATCATGAGAGACCAAAGTCCAGGGCTAAAAGTACCTGTGTACACTACAAAGTTCTATCATACCTTCCTGACAACTGAGCTCTATTCTGATTGGCCATTAAGCAATAAAGAAAAGGCTGTTTCCAGCCACCAATGATTTCTGCTTTTTTTTTTTTTAATCAGTAAATCAAGAACGCTTTGGGTGTTTGGGAAAGCTTCTGTTTGAGCCAAACACTCCTGCCTGCCACTAGCTCAAGAATTCTTAGCTACTATGTGCTGGAGGGTATAGCTAGGTTGGAATGGGTCCTGGTGCAGAAGATGGAATGGGGTCTTCCATCTTCCCCTCGCAGTAGCAGGGATGCAACTGCACCAGGGATTGTCAGCACCCAAGCTTGCGGGCCCTGGTACAGCTGCACCACCTGTCCCTACTATAGCCATGCTCTTGCTATGCTGCTTGTTGTCTCTTACCTACTGCATGCACCAATTCACTAAAACATATCTTTCCCCAGGTGCATGACAGATTGATTCTGGTAGAGGAGGAACTGAACCTCATCACTGATGTGCTGGGGAGTTTTGGGGACCCCACCTTCTCCACGCTGCTCGCAACACCCCTGGAAATTCTGAAACATATCAGAGTGGACTTTAAGCGCTGTGTGAGTATTGGACTTCCAAGTCCTAAAACCACTCTGTGAGCTTGCTAAACAGTCATTGGATCCGGTAGCTACCAATTCTTGTACCCACAAATGTGCATTTTGGTTTAGGCTTACATATTTGTAATGTGCAGAATTAAGTAGCTGTTTTGTGGCTCGTTTGCACACATGATCTAGTTAACTTAAATTGTTGGTGAGTTAGTGGACCGGTAGAATGTTGATGCCAGACTTCTTTACTAGGGATGTCAACCTGCACTGATTTTTGGCTACGGATTAGTTGCGGCACGTTTTGTGGGTTTTTTCTCCAAGCTTCATCATGGGTACGAACCCAGAATTAAATTACTCCAGAGCTATACTGGGGAACGGGAGTGTCAGATATAGGGAATTTGCAACCCCTTGCTGCCACGCCACGCCTTCCAACTCTACCGATAACCCTTCTCCCTTCGAGGGATGTACTTGCAAGGACCCCACCCTACTGGGTCCTTGCCCTTGGCCTCCTACCTCCCCTATGCCAGAAATGCCTTGATGTTTCCCATGGGATACATTTTCTTCCCCAGCTACTGTGAAACATAGGGGTAGAAAATAGTATTACACCCCGTGTGATTTTGCACAGAACAGTGTCCCTCCCAAGGTACATGTAAATACATCTATCAACCTTAGCTGATGGCTCCAACAAACATTGCTGTCCTTCAAGCACTCTTAATGGCTCTTAGGGAGAGGGTCCCCACAGAGACAAGCCCTAGGGAATGGCAACCAATAGAGACAAAGTGTCTCTATTTTCACAAATTGCTAACTCCCCCCAATCACACACACGGGAACTAGCACCACAGCCTCCCAGGAAAAAGGGGGTGAGAAGTGTTTGATCCATTTCCCAGAGATTTTGCCTGCATGTAAGGTCCCTGCAGGGTGGCTGTCTGTTCTGCAGTGCAGAGGAAGGGGTGGACACTGAACAGAAGCCCAGCCATGGGCGCTGGCACTGTGTGTTTGGAGGGCATGGGGTATGTGGGTATTGTGAAATACACATACCACTTTTACCACAAACCAGGATATCTGAATGGGCTAACGTTTACACCCCAAACCATAACAATGAACTTGGGGTAGAAAATACACCCCAAACACTAAAAACGTTTTTACAATCATGACAATGGAGCAGGGTCAAAGAGGGATATCCCCCTATTGTGCTACTGTGACCTTCTTAGGGGCTCTGCAGGGACTGCTGTCTCTGCCTCGCCCCTATGTAATTGGGTGCGAGTATAGCAGGATGCGGAGCTATAGCTCTGGCGGGCTCGCACATGCAGCCTAAAAACTGAACCTACCCTACATGATGCAGCAGAACCCTTGCTTAAATACTAAGTGTTTTTTTTAAAGCACTTCCTACATGTGACTATTAATAGGCCATTGCAGGATAAGAGGCCTGTATTCTCATACCAAGAGGAGAGTCTGAACCACTGCAACCTGAAATCTCTAGTCATGTGTCAACTGGTTTCATGTGTTCGTTTGGTTTTCAGATCAGACACCAGCCTCCCTCCCATCAACGTTCTGAAAAGCTGAACCACTGGCTCAAAAAATTTAATGCAGCTAAAAAGATGGTGAGTTCCTATGACAAACAAATGAAGAACCCAAAGCGTTAGTGAGCTAGCAGGTCTATCATACCACCCACCCCCCTTCCCAGAGTCCAGTGCAAGAGTTTGCCCTAGAATGGATCCTCGGGGGATTTGTGCAGGGGGCCCACGACTGCAGACTTTCAGAAGAATTTCATTCCTACAGTCCGGATAATGCTGTGGGCCACTTAGGGAACTGGATGTAGCCAAAGCAAACACCCCTTAATATTGGCTATAGCTTTATGGTTCAGTCAAACTTCCTGCATGAAATGAAAAATATTACATCACATGGTAAACTCAAAATAGATATAGTAGGTCTGGAAAAGGTGCAGGGAAGGGCAACAAAAATGATCAAGGGCATAGATTGGCTCACCTATGAAGAAATGCTTGATAAGTTAGGACTCTTCAACTTGGAGAAGAGATGACTCAGAGGGGATAGGATAAAAAAAAANTGTTGGGACATCCAGGTGGAGATATCAGAGAGAAAGTTGATGAGGCAAGCTTGAGAGGGGTTTGAGAGATAGAGTTGAGTGTCGTCAGCATAGAGGTGATATTGGAAGCCATGGGAGGCAATGAATTTTCCAAAGGACAGGGTGTAGATAGAGAAGAGGAGAGGGCCCAGAACAGAGCATTGGGGAACCCCAACCAAGAGGGGGAGGGAGGAGGAGTTGGAATTGGGAAGAGATACATTGAAGGAGCGGTCAAAGAGGTAGGAGGAGAACCAGTCAAGGACAAAGCCGCAGAAGCCTAGGGAGCGAAGGGAGTCCAGTAGAAGCGAGTGGTCAACAGTGTCAAAGGCAGAAGAGACGTCAAGCAGGACAAGAATGGAGTAAAGGTGGTTAGATTTAGCGACAAGTAGATCATTGGTGATCTTGGCAAGGGCAGTTTCAGTGGAGTGATGGGGGTGGAAGCCAGATTGGAGAGGGTCCAGGGAGGAGTTGGCAGAGAGGAGAGCCAGGCAGCGGGAGTAGCCAACACGTTCCAGAAGCTTAGAGGCGAAGGGTAAGAAGGAGACCGGCCAGTTACTAGAGGGATCAGAGGGGTCGAGAGTGGACTTTTTGAGGATGGGTGAGACAGCGGCATGCTTGAAGGCGGAGAGGTAGGAGCCAGTGGAGAGGAAGAGATTAATGACATGTAAGGGGGGGGGCAGTGGGAGTAATGGAGGTCAGGAGGCTGGAGGGGATTGGGTCAAGAGGGCAGGTGGAGGGGTTGGAGGAAGAGAACAAATAGGAGATTTCCTCAAGGGAGGCAGGAGGGCAGGAGGAGAGGAGAGAGGGGGGAGGGGGAGGGGTTGGTGAGGGAGCGGGGAGAAGAGATGGGTGAGAAGCCTTCCATTGGAGGTACAACCCCTCAAAGTGTCATCTAATTTTAATGAAAAACAAAAATGTTACAGCTGAAAATGTGGTTTCCATTGAAACCAATGGAAAATGAAAACAAAAGCAAAAACCAAAATAAAATTTTGATATTTATGAAAATGAAAGATTTAAATAACGAAAACAAAACAAAAAATGACATGGGCCCCTGGTGCACACCTCTATGAGAAATAACAATAGGCTCCGAGGCCAGGTGTTTGGTGGGCTGGGATAGGTAGTGGGTTGGAGGATAGGGTTTGGGGGTTTTCATTGTGAGGAAGTTTTCTCATTTCTAACCAACTGTCTGCATTGTCTCATGGCTCTTCTTAGAAGCTATTTCTCTGTTAGTGGATAACTTTGGTTGAAAATATTGGGGGAAGTTTCACCTGCTTCCCTGAAGCCCTGTGTCCCCCCTATCTGCCTCCATCAACACTCAAAAGGGCAACCCAATTCCCAGACACCCACCTCCCCATCCTCCCTCCTCACACAACTACCTACCTGTGGCTAGCTGGAAGAGGTGGAGTTTCTTCTCCTTCTATCCTTTGCTGACCTTTTGGGTGTCTTTAATGGCAACATGGATTGGATCCTTGTGGCTAACGTTGTGTCTAAAGACATTGGGTGGTGTGTTCATAGCTGCTTCTGGTCTGTATGTCCAGATTCTTCCCTGAATACTTCACTCTGCTCCACTGTCAAACAGCCCATTTCTTGCTGCACTCTGACAGCTCTTTCCTTGCAGCACACTGTCCTTGTGCTCACCCAAAGGGGGTTGGGGAGAGCAGTGAAGAATGAGCTGTTTAGCTGCAGCACAGAGCAGAGGATTTGAGGCAGACCTGACCATTCTCCTGCACATGGACTACAACTCCCATAATTCAATGGGAGCGCTTCTGCAAGAGCTTCTGGCACAAGGGAAAGGCAGGACCCCAATTAGACCCTGGACATGGAAAGGCAGCCATTGCATCTCTAAGTACTGCAACGTATTCAACACAGGGAAATGTGTGGCTATACAATAGTGTCAACTCACATTCAGCCACACCTTTCCATTGCGTCTAAAATTGCCCATGATCTTAGAATCGCTCCTGGAGTAGAAGAAAATATTCTGAATCTTCTAGCTGCTAGGCATGNACAAACCAGGATATCTGAATGGGCTAACGTTTACACCCCAAACCATAACAATGAACTTGGGGTAGAAAATACACCCCAAACACTAAAAATGTTTTTACAATCATGACAATGGAGCAGGGTCAAAGAGGGACATCCCCCTATTGTGCTACTGTGACCTTCTTAGGGGCTCTGCAGGAACTGCTGTCTCTGCCTCGCCCCTATGTAATTGGGTGTGAGTATAGCAGGATGCGGAGCTATAGCTCTGGCGGGCTCGCACATGCAGCCTAAAAACTGAACCTACCCTACATGATACAGCAGAACCCTTGCTTAAATACTATAGAAGTGTTTTTTTTAAAGCACTTCCTACATGTGACTATTAATAGGCCATTGCAGGATAAGAGGCCTGTATTCTCATACCAAGAGGAGAGTCTGAACCACTGCAACCTGAAATCTCTAGTCATGTGTCAACTGGTTTCATGTGTTCGTTTGGTTTTCAGATCAGACACCAGCCTCCCTCCCATCAACGTTCTGAAAAGCTGAACCACTGGCTCAAAAAATTTAATGCAGCTAAAAAGATGGTGAGTTCCTATGACAAACAAATGAAGAACCCAAAGCGTTAGTGAGCTAGCAGGTCTATCATACCACCCACCCCCCTTCCCAGAGGCCAGTGCAAGAGTTTGCCCTAGAATGGATCCTCGGGGGATTTGTGCAGGGGGCCCACGACTGCAGACTTTCAGAAGAATTTCATTCCTACAGTCCGGATAATGCTGTGGGCCACTTAGGGAACTGGATGTAGCCAAAGCAAACACCCCTTAATATTGGCTATAGCTTTATGGTTCAGTCAAACTTCCTGCATGAAATGAAAAATATTACATCACATGGTAAACTCAAAATAGATATAGTAGGTCTGGAAAAGGTGCAGGGAAGGGCAACAAAAATGATCAAGGGCATAGATTGGCTCACCTATGAAGAAATGCTTGATAAGTTAGGACTCTTCAACTTGGAGAAGAGATGACTCAGAGGGGATAGGATAAAAAAAAAAAAAATTAAATCATGAGTGGAGCAGAACAAATAAATAGGGAGCTGTTTACCTTTCAAATAGTACTAGTACCATGAAACTAACTGGCAGCAGATTTAAAACAAATAAAAGGAAGTTGTTGTTTGTTTCCATACAACGCACAATTAACTTGTGGAATTTGTTGCCAGAGGAGGTGATCAGGGCCAGTAGCATAGCTGGGTTTTTAAAGGACTGGATAAGTTCTTGGAGGATAGGTCCATTAATGGCTATTAGCCAAGTAGATTGGGGGATGCAAGCTCTGACTGTCAGGGGCTGGGAGTGAACAGGAGGGAATGGCTCACTCCATTATACCCTGTTGGGTACTTCTCCGAAGCAACTGAGAATGGCCACTGCTGGAGACAGGATGCTGGGCTCAATGGACCATTGGTCTGACTTAGTATGGCACTCCTTGCTATAGAACTTGATTTATAGCCTATTAGAATAAAGTCTTAATATACTTCTCCATCACCCTGCTCCGATAGCTCTTTCCATGCATTCCTATTATTTGCACCCCTCTCCAAATTATGCATCCCCTCCCCACTCCTACACACACATTTCCTTAACCTTCTACAAAGCAGCTGTTAACACACCCCATTATTAAACAACTTGGTCCTTCTCTCCTGTTCCAGGAAACTCCCCGGTGCCTGGAGGCATCAGTGATCTTCAGTCTTTCCCAAGTACTGAATGAAGACTTGCAGTGCGCAGCCTACATGGAGCACTGTGTCAAACCACCAGGTCTCGTCACTGCCTCTCCCCACACATTGGAGAATCCAGGAGATGGCAACACTGAACGCCGAAGAGATAGGGGAATTTAAGCAGACATAAAGCTTTGTCATCCTTGGCCTTGCACTAAAAGCATCTAACCTTGTCCACAGTAATGTAATAGTCAAGTGCAACATGATTCCTGATCTCTCCTCTTCCAATCCACAGCTGGGAAAGAGACACCTCAGTTTTATCCCCCTTGGTAACATCCCTTATCCGCGGTTACAGTTCAAGGCCATATTCTATCAACATTGAAATTTAGAGGAGATAGGCCATTGGATTTACGGGATTATATTGATATTTATTATATTGCTTTATTTCATCTTGTTGCTTCATGGAAGACTTCTGCTAATACAACACAAGCGTTTTATTTATTTTAAGTTAAAATTTTATTTATTTTTTTAAATTATTTTTTACATTGTCTCTGATTTTTTTGTTCTTCCATTTCATGAAGAAGATCCCAAGAAATGCAATAGTTTGGAAGCTGGTGCATGAAATTGCTTTGCTGGACTGAATGGATTTTTAAAGTCTATCTTTCTATTATTAGTTCTTTAAACAACATTTTTATTTATGACAAGTTATTTATTACAAGACTGTAATTTATTTCTGTACATATAGCCTAATAAGAGTACCTATTTTTATAACCTTATATAATATAAACTATTTAAAGATTTACAATAAAAACAAAACTTTTAAAAACAGACAATTGATCTTCTGTTCCGTTCTGATCCTGGAATCTCAAAGAACTAGAGTGTAAGGTCCAATTCTCTGGGGTGTGGGCAGATATAGGAAATGGGTCCAGAGTGGGGAGGCAGAGCTGGGGTGCATGGTTCAGAGCTGAGGTCCAGGGTCCAAAGCAAGACATGGAAAAAGGCTTCCCATCAAGGGACCACAGACTGTCATGGAATACGGCTAGGCAGGGTTACGAGAGTTAGGATCAGGTGTGGGGCAACAACGAAACTACACAGATGGGCCAGCCCAACACAGGATCACCACAACACCCAGTGAAGATAGCCTCCGAGACACCTATAGGTACTGAGGTGATAACAGCAGTGTAACTAGACACCCCTTCAGCACGTTATTCTGGCTATGCAGCAAAGCTGTGTCTAGAACTCATCGCAGGAGGCTTCCTTGCTGTAACAGGAAACATAATTCCCGCTGGGTTAAGTCTTCCAGGCAAAAGAGTGAAATAAAACTAGAGAAACAAAAGGAAGGCCCCAGTATGACAGGGATAACTGTCAGGTCTGGGTCTTGAACCCCTGGTCCTGGGGGGGTGTTGCTTCAGCAGCCTGCACCGACTGGTACCTTGGTGGCATGTGTTTCCCATCTCCTCTCTATGCTTCCTCCTGCATCTCCGCCTGGTGTGTGTCCCGCCCTTGCTCACCTGTCACCCATTTCTGAAGCCTGTCTCCCGGCTTCCTAATTGGCCACCGGGGAGAATTTAAGACCTTCTGGTGGCCTCAAGAAGCTGGTGCAGCAACTGCTCTTCCCCCTCTGTGGTTATTGTTCTGTCTCTTCACCTTATATGGCATAGACCTGCTTCTTCCCCTGCTGCTACGCCCTTTGAGTGTTGTGTTCCCTTGCCTGCGGTTTATTTCCCCTTTCACAGAGCCTGTCCCCTCTAGGACCCTATTGGTCTGAGCTTCTTGGCTCTTTAGATTCTAGTCCCTTAACCCTACCCCCTTCTAACATTGTCTTTCCTATCCTTGGTCTGGCTTTGGTCTTTTCCCCTCAACCTCGATGATGAGTTGTAAGATCTCTAAGGCTGGGTTTCCCAGCTCTCCTGCTGAGAGATAGTCTCTATGGGAACGAGACTGGCTGCAAGGTTTTCTTTTTCCGGTACTGCCGCTTGCTCTAGCCTTCCTGGTTCCCATTTTCCTAGTTCTCTTCTCAGCTTAGAACCCCCTTTCCCCCTATACCATTGACAGTAACAGAGTAATGAGAGTTGGGAGAAGCACCACTATGTGGAGTAATACAGGGATACACAATGGAGAACAGAAGATTTAGGCTAAAGGGAGAACTAACAAGGCTCAACAGGGAACAGGTGCACTCTAGAGAGAGAGGGAGCAGCCAGTGGGGGATGAGAAGGGGGTAGAATGGAGGAAGGTTGAGGGTTGAGAAAGGTTGAGGGTTGAGAAGGGTTGACTTCCCAGTAACAAGTGGAGGAGAGTTGTTGAGATGGCCACAGCACAGAATGAGGATATTTGGTTGACATTTCTGCTGAACAATTGGCATTACAAACCAATCTTATACCACAGTGACACGTAAGAGAATCCCTGGCATAGGCTCCTTCTCTGCATATGCTGTGTAGGCATATAAAACTGGGACCCTTTATCACACCTTTCTGATATTTGGCAGAGATGATTGTGAAAGTCCTGCAAAATTGCATGTACACTGGTTAGACTAAAAAGATGTTTACAGTCAGACATACATGCATAAGTTCATTGCTTATACCACCAGAACCCTTTATNGGGGGGTTGCCCAACAGATGTGATGGGCAGCAGCATTGACCCCTGGCCGTGATTCGGCGGTCCCCATGGCCGGGGGTAAAGGGGAAAATGTCTGTTGGCATACCCCTTCACCCCCCGCCCGTGGTCCGAACCACCCCATGGCCCGGGGTCAATGCTGCGTGCCACCCATCATGTCTGAAATCACCCATGGAAAAAGGCTTCCCATCAAGGGACCACAGACTGTCATCGTATACAGCTAGGCAGGGTTACGAGAGTTAGGATCAGGCGTGGGGCAACAATGGAACTATGCATATGGGCCAGCCCAACACAGGATCACCACAACAACCAGTGAAGATAGCCTCTGAGACACCTATAGGTACTGAGGTGATAACAGCAGTGTAACTAGACACCCCTTCAGCATGTTACTCTGGTTATGCCGCAAAGCCGTCTCTGGAACTCATCACAGGAGGCTTCCTTGCTGTAACAGGAGACGTAATTCCCGCTGGGATAAGTCTTCCAGGTGAAAGAGTGAAATAGAACTGGAGAAACAGAAGGAAGGCCACAGCATGACAGTGATAACTGTCAGGTCTGGGTTTTGAACCCTTGGCCCTGGAGTGGGGGGTGTTGCTTCAGCAGCCTGCGCCGCCTGCTACCTTGGTGGCATGTGATTCCCATCTCCTCTCTATGTTTCCTCCTGCATCTCCGCCTGGTGTGTGCCCTACCCTTGCTCACCTGTCATCCATTTCTGCAGCCTGTCTCCCAGCTTCCTGATTGGCCACCAGGGAGTATTTAAGACCTTCTGGTGGCCTCAAGGAGCTGGTGCAGCAACTGCTCTTCCCCCTCTGTGGTTATTGTTCTGTCTCTTCACCTTATATGGCATAGACCTGTTCTTCCCCTGCCGCTACGCCCTTTGAGTGTTGTGCGTTATGTATTGGAGTCGAACTCTCTTTCCCCTGTGGTCCTGTTCTGTGTTTGGTGTTTGTTGGTAGGCTTTAGTGCCTGTTTTTCCCTTGTCCTGTGTGTGTTGTTGGGTCTTGCTCCTTGCGCTCTTGTGGATTTCTTCCCTACTCTACTGTGTGCCCTTGCTGTGACCCCTTGTACCCTACCTTTCGCTGTGTTCCCCTGTTATGATCCCCTTGCCCCCCTCTGTGTTCCCTCATCCCTAGTCCCCACTTATGCGTAGCCTGTTGTCCACAGCTTATAGTTCAGTACCCCCTTCATAGATCCCTGTCCTGTCTGGCTCCTTGCTCTCTCGGGGATTCCCTCCCTACTTTTGCTGTGTGCCCTTGCTGTGATCCCTTGTATTTGTTAGGAAATGGACACAGAAGAGGGTAGCACGGGCCCGCTCCGAGCGGAGGAGACAGAGGCTGCGGGGAGAGAAGAGGCTCCCCTGCTCAGAAGCCGCCCCTACCTGATGCCGACGTCTGGATCCCAGCAATGCACACCCCGGCTCCCCCTGACCCTAAAGCCTCAGAGACACTGCAGCCGAGCAGCAAAGTCCGGACCGCCCCCACGCCTCCTGTAAACAAAGGGGTGGGTCCTTCCAGCATGCCCACGCTGCCTCAGAGCAACAACACAGAGGCAACGCAGGACCGGTTGCTCCCCCCGGGGGCGGATCCCACAGAGACTAGCAGAACTCCGGCAGGTGATGGGGAAAAGCCTAATCAGATGCTGCGGCACGTAAGGGGCAGAGCTAAGCGTTCATAAGGAAGCCTCAGCCTAATCACCTTGCCAGCGATCAGCAGTGCTGTGAAGCTGGCCCCCTTGTGACTGTCCTTGTTGGAGTATCTTGTGCGATTTAGAGCGAGTGTGTTGCGTGGAGTGAACGGAGAGTGAAAGGTAAGTGCGTGAACTAGGAGTCTGTGTGTTGTTGTTTCATGTTGCATTCTCCCCTCTATTCCAGGCAGTTCCCTTCCTTCCCTAGTGCCCGGTGGTGTCAGCTTTCCCTTCCTCTCCCCCTTCCCAAGGTGTTAACCCTTTCCTCACTGTCCAGGACACCCAGGTGAGTTCTCCTGAACACAGTGTAAGTGGGTGTGGATTTTGGGGAGTGAGTCCCCCTGTGGAGTGTGGGGGGGACGCTCACTCTTCCTGTTGCTTGCCAGTGCCCCTGTGATGATATGGCCTCGCCCCTATTGGGACGTTTAGGGCCAACCTATATCCTGAGGGGACTTGTTTCTCAGCAAAGGAGAGTGAACCCCCTTGCACCGCAGGAGTTCCCTTGTGTGTTTAGGGCATTCCCGAGGCTAGGTCCGTGGGTTCCCTTCCCACAAACCCCTTACCCTCACAGTATCGCCGGCCTAACTATGGACCTACCACAACAAGTTGCAGAGATGGGCCGGGCCATTCAGGCCCTGGCCATGGAGCTTAAGGATTTAAAAGAGCAAGGGGCAGCCGGAGGGGCTGAGGAACAAGAGGCACCTATTGTACCGGCCCTTATGGAAGAAGTCCCTCCTCCTCCTGCCACGGCAGGGGGAATACAGGCGAGGGAACCACGACACCCCCCAATTCAGAAATTTGGGGGAGATCGCAAACACTTTCAGGGATTCCTAGCCCTATGCAAGCTGGCTTTCCAGATGCAACCCTTGACCTATACCTCTGATACCTCGAAAGTGGCCTTCATCATTGGACACTTGGAAGGGCTCGCCCTGGACTGGGCCACCCCCCTACTGTTAAAAGAAAGCCCGCTGTTAAAAGATTTGGCAGGCTTTCTACGAGAGTTCCAGTTTCTTTTCGATTATCCCCATAGAAAGAGGGATGCGGAAGCTACCATCATGACACTGAAACAGGGCAAAGGGCCCCTGCTAGAGTATGTGACCAGATTTCAACACTTAGCAGTGGAGTTGGGATGGGCTGATGATGTCTTGAAAGTGTTGTTTCGAAAGGGCCTTAATGAGGAAATCAAGGACCAGTTATCGTTGACAGCCACTCCAGAGAAATGGGGGGAACTGGTGAACTTGACCTGCCAGATAGATGAACGCTTGATGGAACGGCGACGCGAACGGCGGCAGGAGGGGGCCCGAACATGGACCCCTAGGCTTCCATCATTTAGCCCAGTCAAGGCAGAAGGGCATAAAGCAGACGATCCTGAACCCATGCAAATCGGAGCTTCCCGCGGGCCATTGGACCCCCAGGAAAAGGAACGACGGCGCATTGAAAAACTATGTTATTATTGTGGAAATGCAGGACACTTCACCTACTCCTGCCCTCAACTTCCTCCCGGTAGGCGGGGGATGGGAAACGGGGCGGGGCCGGGGCGGACAGGGGGCGTCCCGGTGAACCAAGGCTGCCCCCTACTCAATGGCAGGATACAAGCCACCACGGTCACGAAGGGGGAACAGCTACAAGTAGCCCTGACCTTGCGACTCTCAGCGGGTAAGTCCATCGTTCTGCCTGCACTTATAGATTCTGGGGCTTCAGGGAACTTTATTGACACCCACATAGTACACCAGCATCATGTCCCCCTGCAACTAAAAACCCACGCAGAAGCCGTGTTTGCTATTGACGGCTCCCCTTTAACTTCTGGACCTATCACGCATTGTACTCAGGCTCTTGAAGGATGTATAGGGAACCATCGGGAACCACTTATCTTAGATGTAGTAGGTACACCAGCCTTTCCCGTGGTCCTAGGAATTCCTTGGCTTCGAAAACACAACCCTTCCATAGACTGGGTACGTAGGAAAGTTGTTTTTTCCTCCCCCTTCTGTGTCTCCAATTGCAGGACGTCGAGACCAGCCCAGGGAAACCAGGTCTCCACACCATTGCTTGTCGCAACTGTGTCCACATCTCTTCCCCCAGTTTACCAAGATCTGGAGGATGTTTTCAGAAAACAACAAGCGTTGGAACTCCCCCCTCACCGCCCCTATGATTGTGTCATCACACTACTACCAAATACTACCCCTCCCTATGGGAGGATCTATGCCCTATCGGAACCCGAATTAAAAACCCTAAAGGATTACATTGACGAGAACTTGGCAAAGGGGTTTATCCGGCCATCCACATCACCAGGGGGGGCGCCCCTCTTTTTTGTACCTAAAAAGGACGGGGGCCTTCGTCCCTGTATCGACTACAGAGGACTCAATGCCATCACAGTCAAAAATAGGTACCCCTTACCGTTGATCCCTGAGTTGTTGAATAGACTGCAAGGAGCAACTATTTTCACCAAGCTGGACTTACGTGGGGCTTATAACCTTCTTCGTGTCAAGCAAGGGGACGAATGGAAAACTGCCTTTCGCACCAGGTATGGCCATTTTGAATACCTTGTTATGCCATATGGATTGGCCAATGCCCCTGCTGCCTTTCAGCATTTAATAAATGATGTGTTCCGAGACATTTTGGACCAGTTTGTTGTCGCTTATCTGGACGACATTCTTATCTTTTCACAGAATGAAGTAGAACATATCCAGCATGTCCGTACTGTGCTCCTACGCCTCCGACGGTACCATTTATATTGTAAAATGGAGAAGTGTGCCTTCCACCAGCCTGAAGTTCCCTTCCTAGGCTTTATCATTTCAGCGCATGGGATAAGAATGGACCCCGCTAAGGTAAATGCCATTGTTGCATGGCCAGCCCCTCAGGCGGTTAAGCCTCTACAACGTTTTTTAGGTAGTGCAAATTACTACCGACAGTACATCCCAAACTATGCAGATCTGACGGCCCCTCTTACCCTTCTCTTGAGAAAGGGGCAACAATACCAGTGGGGACACTTACAACAAACAGCCTTTGAGCAGGTAAAGACGGCCTTCACCAAGGCCCCTATCCTACAACACCCTGATTTTTCGCTTCCCTTTATTGTAGAAACGGACGCTTCTAGCATAGCCATCGGAGCAGTCCTCCTACAGCCAAAGGGGCAAGGTCAAGGCTCTTTGCCATGTGCCTTTTATTCACGTCAACTTACAACCCCTGAAAGGAACTATACTATCCTGGACCGAGAGTTACTGGCTATCCGGGTGGCGTTTGAGGTTTGGAGACACTTCTTGGAAGGAGCACGCCACCCGGTCCAGGTAATCACAGATCATAAGAACCTTATCTTCTTACAAACAGCTCGTATTCAAAATGCTCGGCATGCCAGGTGGGCACTATTCTTTGCCCGTTTTGATTTTCGTATTGTTTACCGACCAGGAAACTTAAATAACCTAGCTGATGCCCTGTCACGGTACTACGAAACCCCTGTTGATGGAGAACTTCCCCCAGAACCCCTGTTAAGTCATCAAGTGTTTATGGCCGGAGGGCTGACCAGTGCACAACTAAAGGCCTGGGCGGCAAAAGATCCTGAACTACAACGACTGGCACCTCAGGATTCATCAGGATTCCTGAAACACCATAAGGTTATTACCGTTCCTCGCGAGGCCCGCCAGAAACTCCTCTGGTCTCACCACGATGCACCCTTAGCTGGGCACCCTGGGCAACGACGGACCCTTCAGCTGCTACAGCGCCACTTCTGGTGGCCAACCATGCGACAAGACGTCAACGCCTATATACAAGGATGTCGTGTTTGCTGTAGGACCAAGGTACCTAGAAAACGACCGGTAGGGTTGCTACAATTAGCTCCCTTACCACGAGGGCCCTGGCAGAGAGTCAATATCGACTTTATAGTGGAACTACCTCCTTCCCAGGGATATATGACCATCTTTGTAATAGTGGACCAGTTCACAAAGATGGGACACTTTGTACCATGCAAAAGACTGCCAACAGCCCCGCAAACAGCACAGTTATTTTTGCAACATGTGGTTAAGCATCATGGACTCCCTGTGACCATAGTCTCTGACCGTGGACCCCAGTTTGTTGCACGATTTTGGCGTGCGCTATTTTCTGCTGTAGGCGTTAAATTAGCCCCAACCACGGCCTATCATCCCCAAGCCAATGGACAGGTGGAAAGGGCTAACCAAACATTGGAGCAATATCTACGATGCTATGTGGACTACTTACAAGATAATTGGGTTACGTACTTACCGCTTGCTGAATTTGCTTTTAACAATGCCAATCATGCGGCCCTCGGTACCTCTCCCTTTTATGTGAACTATGGGTTCCATCCTAGGTTAGCCTTCCCGGAGGAACCAGCCACGGAGGTCCCCGCAGCGGGAGCAATGATACAAAAACTTCAGCAATGTCACACCCATGCCCTTGCTATGTTGCGCTTTGCCCGACAGCGATACAAGACTACCACCGATCGCAGCCGCCAACCAGCCCCCCAGTACCAGGTGGGGGATCTAGTATGGGTGGATAGACGACACTACCCGTCGCTTCGCCCCTCAGCCAAGTTGGATAATCGATACATGGGACCTTTCCCAATCCAACAGCAAGTGAATCCTGTAGTGTACCGACTCACCCTTCCTGCCTCTTTGGGCATCCACCCTGTGTTTCATGTTTCTGTACTAAAACCGCATCATCCTTCTCTCTTCCCCGATCCCTCTCCTCCAGGTCCCGTGTGTGAAATACAAGGGGAGCCGGAATACGAAGTACGTGCCTTACTTGATTCCAAGACTAAACGAGGTAAATTATTTTATTTGGTAGATTGGAAAGGCTATGGGGTGGCCGAACGTTCCTGGGAACCCGCCTCCAGCATACACGCACCCCGCCTCGTTCGTGCATTTCATGCACGCCACCCCACTTGTCCGGGGCCCCCATCCCGCGTTCGTAGACGCCTGGGGGACTGGGGGGGGGTGCTGTTAGGAAGTGGACACAGAAGAGGGTAGCACGCGCCCACTCCGAGCGGAGGAGACAGAGGCTGCGGGGAGAGAAGAGGCCCCCCGCTCAGAAGCCGCCCCTACCTGATGCCGACTTCCAGACCCCCGCAATGCAAACCCCAGCTCTCCCTGACCCTAAAGCCTCAGAGACACTGCAGCCGAGCAGCGAAGTCCGGACCACCCCCACGTCTCCTGTAAACAAAGGGGTGGGTCCTTCCAGCGTGCCCACGCTGCCTCAGAGTAACAACACAGAGGCAACTCAGGACTGGTTGCTCCCCCCGGGGGCGGATCCCACAGAGACTAGCAGAACTCCGGCAGGTGATGGGGAAAAGCCTAATCAGATGCTGTGGCGTTCAGCACGTCTACAGGCACGTAAGGGGCAGAGCTAAGCGTTCATAAGGAAGCCTCAGCCTAATCACCTTGCTGGCGATCAGCAGTGCTGTGAAGCTGGCCCCCTTGCAACTGTCCTTGTTGGAGTATCTTGTGTGATTTAGAGCGTGTGTGTTGCGTGGAGTGAATGGAGAGTGAAAGGTGAGTGCATGAACTAGGAGTCTGTGTGTCGTTGTTTCGTGTTGCATTCTCCCCTATATTCCAGGAGGTTCCCTTCCTTCCCTAGCGCCCGGTGGTGTCAGCTTTCCCTTCCTCTCCCCCTTCCCAAGGTGTTAACCCCTTCCTCACTGTCCAGGACACCCAGGTGAGTTCTCCTGAGCACAGTGTAAGTGGGTGTGGATTTTGGGGAGTGAGTGTTGGGCAGGGACCTGGTCCCCCTGTGAAGTGTGTGGGAGACGCTCACTCTTCCTGTTGCTTGCCAGTGCCCCTGTGATGATACGGCCTCGCCCCTATTGGGACATTTAGAGCCAACCTATATCCTGAGGGAACTTGTTTCTCAGCAAAGGAGAGTGAACCCCCTTGCACCACAGGAGTTCCCTTGTGTGTTTAGGGCATTCCCGAGGCTAGGTCCGTGGGTTCCCTTCCCCCAATCCCCTTACCCTCACAGTATTCTACCTTTCACTGTGTTCCCTTGTTATGATCCCCTCGCCCCCCTCTGTGTTCCCTCATCCTTAGTCCCTTGGTTCCCCCTTATGCTTAGCCTGTTGTCCATAGCCTCTAGTTCAGTTCCCCCTTTATAGATTCCTGTCCTTTCCAAGACCCCTGTTAAATCATAGATCCCCTTTCCCCCCAGCCTCCCCGGTTCCCTCGTGCTTCCAGTCTTGTGTTCCCTTGCCTGTGGTTTATTCCCCCTTTCACGGAGCCTGTCCCCTCTAGGACCCTATTGGTCTGAGCCTCTTGGCTCTTTAGATTCTAGTCCCTTAACCCTACCCCCTTCTTACATTTTCTTTCTTATTATTGGTCTGGTTTTGGTCTTTTTCCCTCAACCTCGATTATGAGTTGTAAGATCTCTAAGGCTGGGTTTCCCAGCTCTCCTGCTGAGAGATAGTCTCTATGGGAACAAGACTGGCTGCAAGGTTCTCTTTTTCTGGTACTACCGCTTGCTCTAGCCTTCCTGGTTCCCATTTTCCTAGTTCTCTTCTCAGTTTAGAACCCCCTTTCCCCCTATACCGTTGACAGTAACAGAGTAATGAGAGTTGGGAGAAGCACCACTATGTGGAGTAATACAGGGATACACAATGGAGAACAGAAGATTAAAGCTAAAAGGAGAACTAACAAGTCTCAACAGGTGCACCCTAGAGAGAGAGGGAGCAACCGGTGGGGGACAAGAAGGGAGTAGAATGAAGGAAGGTTAAAGCAAACTTAGAAGGGTTGAGAAATTAGGGGTGTGCATATAATTTTTGTTATTATAATAGGTGGAGTGGACTAGGTGGCGGGGGAGATTGCAAGGTGGCGGTGCCGGGGGAGATTGCTGCCTGCTGCCCGTGCGGATCTTGTTGTGGACGTCTGAGGGGGTGAGAGAGCAGAGGGCTATGTGGTGGAGTCAAGAGAAGGTGTGCTTATGAACTGTGGTACTGATAGACTTTTTTCCAGCCCACAATTGACCATTGACTAAATCCCCTCACCTGATTTAGTCTGAGCGGGGGATTTCCCAGCCACACCACTTTCATCTGAGAGGCTATAAGATGTGTGTGGGCCTCCAGAAGCACCGGAGGCATGCACCGGGGGCATTTCGCCTAAGGGCTGTGTGCACAAGGGCACGCCCATAGGGCGATTGGGTCGGGGGTGCTGTTTGAGGTTTAAAATAGTTCCTCTAAAGTGTTATTTATAGTGCCCTTGAAAGTTATACTTGAGGAGGCTGGCCCGCCACACTTGGGTTTGGTTAACCCCTGTTAAGGATAAGGATACTGTTTAACTGTCCAGTGACCCTCGGTAACACCTCTGGTATGATTACTTCTAAGAGCAAACGTGCCAGCCCTCAGGTAGTTATGGTTTCGCCTCCCTCGAAACAAAGGAAAATTTACAGTTTTTTTCCTATCTCCAATAGGTTTGAGGTATTAGAGGAGGGGAAGTCGCTGATTGATCTGTTGGCCACTCCTTACTTAAATGATCAGCCTCATATATCATGGGAGATGGGAAAATCCTTGGCTAATATTCAAGAGGGGAAAGGGAAGGGAGAGGTTGGGAATCTAATTAAACCTGGTATTGTTGAGGCCAGCCCTAAGAGGGGGATTTTGGAAGAACTGTGTGGTGGGAATTTGCTCTCAGTTCCATCAAATACCTCGCAGATTAACTCATGCAGTTCTACAGCCGAATTGCTGGCTGAGCATGTGTTACTTACAGCTCAGACAATACAATGCATATTTTCACAACTGAATGCCCTAACTCGGAAGGTTAGAGATTTGACAGATTTGTTGAATAAAGGGAAAGCTACCAGGGTATTAGCAGATTCGCCTATCACATTAGTGGGAGATGTGGGAAAGGTAGGTAAGTTGAGCACCAGACAACGGCTGGGGATAAGGTGCTCTCTACTGAGTTTTTGGATGACCAGGGCCAGAGATTTTTAGCCCCCCACTTTAGGGCAAACAACAAACTAGTTCTAAATATTAAACCTACCCCTCGAGGTAATTTGGAGTTCTGCACTGCAAGTGGCAGAGCATTTAAGAGTTTTAACTTGTTTACCCATTACTAGCAGAGATATCCAGTGAGTAGACATGATTGGTATGGATAGGACGCAGAAGTGCATATTGTTACACTTTGGGCATTCCCAAACGGTGACTGCTATTGAAGGGAAGAAAGACGTTATGGCTTAATTTGGTGTTTATCCTTTGAATGTATATTTAAGGTCAAATCAAGGGGAGGAGATTAGGCAAAGGGGATTGAAAACTTCTAGCATAAGCGCTGGAAAGTTTGGGACCCTCAACAAGCACATACTACCCCTTTGCCTTTTTCTTTAGAGCTGGGTACGTAGTTAAATCAGGTGGAGGAGATGGAAGTACAGATAGAAAAACAGGTGGACAGGAATCAGGGAGGTGCCTTGCCTTGGTTGAGTCAGCACCAGCCACTAACCCTACTCCCTTTCTCAACAGACTTTCTTTCCTATACAGTCATATACAAAGATCCTTTGTGAAAGATGGGAAGCTTACTAACCTAATTGACAATTTGGACATGGGGGGAGAGGGCATAGGTCAGCAGGCATCCGCTCCATTGGCTACCATCACCCACCTTGCGTGTGCCTCTTTGCCTTCAGATCTACCAGGTCTGCAGTTAGAATTGCTGGTAACCTCCACACCTTCAAGAGTGTAGGCTGCTCAACATTTGGGCCATCACTCCTCGGATACTCTTATTGAAGGCTCTCATCATACTAGTATGCCGGCTCTGGAAAGTCCGCCCAGGGGGGAAGGGCAGCAGACGGCCGGTTTGGTACTATCTCTGACTCAGTCCCCTCAACTGCTACAGCCAACCAATGTGTTAGTATCAAGTAAGATGATTGAAGTAGATTGACCAGGACAGATTGGAGAGAGTAGGCCCCTGAACGTGGTCTCATGGAACATTGCAGGTTGGGCATCCAAGTCCAGGGATCCGGAAATTAGATGATATTTAGGTCAATTTTATGCAATTTGTTTGCAGGAGACTTGGTTCGATCTGGACCTTATATCTGTGGAGGGTTTTTTCACCTGGACTTCCCCTGCCCATCGGGTGGCAGCAAGGGGTCGATATAAAGAAGGGTTAATGATTATACTGTCCGTGGATGTTGATATTAATGTTGAGATCTTAGTGGGGCAGGGGTATAATTTGATGGTTGCATGACTAACTAGCCCAGGGTGGCATTGTGCAGTACTCCTGATCAATGCCTATAAGGTTATTTTAGAACATCAAGTAAAATTCCCGTCCGATGGACTAATGATTTTAGGTGATTTGAATGCTCGTACAGGGGCAAATGCTACCTATATTCTAGGTAGTATGGGGTTAGATTTTATGGATGATTCTAGGGAGGACCCAAACTTGGCTAGAACCTCGCAGGACCAGAAAATAAAACAGGCTGGTCATGAACTTTATAGTCTGACTTTGGATATGTCACTGCAGATCCTTAATGGCAATAGTGTCGGTGATGAGAGGGGGAATTTGATTTATGTGGGCAGGGCTGAAGGTAATGTTTTGGATTATGCCATCCTCTTCCCAGGTTTGGCTAATCACGTTAGGTCCTTTTTGGTGGGGGACCAGGTCTTAAGTGTTGGAATTTTTATTAGTGGTCAAAAAACCAAAAACAGCTTGTATTCTTAGTAGCAACAGCTTAGTAGTAATCAACACCTTGGAGATTGTTTCTAGGTTAAAGTAAACTACTTTATTGAGAAGTACATTGTGATAGGAAAGGCCTATCCCTAGTCTTACTAGCTAGGTGCCACCAGCATGGTGGCCAGACATGTTGAAGGTCAGAGAGAGAATTTAGGAATGGAGAAAGGTCAGGAAGAAGGAGGAAGTCCAGTAGGAGCTTCCTGGGCACATCCCACCTGGGAGGGGGCTTAGAAGCAGAGATCAGGAAAGGTAAAGTGACACTCACACTAACTCACTATCTCTACTCCCAAATGCCCCTAGTGGTCATTAGGGTTTGTTGGTGCAAAAGGTGATGTCATCTGGAGCTGTTTTTCCAACACCCCTTCTCATCGCCTGTCGCACCGGCTCACGACTCCCATTCGCTCACGTAGCATCTGGAATCGATTCCTTGGTAGTGGCTTGGTCAGTCCATCTGCCACCATTTCTTCAGTTGGGCAATACTTCAAGTCAATTAGCCCTTCTTCCTGTGCCTCTCGAACATAGTGGTACTTTATGTCAATGTGCTTCGTTCGAGACTTGGACTTCTCCATTTGTGAGAGCTTAATGCAACTCTGGTTGTCCTCAAACATCGTGGTAGGCTTTGGCTCTTCAATTCCAAAGTCCAACAGCAGCTTGTGTATCCACACAGCTTCCCTGCATGCTTCACTAGCTGATATGTATTCTGCTTCTGTTGATGAGAGTGTAACAAGTGACTGCTTCCTGCTAGTCCAACTTATGGCTCCATCTCCATAGAGAAACAGGTGTCCACTGGTGGACTTGCGATCAGCTATGTCTTCAGCCCAATCTGCATCCATGTATCCCACCAGTCTAGGGTTGCTGCTTACTGGAATCTTCAATGCGTAGTACACGGTACCCTTCAGGTATCTCCCCAGTCTCTTGACTGCAGTCCAGTCATTCTTGGTTGGGGCACTTACTTTCCTGCTTAAGATTCCCACCGCTGTGGCAATATCTGGCCTTGTCACTGTGGCTATGTACAAAAGCTTGCCAATCGCTTTTCTGTACTGGTTGTTGGCTGCCAGAGGCTCATCATCTTCCCTTTGTTTCAGGAAATTGACATCCATTGGTGTACTGACCTCATTGGCATCTGTCAGTCCCAGACATTCCAAAAGATCCTTGATCTTTGCTTTCTGGTTGAGAAGATAACTTCCATCTTCTTCTTTTTCTATTTGAATGCCAAGGTAGTGTGAGATGCTTCCAAGTTCCTTCACCTCTACTTCCTTGTTTAGGTGCTCAACAATCTCGTGACTGTCTTGCTCCTGTTCACAACAGATGATCAGATCATCAACATAAGTCAGGATATAAGTCCACTTATTGTCTCTGAATCTTGAGTACAGGCAGGGGTCAGCTTTTCCTTGCGTGAACCCTTCCTTAAGCAGTAGCTGATTCAGTTTCTCATTCCATGCTCTAGCTGCTTGCTTCAAGCCATAAATGCTCTTCTGGAGTTTGCATACAAGCTTCTCCCTTCCAGGTTGCTCGAAGCCTGGTGGCTGCTGCATATAGATGTCTTCCTCAAGTTCTCCATTCAGGAATGCAGTTTTGACATCTAAATGGTTAACATGCATCTTTCTGGAAGCTGCTATGCTAAGTAGTGTTCTGATGGAAGTGTGCTTCACAACTGGTGCAAATGTTTCATCATAGTCTTCTCCATATATTTGGGAGTATCCTTTGGCTACTAGTCTTGCTTTGTAGCGCTGTACATCCCCTTCTGCATCCTGCTTGACTTTGAAGACCCATTTGCAACCTACAGGTTTTCTTCCAGCAGGTAGTTCCATAAGTGTCCAAGTTTTGTTCTTGTGTAAAGATTCAATCTCTTCCTTTGCTGCTTTCCTCCATTTTTCAGCTTCATGGGTTGTCATCCTTTCAACATCTTTCCATGTGCTGGGTTCTTGCAGCTCTGCACTTGTGGTGAGGTAGGAGTATCTCAAGGGTGGAACTCCTCTGTTGGACCTCTGTGAGCGCCTGGGTTCTGGCTCAGCTTCTGTGACCCCTTCTGAATCTGCTTCTGGTTCTGGTTCACAGATTGGCATTTGGTGCCTGAAGGCCTGCTCACTTGGTTCCTCTTGCATCTGGATCCTTGACTCCAGGTCTGGTAATTCACCTTTGGTTGGTCTTTGTCTTTCATCAAAGTACACAACATTGCAAATTTCAATATTACCAGTTTCAACATCAAGAATTCTGTATCCTTTTCCTCCTAACACATATCCACACAAAACTCCTTTCTTGCTTCTGCAATTCAACTTGTTTCTCTTTGCCTTTGGTACATATGCATACACATCACATCCAAATACTCTGATGTGGTTTAGGCTAGGCTTGTGTCCAAACCACAGTTCAAATGGAGTTTTCTCTATGGCTTTGGTTGGCAATCTGTTCTGCAGATAGCTGGCAGTCATCACTGCTTCTCCCCAGAACTTGCTTGGCAAAATTGCATCTTTCAACATACATCTGGCCATCTCCAGTAGGGTTCTATTTTTCCTTTCTGCAACACCATTCTGCTCAGGGGAATATGGGGCTGTAGTCTCATGTTCAATTCCCTGTTCTCTCAGAAAGGCTTTCATAGCACTTGAGATATATTCACCTCCATTGTCTGACCTTAGTCTCTGAGGCTTTCTTCCAAACTTGTTGCTGACCAATGCAACATATTCTTTAAACTTTTCAAACACTTGGCTTTTCTCTCTCAAGGTGTAAACATAGGCAAATCTTGAGAAATCATCAATAAAAGAAACTATGTAAAGGTTTCCTCCAATGCTCCTTTCCAGAGGACCTGATACATCACTGTGAATCAACTCTAGAGGGCGCTGAGACTTTCTCTTCTCTAGCTTGTGAAAAGTTGGTTTCACACCCTTTGCAGAAATGCAACACACACATCTGTCTGAATTCTCAGTACACAGTTGCCCCTTAAAGTCTTTAATTAACTTCCCCTTCTCAAGCTGGCGAATTACATTAATGTCTCTGTGGCCTAATCTTCGATGCCAAGTTTTATCACAGAGTCTATGGGTGCATTTGTGGTTGCTTGCTAAATTTGCATTTTCATTAACACAATTCACTTCAAAGAGCCCACTGTCTCTTAGAGTTGCAGACAAGATTGAGTCACCTTCTTTTGTCACATAGCAATGATCATCCATGAATTCAAACTTGCAACCATTCTTAACTCCATATTTCACAGAGATTAAGTTATTCTTTAATGAAGGCACATATAAAGCCTCATGTATTTTTATTTGCTCAATTTCTCCATCTGGGAGTTTGCAAAAGATCTTAGCTGTTCCTCTTCCTTGTGAAAACACTTCTCTTCCATCTGCTAGGGAAATTGGGACTGTGTAACCCATTTCAATTTCTGAAAACATTTCTATATCCTTGAGGAGATTTTCAGAAGCACCAGAATCAATATAAAGGACATTTTCATTGACTCCTGACATTGCATTGAAACTTTTGATTTTTCCTTTTCCCTTTTCACACCTTTCTTCAGAGCTGGCAGGCTTCTGCAGACTCTCTGTCTGAGCAGCAATGGGTGCTTTAGCCTTTCCCATTGTCTTGGCCTTTGGGCAATTAACACGTAAGTGTCTGTCACTATCACAGATAAAACATCTCTTCAAGACTCCTTTCTTTGAGCTAAAGGCTGTAATTTGATCTGCAGAGGTTTGCTTTGTCTTTCTGATAAAACATTCATTCAATTTGCTAGATAGATAATCCAGACCAACTACTTTATCAGAAATTTCTATAGCAGTCTTCAAATATTCATATGAAGAAGGTAAAGAATTCAAAACGAATGCCACAATACCACTTTCTCCAAGATCTATTCCCAAGTCTTTTAGCCTTTTTGAAAGAGATTGTATTTGGCTCACGTGCTCAGTAGGATTCTCATTCTCTCTCAGTTTCATATTACACAATCTCTGTATTATAAAAATTGCTTCGCTGGAGCTTTTACGGTTATAAAGATTTTCCAGCTTGTTCCACACGTCACTGGCTAATTGAACATTTTCAAAATGAACAAACAGTTTTGGACTTACATTCATTCCTAGGATTCCAAGAGCTTTGTCATTTTGTCTGTCCCAATTCTTTTGTTCATCTCCTGCATCCGTGGGTCTTTGTGTTATTAGCACTTCATAAAGACCTTGACTCTTTAAGCAAGATTGCATGAGGAAATTCCAATCTTTGAAATTCGCTCCTTCCAGCTTTGGAATGTTGAGGTTCCCTTGAGCTTGCTCCATGCTGCTTCTCTTGTTCCAAAACAAAAACCAGGTACAAAAATAAGCTGTGCTTTTCTCCTTCGAGATTCAATTCGAGTTCCAAAAAATCTGTTAGGATTTTCAGGAGGATTCTGGGCCCATAACCCTATGTTGGAATTTTATTAGTGGTCAAAAAACCAAAAAACCAAAAGCAGCTTGAATTCTTAGTAGCAACAGCTTAGTAGTAATCAACACCTTGGAGATTGTTTCTAGATTAAAATAATCTACTTTATTGAGAAGTACATTGTGATAGGAAAGGTCTATCCCTAGGTCTTACTAGCTAGCTGCCACCAGCATGGTGGCCGGACATGTTGAAGGTCAGAGAGAGAAGTTAGGAATGGCGAAAGGTCAGGAAGAAGGAGGAAGTCCAGTAGGAGCTTCCTGGGCACATCCCACCTGGGAGGGGGCTTAGAAGCAGAGATCAGGAAAGGTTAAAGTGACACTCACACTAACTCACTATCTCTACTCCCAATGCCCCTAGTAGTCATTAGGGTTTGTTGATGCAAAAGGTCGATGCCATCTGGAGCTGTTTTTCCAACATTAAGTGACCACCTTCCCATTCAAATCTGTCTCGATTTAGTCCTGCCCCATGTGTTGTATTCAGGCACCAGTGGTTTATTAGAACAGAAGGATCAACCAATAATAGTCCATACTGCTCGTTGGTCTAACCATATAGAGGATGCTATTTATGAATCCCTCTCATGTGATGAAGTTAAGGGATGGGGCATCCAAGTATTGACAACGAGGGATATGGGGGTGGCCTGGGAAGTATCGTCTCAGCTGGTGGGCCGGTGGCAAGCTATACTTACCCACATTCATACTAGTGGGTCTCATGCACCTAGGAAGTGGAGAACTTGGTGGGATAGGGATAGTAGGGAGGCTAGAGCAGCTCTCAGGGCTGCTATCCAGAAAATTCAACAAGTTAGGGGGTTGATATATGTGGATAAGTTTAGAGAACAAAGGAAACAATATAAGAGGCTGACCAAAAGGAAGAGGAAGGACTATTTCATGCACCAATGGGTAGCATTACAGGAGGCCATTGATAGTAAGGACTCTCGTGCCACTGGTTAATGATTTGGTGAATCAGGGTTGCCTGATGAAAATATATAAGATCCCCTCCTCTAGTTGAGTTAATTATTTCGCTAAACTGTTTCAGGCCCATGGTTTGGAGGACAGGAGAGAGCCCCTATTGGATGCTGGTATACCGCATTGGGATACTGTGGACCCTGCTGATGTGGGGAAAGGTATATACAGTCTTAAAAGGGGTAAAACAGCAGGTCCTGATTTTATCTCAGGAGAAGTTTTTAAAATGCTCCCGGATTGGGGGATTTGCGCTATTGCCCATTTATTTTCACTAATTAACACTTCTGCTATAATACCGGATATTTGGAAAACCAGTACGGTGGTTCCCATATTTAAGAAGGGGGATAGAACTGAGCCAAAAAATTAGAGGCCTATTAGCCTCTTGTGTATTATCTCTTAAATTTATATGACTACTTTTAAACCAGCTTCAGGTTCGGTGTGATGAGGAGGGCTTTTCGGCAGAAGAGCAAGTGGGGTTTAGGTCCAAGCGCTCTACATTGGATCATGTTTTTGTTCTTCATCATCTATTTACAAAATACCAGAGACGAAAGCGCAAATTGTTTGTGGTTTTTATAGATCTCTCATCAGCTTTCAACTCGATATGTAGAGTGAGATTATGGACTGAGTTAAACCATCTGCATATAGATAAGCAATTATTGGTGCTGATTATGTCCCTATATACTGGGACTTCCTTGAGGGTGAGAATGCCGCCAGATGATACCTTGTCGGAGCTAGTACTAACATACCGTGGGGTCCGGAGGGCTGTCTTCTGGCCCCAATATTATTTAACATATATGTTAATTCCTTAATTTTGGAACATAAGGACCCCGGGAATTATCATCCCCCTCAAATAGGTGATAAGAAAATGTATTTGCTGATGTATGCAGACGATACTGTTTTGATATCCCTCAGTAAGCGTGGACTAGATAGATCATTGTCTGATTTTGATGCTAGATGCCAGGAGAGGCACTTACATATAAATTATAATAAAACTAAAATGATGGTTGTAGCAAAACGCTATAGGAAATATAGCTGGGCCCTGCAGGGCCATTGCCTGGACCAAGTCAGAATCTATAAATATCTCGGTATTACTCTGGCAGATAATGGTGCCTGGTTTGCCCATATAGTGTCAACCAAGGCTAAGGCTCAGCTAGAATCCCTGGCTATACTACACTTTTTATATCCTTTTGGGTAATGCTATATTAGGGCTGCACAAAAAGTTCTAGAGACCACGGTGATGGCTAAAATTCTATATGGGGTACAAGTTTGGGGATGTGACCAGAAGGTTGTAGATAGACTGTACCCAGTGATAACTCCGTTTTAGGAAAGGGTTCTGAAACTTTCCCCATCTGCAAATTCAGCAATGATAGCTTTGGAACTGGGTACTCACTCTCTGAGAGCAATTGCTGAGATATGCCTTTTGAAATTCTGGGCCAGAATAAGAGAAGCTCTGAGAACCTCACTATTGTCACTTGCCATGGAAGACAAACAATTGGATGTGACTTGTGGCATGGATTCTTGGTGGGTGGAAGTCAAACTTCACCTAGCTCTGCTAGGCTTCTTGGAAACAAGCCTACGGGGATATACCTGTACTCATATAGTAAGATTGTTGAAACAACGTATCTGTGACATAGACAGACAAAAATTAAGAGCTTCTGACACCAGTGTTACTACCTCTCCTTTCTATAAATATCTTTTACCAACTGGCGGAGGGTACATTCTCTTACTGATCTGGTCTGGATTTGGAACATTACTTACTCTTATGCCCCCTTTATAACACACATCGCAGCCAATTACAAGCGGCCATCAGGTGGGAGGTTGCGCGCCCCAAGATACAGCAGCTTATGTTTCTTCTGGGGGATAAAGTCCCGCTGAGAACTAAATTAGTAGCAATTTTCACTGTAAGACTTGAAAAGATTCCTAGTAGTTATGAGCCCAACCTGACTTCCTTCCCCTGTGATGGAGTTAGTTTGATGACCCCATCAGTTTAATTTGGAGTAGTTGTTTATTTTGAGGATGTTTGTCTTTGCTGTATGTGGGTTTGCCTTGTTACTAACTACCCCATGCTACTTGTGTATTTTCTGTTCTGAAATTTTGGATGTGGTCTGGCAATTAGTCTTATTACTGCTCACCTTTGCAATGATGTGATTTCCATTTTAAATTGTTCATTTTTTCTATTTTGTAATGGCCATGTGGCTAACAATAAAACATTAGATATTATTATTATTATTATTATTATTATTATTACAATAATGATAACTAAAATTTTCATTATCATTATGGGAAAATGAAAAATAATAATAAAGAAAATAGAAACTAAAATTACTTTTTGTTTTTGAAATAAAGGGAAAAAACTGAAAAATGTATTTCCAGCTATAACATTTTTTATTTTTATTCAATTCTGATGATACTTGGGGAGATTGTACCCCAAATGTAGGGCACAATGCATACCAATTTTAGAAAAGATTAGATAAAGGAAACCGATTTTAGAAGTGATTGAATGTTGTGCTTTTAAAAAAAGCTCCATACACATTCATGGCTACAACTTCTTTATCTTACATACACTTTGCATGAAACCTGTGAATATTATGTCCCTCCACAAGTTTAACACTCCTGCCAATTTTAATAAAGATTGGATAAAGGGTCCTGATGTTATAAGCCATTAACTTGAAAATACATTTCCAGCTGTAACATTTATATATCCCATTCTGGAAGGAATGTGCCACATACCTTCCCTGTCATCTCTGCCAAACTACAGAATAATTTTGTAAAGGGTCCCAATTTTATAAGCAATTAATGTTGTCCTGTGAAGACCATTATTCAGATAAATAGCAGCACATGCAGTGCCAGTCAGAGGCAGGCACTTGGCATGGCAGGAGGAGAGAGGTTGTAGGAGTAAGGATGTGGAGCACCCAAAAGACTGACAGACAAATTCACTGGCTAATTACTGCATGCTTCCAGCTTTACAAGACCAATTGGTAGTGACTTCGAGGCGGGCATAAGGGGCGGCCCTGAGGCAGTCAGAGAAGGGACATAATTGGGACTTTGGGGATAGTATCCCAGCAATCAGGAGACATAGAGCACATTCCCACATACACTAAATAAGCGATTGATTCTTTCCCCCGCAGGTTTGAACCTTGTGGGAATGAATCAATGCACTTATTTAGTCCAGCTTGCACTGGTTAATTGAGCATATGTAGAGGCAGGCAAAACCTACCTTTACAAGTGCAGGTTTCTCTATGATACAGGTATCATTATACCTGTATGCGCATTCCCACCATAGGATTTTAGCTGCGCTGGCTGTCAGTTCCTGTGCAATTGCCTTTGCAAGAGCGGGAGAGCCAGTACCGGCACTACAATGTAACAGAGATGATATTGAC
>QEPC01014436.1:1672398-1682449 GCA_003113815.1 Sphenodon punctatus | reverse complement strand
GGTCTTGATTTCCCAGAGCTTGGTGGGGTTAAGAAGAGCCTTGCAGAAGTTTGGGGAATATTGCGATAGGGAGAGCTTAGGGATAAACTTTGCCAAAACAAAGGTTATGGTGATGGGGAAACAGAGTAGTAGGAAGCTTCATCGATGGGAAATTAGGGGTAACCCTATCACCCAGGTTAATGAATATAAGTACCTCGGGGTAATTTTTAATGCTGTGGTAAGCTGGAGATTTCACTATCAGGCAGTTATGCGCCAAGCAAAGAATACCTCAAGAGCTATCCTTGGGTTTTATTTTTCTCAAGGAGGGAGATTGGTGCTACCAGCCTTACAGCTTTTTAAGCTTAAAGTTATTTCACAAAGCTTGTACGCCTTTCCAGTTTGGGGCATGTCCTATTTGAGAAAATTAGAGCCCATTCAGAACCAGGTACTTTGCTCTATCCTGGGGGTCCCAAAAGGTACGCCCCAGGTGATATTGAGACGGGAAACGACCTGCCCTACAATTAGATCTAGAGCTCTATATTTACTACTGGGGTTTTGGCTGAGGGTTTGTTTGTTCCCCTCCCAGGAAAATTCCCTGCTAATGGTTGCAGCAAGAGCGGGTCTTTTGAATACCTGGAGCAGTGGGGTGGAGGAGGAAATCAAGCTCTTGGGTTTTTCGAGAGAAGCTCTCGAGCCTTTGGGCTTGGAAAGAGCTTTATCTATAATCAAAAGGAGGATCCTGGACCAGGAAATACAAGAGGAGGATTCTCTGTTGGCTAAACAGCTGGTGGCGCCTGACTACCCAGTGAGGGGAATTTTGGATCTGGGAAATAGCTACCTACATCTCTGGTCGGACTTTAATCAGAGAAAGATCTTTACATGTTTCCGATGTAACATGTACCCATCTGCTATACTGGAGGGGCGTTATAGTGGCATGCCTAGAGCAGAGAGAATCTGTCAGTTATGTGACTTACATGAGACAGATTCGCGAGAGCACATTCTTCTGTATTGGGTGGCTCTAAAGGGCCCTAGGCGTGCCTTGTTGGCAAAGTATATACAGGACTCTCCTGATATTAGGAGTCTGGAAAGGAGATTTTTCCACGAGGCTGACTCGATTCTCACAAGAACAGTGGCTAGATTTTGCCTGATTTTTCTCCGTTTGAGAACTAGGCAGCTGGGCACAAACTGGTAGTGTAAATTGCGGGTTGTGGAGCCCGAGGAAGGTGAATATTTATTCAAAAGTAGGTTATTACGGGTCAGTGTGGGATATTTAGGGGAAAGAGGTGGGGGGTGCTGTGGAAAATATAAAATCCTTGAAATAGAGGCAGTATAGATAGCGCCACTTAAATTACTAAGGTATATAAAGTGGAATGATGTGACATACGGCGATAAATATTGAACATAAATGCCCTTAAAAAGGTTTTATATAGGTTATATTATACCTATTTTATTTAATTATATGTGGATAACTAGTGTGATTATATTTTGGAAGCTGCGCGAGGCCCATTGTGGGCTATGTATGCTGTATGCTGCAGATTGTTTTATAAATTTGTAAATTTGTAATAACCCTTGGGTTATACAATAAAGTATTTGATTTATTGATGGGTCTCGTCCACCCTGGCCCATTTCCGTGTCTGCGGGACACAGGGGATGGGAGGTTATGACTGGGTGCAGTTCTGGCCCCTTTGGCAGCCCACCTCCTTTCCCCCCCCCTCCCTGCCAGGTGCGCAGGCAGGCCCCCTGCACCCCCTTGGTGCCCCTGTTCCGCCTGTTCCCCTCCCCTTGGTTCCCATTTCCCGTTTCCAGGGTGCCTCCTCCCCTGGTCCGACTGATGTCCCCAGGGCATCCTGTCCTGACTGCTGCTGGTGTTGCCCCTCCACCTCCTCCATCCTCAGCATGACCCCCACCTCCCGCTCCTCCGCCTGCGCTTCCTCCACCACTGCCACTGGCTCCTCCTCCTCCTCCACCCTCGCTCTCTCTCGCACCACCCTCTTCCACCTCACTCCATCCTGCCACACTTCCCTGCTGCGGATTGCCCTTTAGATCTCCCTCCGGTGCCTGTGTTGTTGTTGGTTGCCTGGCAGCGACGCTGCATGCTTTGTCCCCAGCTGGGAATCAATTTCTTTGGTTCTGGATGGTGATTGCTGTCCAGACATTGCTTTTTGTTGTTTCCCAGTCAGAATCTCTTTGACCATGCTATCGGAGCTTGTCCAGCGGGGAGCTCCGGAAGCATGGTTGAAATTGACCCCATGTGGGTATTGACCATGGTGAACATTTGGCAGCTGCTGAACAGATGTTCAGGGTGCTTTGGCCCCACTGCAGGATTGACCATGGTTCACTGTGGTTGAGCGTGATCTCGTAACATCTGAAAATACCCACTGTGACAGAGGACATAAGAGAATCTCTATTGGCTTTTTCCTAAACAGATGCTTCTGACTTTCCAGTAACAAGTGGATGAGAGATGTTGGGATGGCCACAGCACAGAATGAGGATATTTGGTTGGTTTTTGATGCCAATTGGCCTGGAGAAATGTCAATCTTATAAGAGAATCCCTGGCATAGGCTCCTTCTCTGCATATGCTGTGCAGGCATATAAAATTGGGACCCTTTATCACACCTTTCTGATGTTTGGCAGAGATTATTTTTAAAGTGTGATATACAGTCTTGTAAAATTTCATGTACACTGGTTAGACTACAAAGATGTTACGGTCAGACATACATTTATAACTGAATTACTTATACCACCAGGACCCTTTATTTAATACTTCTGAAAGTTAGCAGAGATAGTAGAAATGATGATGGGTATAAACATGCCAAGTTTCATCTACATTAAATGTGAGTCAAGGAAGTTAAAGCTAAGAAAGTAAATGAAGATTTTTGCAAAATAATATAATTCATCTGCTTGTAAAAATGGATTCCTTTATCCAATCTTTTGAAAATTGGTACACATAATGCCTTCTATTGGCGGTACAACCCCTCAAAGTGTCAACTAATTTTAATGAAAAACAAAAATGTTACAGCTGAAAATGTGGTTTCCATTGAAACCAATAGAAAATGAAAATGAAAGCAAAAGCAAAAACATAATTTTGATATTTATGAAAATGAAAGATTTAAATATTGAAAACAAAACCAAAAAAGACATGGGCCCCTGGTGCATACCTCTATGAGAAATAACAATAGGCCCCAAGGACTACACAAAGCATCATCAGAGCAAGAGGAGAACTAGGGTCAGAAGCAAGTATATAACAAGTAGGGGAATATGGAGCTAAGGAGAGAGACCAGGCACTAAACAGGAACCTCAGGGGACTAAGAAGCAGACAGCGAACTGGCTGAAACGAGGCACCAAGTACAGACCTACACTCAGTGGTGGTTGGTGGGTTCTGAGGCTCATGGGGCAGTGAGAGGGGCCAGCAGTGGGCAGGGTCAGCCCAGAGGTGGGTGGAGTCAGGCCAATGGTAGATGGACTCAATCCTAAAATTGTGCACTTCCATAAACATGATCAGTGGAACAGAACATGCACACAAGGATACACATGCACACAAAGATAGCAGTTTTAGTAAACAACAATAGAGCCAAGTAAGTCCAGTGTGCATGGGGACAAACAGGGCTTGTCCCTCTTAGACTGTAAGCCCACTAGGCAGGGACCCGAGTCCAATAACCACAATGTGTTTAGTGGCAGGACTACACTCAATAGCAGAGAAGACAGAAGTACCATAACAGCTAGCCCAGGTTACAGAAATTTCCCAATACCTTATTTAAGGTGCAATCAAGCAACATTACAATATCTGAAATGAATAGCCAGCATAGGTCACAACTAAAATGCACAGAAAATGCTGCAAAAGTGAATAGATTATGTGAAATCCTAAATGGCACACCATAAATGCTGCATAAAGTTTTACAGAGGGTGAGGAGGCAGGCACAGTTCAGAAGAGGGCAAGAGACTGCAGGAAGCACCCACCATGTGGCATTCAATGAAAGACGCACCAAAATCAGGGCCAGTAGCATAGCTGGGTTTTTTTAAGGACTGGATAAGTTCTTGGAGGATAAATCCATTAATGGCTATTAGCAGGGCCAGCCCTAGGGTTTGTGGGGCCATGTGTGAAGTCTTGGTACGGGGCCTAATTTGCATACTTAGGTCCGTCCATTTATGCAGATACGCAGATTTGCAGATTTTGCATAAATGTCCATCATATCTACACACATGCCTTGGGTCCTTTTTAGTTCCAGCACTTTTTACCCCTTAGCTTCCCACACATAGCACCCCATTGCCACTTGTCTCACAGATCCCTCCACCCCCTTGCTTAAACCACCCCCAACATGCCAAAGTACCCCCTCATCTAGCCCCCTCTCCCAGTTTCCCCTCCTGCCAATACAGGGAGGAAAAAGGAGGAGATGGAGGGCGGGGCATTATAGATTTTTTGCAAGAATTTGTCAGTAGTAGTCAAAACAAATGAAAATAATCAAGCAAAAGTGTTTCTATATAATAATAACAGAACAAATGTCTTTTTCAACAAGACATATAGGAGACAGGTGGGACTTCTATATGTTTATAGTTAGTCCCAGCTTTACGCAGTGAAGCGAAGGTTGGCATTTGACTGGGGTATTAGTAAACAGTCATTTTGGTAGGGGGAAATGTCAATGCCCTGCTTACGAAGAAAAGCTATGACTGGGGTCATAACCTTAGTAAAGACCCTAGGGGCTGAGGAGAGTCCAAATGGTAGTGAACAAAACTGAAAATGCATGGAGTCATGGGTGAAATGGAAGAATATCCTACAGGAGGTATGAAATCTAACATGAAAATAAGCATCTTTTAGATCAATAACTGCATACTAGTAACTGCTTCAGGTGTGTTCTTAAATTATCCATCCCAAATTGTTCTTAAATTAAATCTGGTGCTGGATAGTGCTTTGAAACAATCTACTAAAATATCATATGATTCCAAATAGAGGAGATTCTCCTATTGGTTATCCCATCTCAGTAGATCAGGTAACCGTGTCACTAGTCCTTCAATACTTGTTGGACCTGGCTGAGAAGGGCCTTGTGCACTCTTCTATAAGAGTGCATCTCTCAGCAATAGCCCAGCATGTTGCCCTCCCAAATTCCCAATCCCTTTTTGGTCACCCTCTGGTAAAAAAGTTTCTTAAGGGACTAATTAATTTGTTTCCCCCTCACAAACACCCCATTTCTCAGTGGGATATGAACCTTGTTCTAGAGCAAGTGAACTTGCCACTATATCTATCAAGGAGCCTTACTTCTCAGTCTTCCCAGACAGGATAGAGATCTCTCTCCATCCGTCGTTTATCCCTAAAACGGTGTCCAGATTTCATATGGCACAAAAAATTGTCCTCCCAGTATTCCTCCCTCCACCTTATGAGTCAGAAATCTTAGCCAGATTTCACACTTTGGATGTTAAGAGAACAGTCCTGCTCTATTTAGACAAAAGTCAGCACTGCAGACAGACTGACAATTTGTTCCTCTCCCCTTCCCTTCCCAAGTTAGGGCAAAAAGTTTCATCCCAAACTATCTCAAAATGGTTAGTGTATTTGATCTCCTTTGCCTACGAGCAGGTAAGAAGTCCACCCCCACCTTATTTAAAGGCTCATTCGCTCAGTGGTCTGGGTGCTTCTACAGCAGCATTTTGCAACATCTCTCCTTTCAAGATCTGCAGGGCTGCAACCTGGAGTTCCCTGCATACATTCACTAAGCATTATGCTTTAAAACTCAATTCTGAATCTGACACCTCTCTGGGAGTATCTATATTGAATTCTGTAATTAAGACTTAATTATCTATTTTACTTACAACGGTTTTGTTGTTTAAAAAAAACACCAGGAACTTTTAAACTAAGTTAACAGAATAAACTTACACACTTTTTGCTTGCAGAGGTATGTATAAGAAAATTCCCCCACTGCCTTGATCTAGACTTGGTACTCTCCCATTTGTGAGAATGTAAGGAGCCACTCGCAGAAGAACAGAAGGTTGCTACCTTGTAAACCAGGTTCTTCGAGATGGCCCCGAACATTCTCACAAATACCCACCCTTCCGACCACGCAAGGAATTTTCTTCCTGCACGCTCAGAGTTGGAAAGAACTGCTGGGTTTGGGCAGGAAGGTATCTTATATACTGTGGGGGCTCGAGACCGTCATGTGGTTTTTTCAAAGTAGTGAGCTTGGTATCTGCCGGTAGAGAAGGGTGCGCAAGTGCAAACCCATTTTTGATAATGGGAGGACCCATCTCGAAGAACCTTGTATACAAGGTAGCAACCTTCCATTCCAAATGGTGGCTCGCTGTGCTGGGAATGTGGGACCAGCGGCAAGTGGGGAGAGGGGGGGAGAGAGAGCCTTTCTCCCCCTCCCTCTCCCCCCTCCACTGCGGGGCTACAGCTGAGCTGACCTCAGCTGATTCTGCTAGGGCTAGCAGCTCCGACAGTGGGGGTGGAACCAGCCTGGATTCTGAATTCAGGCGAGCACCAGCAGAGCAACAGACCAAGTTCCAGGAGCGGGGCTCCAGCTCCCGTGGGGCCATATGCGACCGCACATGTCGCACATGCCTGGAGCCGGCCCTGGCTATTAGCCAAGTAGGTTGGGGGATGCAAGCTCTGACTGTCAGGAGCTGGGAATGAACAGTAAGGAATTCATTATGACCTGTTGAATACTTCTCCAATGCAACTGAGAATGGCCACAGCTGGAGACAGGATCAATGGACCCTTGGTCTGACTTAGTATGACACTTCTTATGTTCTTAGACTATAGAATTTGAATTATAGCCTATTAGAATAAAGTGTTAATATACTTCTGCATCACCCTGCTCCAATAGCGTTTTCCATGCATTCCATATTTCCTATTTATTTGCACCCTTATCCAAATTATACGTCCCCTCCCCACCCCTACAGAAACATTACTTTAACCTTCTACAAAGCAGCTGTTAACTAGGTATGTGCAAACACAACGGGGTTCGGATGTTCAGCCGTTCGTTCGTTTGATTAGAAAACCGAGTTCGGGTTCAGTCATTGGGTTTGAAAACTGAGTTCAGTTGTTCCTTTGGGTTGAGTTCGGTTCAGTCAAACATTCGGGGTCCTGGGGCTGGAGTTAGGGATGTGCGAACGCAGTTCGAAAGATTGGAGTTCGGACCAAACTTGGTCTGGTCGGACCACCGAACCCACCGAACCGAACTCTAACCGAACGACAAACCAATCAAACAGTTTGTTTGTGTTCGGCCACGTTTGGTTGAGTTTAGGCAGGAAAAACATGACTGAAGAGCCCAGGGAGTGGGAGGCAGCTGTGGAGCAGACTTTGTGGTACTGGGAGGTGGAGAGGCTTGGAGTAGCAGCTGGTTTACCCAATCACCCTTCCTTTTCGACTGAACACTGGCTTCGCAGTCTGCGATTGGCCAGGGGCTAGGCTGCACAGAGCCAATAGGGCCTTGCGGTAAAACGGGAGCAGCAAGTAACAAAACTCTTTACCCTGCCCCCCTTCCAACGCCTTCTGTGCCAGCCACTGATCCTGTCAGCAGTGTTTTCAGAAGACTCCCTGACTCCCAGCAGTTTGTGTCCCTCGTCCATTCACAATCCTCCTCCCATTTCACCCATCCAACAGATTTACCTCCCTATTATCATTTAGTTAGATTATATTAGATAGATTTAGCAATTATTTTTATTTTTTAGCCTCCCTGTGTTCTATCTCCCTACCCTCCATTGAATCCATTCCTTTCCCTCTCCCTCCATATTCCATCCCTCATTCCCTTCCCCTGGTTTTTGATTTATTAGAGTAGGATTAGATAGATTTAGGTTTTATTTCAGTTTCTGTACCCCTCCCTGTGTTGTTTTGAGCTGTCTTTGTGTCCTCCCCACCTACATCCCTGTGTAATATTGGAGAGAGAGAGAGAGAGAGAGAGAGAGAGAGAGAGAGAGAGAGATTGATTATAGTAGTTGTTAGGTAGGATTATAGTTAGCTATTACAGTTGTTAGCTTAGTTTATAGAGATATAGTGATCTAGTTTTAGAGTGTGTTTTTTTTATTCCATTATTTAGTTCCATAAGTTTTATAATAGTTATTGGATAGTTAAATAGCAATTAAATTTAGTGCAATATAGATATATATATAATATTTGATAAAAATAGTAAAAAAAATCTATTAAAAAATTTATTTTATATAATTGTGTGTGGTTTGGAGAAATGGAGAAGGGACTGATGAGAGGGCGAGGCCGCTCTGCTGCCCGTAAGGCAGCCAATGAGGTACGTGGCAGGGGCCGTGCCATCAGAGTGCCAGCAGTGGGCAGAAGCAGCAGCCCAAGCACTTCCCCATGCTCCAAGATGCGAAGGCCTAGTGGTGATGTTGGGTCTCACTCTCCCAGCACTAAGGGCCAGGGGGTTGGGCATCACCTCCTGGCAGTAGAAGAGGCTGTGGTGTCTGTGTCATCTGCGGCAGCAGATGAATCCCACAAGGGGCCAGCATTGTCCCCTGACTCCCCCATTGTTGAGAGCCCAGTTAGAGGCAGGGCCCGATCCCCAACAGCAGCAGCAACAGTGGCTATAGGGGGCAGGAGGAGAGTGATGCTCAGAGTAGGAGCAGCATGGGGAGTCCAACAGCCTCCGTCACTCTCTTTGTGGATGGGGACAGCGATGCAGAGATTTCTGTGGAGGAGGTCTCTGTATCTGGTGCTGCTGAGGTGATGGCTGTCCCTCAACGAGCTGTGTCACCAGGGCCACCATGTCCTGCCCCTCCCAGGAGTGTGTCACCCAGTGTGGGCCAGAAGGCAGGAGGGGCTAAAAAATCATGGGTCTGGGAGCATTTTAAGGTGGTGCAGGTGAATGATCCCTGGGAGGTGTGGTGCACTTTGTACAGCAAGGTGGTGAAGCGAGGGCAGGTGCTCACCAACCTAAGGACATCCGCCATGTCCAGGCATCTAAAAACATGCCACAGTGCTGCTCTGCCAAGCGGGCAGGCTGGGTCACTGGACACAAATGGATTCCCAATACATGTGACCACTCGTCCTCCATTGGGCAACCGTCCCACTGCAGCAGCTGCCTCTAGCAGCAAGAGCAGTATTGCTGCTAGGGGGGGAGCAGCAGGATCAGAAGCAGCAGCAGCAGCCCACAATGGAGGAGCTGGGGTGGGGGCAGCTTCCAAGTCCATTGGCAGCTGGAGTGCGGCGTGGCTTTCAAGAGAAAGCCATGCGTCTGTTAGGCGAGATGATCACTGTCGATGGCCAGCCCTTCTCCATTGTTGGGGACACAGGGTTTAAGCGGCTGATGGGGTTCTTGGCCCCCCAATTTATTTATTTTTATTTATTTATTATTTTTTATTTAATAAATTTGTACCCGCCCCCTCCTGCAAAGCATGCCATGCCATGCCGCACCACCCTCAGTCATACGGTGGTGCCAGGCCTGTATAGGTCGTTGAAGGAGAGGGTGAAGGAACAGATGGCACTGGCAGGGACTGAGGGTGTCACTGTCCATTTTACAACTGACCTGTGGTCCTCCAGGAATGCCCGACATGCTTACGTGGTGGTGACGGCGCACTGGTGGGAGGACCCAGAGTTGGCATTGGACAGTGGCAGGAGGGGTCCTGAAGCACGGTATAGGTGGGCCCTGCTTTAGACAGAAGTCATGCACTGCCCCCACACCTCTAAGAACCTTGAGGCAGCCCTGAACGCCGTGGTGGGGGAGTGGGTTACGCCTGGTGCACCATTCACCCCCGGGTGTGTGGTGACTGATAATGCATCAAATATAGTGAGGACTGTACACGATGCGAAATTTATCAGCATCCCTTGCACCGCACACACCCTCCACCTGGTGGTCTCGGACGCTCTGGACTTGGGGGAGAAGGGGATTGGGGCAGGCACCCTTAGCTCCCTGATAGAGTGGGGGAGGAAGCTGGCAACCTTCTTCAACAAGAGCGTGAAGGGCAGCGAAATCCTCTGGGCCAAGCAGGCTGAGCAAGACTCCTTAGGGCATCTGCTGGTGCAGGATGTGTCCACGAGGTGGAATTCCACCTTCGTGATGCTTGAGCGGCTTGTGGAGCAGAAAGCTGCCTTGTATCAGGTGGAATTGGACACGGACAGCGGGGCACCTCCAGG
>QEPC01014436.1:1656896-1667814 GCA_003113815.1 Sphenodon punctatus | reverse complement strand
CATAATCACAGAAGTTGATTTTAGAGATCAATACTTCAAAACACAATTCTAATACATTAAAACAGAAAGTTAACATATAGAAACTCAAAGTTAATACATTTGGAACACAGATGGCCAAAAATATATGCTTATAACAGCTTATAATAGGAAATACATGACACAGGGTCCAAAGCAAGACATGGAAAAAGACTTCCCATCAAGGGACCACAGACTGTCATGGAATATGGCTAGGCAGGGTTACAACAGTTAGGATCAGATGTGGGATGATAACAGAACTAGACAGATGAGCCAGCCCAACATACGATCACCACAACACCCAGTTCAGGTAGCCTCTGAGACACTTATAGGTACCGAGGTGATAACAGCGGTGTAGCTAGACACTGCTTCGGCATGTTACACTGGCTTTGCAGCAAAGCCATATCTGCAACTCATTGCAGGAGACTTCCTTGCTATAACTGGAGACATAGTTTCCCCTGGGATAAGTCATCCAGGCAAAAGAGTGAAATAGAACTGGAGAAACAGAAGGAAGGCAATGGTATAACAGGGGTAACAGAGTAATGAGAGTTGCGAGAAGCACCACTATGTGGAGTAATACAGGGATACACAATGGAGAACAGAAGATTAAGGCTGAAGGGAGAACTAACGAGACTAAACAGGGAACAGGTGCACCCTAGAGAAAGAGAGATCAACTGGTGGGGGACAAGAAGGGAGTAGAATGAAGGAAGTTTAAAACAAACACATAAGGGTTGAGAAATAAAAAGAGGCCCCGAGGACTACACAAAGCATCATCAGAGCAAGAGGAGAACTAAGGCCAGAAGCAAATATATAACAAGTAGGGGGATATGGAGCTACGGAGAGAGACCAGGCACTAAACAGGAACCTATGGGGACTAAGAAGCAGACAGGGAACTGGCTGAAACAAGGCACCAAGTACAGACCTACACTCAGTGGAGGCTGGTGGATTCTGAGGCTGATGGGGTAGTGAGAGGGACCAGCAGTGGGCAGGGTCAGCCCAGAGGTGGGTGGAGTCAAGCCAATGGTAGACGGACTCAACCCTAAAATTGCACACTTCCATAAACATGATCAGTGGAACAGAACATGCACACAAGGCTACACATGTACACAAGGAATAGAACATGCACACAAAGATAGCAGTTTTAGTTAACAACAACAGAGCCAAGTGAGTCCAGTGTGCATGGGGACAAACAGGGCTTGTCCCTCTTAGACTGTAAGCCCACTAGGCAGGGACCCGAGTCCAATAACCACAATGTGTTTAGTGGCAGGACTACACTCAATAGCAGAGAAGACAGAAGTACCATAACAGCTAGCCCAGGTTACAGAAATTTCCAATACCTTATTTAAGGTGCAATCAAGCAACATTACAATATCTGAAATGAATAGCCAGCATAGATCACAACTAAAATGCACAGAAAATGCTGCAAAAGCCAAAAGTTTATGTTAAATCCTAAATGGCACACCATAAATGCTGCATAAAGTTTTACAGAGGGTGAGGAGGCATGCACAGTTCAGGAGAGGGCAAGAGACGGCAGGAAGCACCCACCATGTGGCATTCAATGAAAGACGCACCAAAACACATGGAAAATGTGGGAAAACAGGATTATGTGGAATCCCAACATGCACAGCATAAATGCTACAATTGGTCCCTGAGAGGGAAAAGATCCTACACCTCTGCTCTGATACAGCACTTTGGAAATCCTCCCAACTTCAGTCAGAGACTAGTGATGCTAGGCGTTTGCTAGATAGGCTCCTTCCTGCATCCATCCCAGAATCCCTTCTGTGCCCTCCCCCAGAGAACCTGGCCCTCACCTCAGTTTGAGAACCATTATGGGGAACCTCTACATCTAACACCTTTAGTGACTTTTGGATGGCATACACAATCAGCAAGGCAGCCTAAATAAAAGCAGCAACAAGACTGGACAAAATGAGAATCTACACCAATCTCTACTCAAAATACAACACAACATAGCTTTCCTAAATACTACAATGAATCCATTAACTAGTTTTCATATTTATAAGCCTCTTGACACACCCTAGTTCCTGATGTCTTACGTGGGCAGTAGCTGCAGTATGTAACTGCTGAGAGGTTATTTCTTCTATGTGAAAAGCACATTGATAGACATTTTCCTGAATGTTTTGGAAGTCACTTTTTTATTAAAGTGAATTAACAGCAATGGCCGGGCCCATCAGGGAGAGGAGGGGAGATAGTGGCAGCAGAAGGGGGGTCCCCCTCGCTGCCCTCTCCATGGCGTAGTGGCCGCCCCATTAACCTGCCAGCCCGGTACGCGGGCGAGGCTGCCGAGGGTATGGGTGTGCAAGCCCGCACGGGTCAGCAGCCCCCCCCTTCGGGTGCACCAGCTGGGGTGTCTCCCCCGGTTACTTGGCAGGCCCCTGTGGTGGCTACAGGTGCTCCGGGTGCGGCTCCCCCTGCAGCGGTAGGATCCAGGCCCCAATTAATGTATTCGGAGCAGGGCCCAGACAATCCACGATGGGCCTTGACCTACCCTGGGATCCCGCAGCCCGCCCAGGCCTCAACCAGTCGGGGCGGTGCTGCGGGGACAGCCCTGGCATGGGGCTGGGCCGGGGAGCCTCTTCCCCCCTTTTTACAGCAGGAGCAACGGGTGGGGAGAGCGGTGCCGCAGGGACAGGGTGCCGGCGATCTGAGCCAGCGAATGGACTGCATGGAAAGGGCTCTTCAGGCATTAATAGACCAGCGTGCCAGCACATCGGGAACCCAGCAGGCGATGCAGGCCGGACAGCTTACCCCGAATACAGGTAGTGCCCCCGCCCCCAGCAGAGGGGCGGGCAGTGCCAGTGGAGGGAATCTGTTGCCGCCCCCTATAATGGGCAGTACGGGGGATGTGAGGCCGGCACCAGGGAGTTTACAGGGTCACGGGGCACAGGGGGAAACAATGCAGCTTGTGTGGTGGGGTGGGAATTGGGTCCCAGTAGCATACCCACCACNTGGAGACATAGTTTCCCCTGGGATAAGTCATCCAGGCAAAAGAGTGAAATAGAACTGGAGAAACAGAAGGAAGGCAATGGTATAACAGGGGTAACAGAGTAATGAGAGTTGCGAGAAGCACCACTATGTGGAGTAATACAGGGATACACAATGGAGAACAGAAGATTAAGGCTGAAGGGAGAACTAACGAGACTAAACAGGGAACAGGTGCACCCTAGAGAAAGAGAGATCAACTGGTGGGGGACAAGAAGGGAGTAGAATGAAGGAAGTTTAAAACAAACACATAAGGGTTGAGAAATAAAAAGAGGCCCCGAGGACTACACAAAGCATCATCAGAGCAAGAGGAGAACTAAGGCCAGAAGCAAATATATAACAAGTAGGGGGATATGGAGCTACGGAGAGAGACCAGGCACTAAACAGGAACCTATGGGGACTAAGAAGCAGACAGGGAACTGGCTGAAACAAGGCACCAAGTACAGACCTACACTCAGTGGAGGCTGGTGGATTCTGAGGCTGATGGGGTAGTGAGAGGGACCAGCAGTGGGCAGGGTCAGCCCAGAGGTGGGTGGAGTCAAGCCAATGGTAGACGGACTCAACCCTAAAATTGCACACTTCCATAAACATGATCAGTGGAACAGAACATGCACACAAGGCTACACATGTACACAAGGAATAGAACATGCACACAAAGATAGCAGTTTTAGTTAACAACAACAGAGCCAAGTGAGTCCAGTGTGCATGGGGACAAACAGGGCTTGTCCCTCTTAGACTGTAAGCCCACTAGGCAGGGACCCGAGTCCAATAACCACAATGTGTTTAGTGGCAGGACTACACTCAATAGCAGAGAAGACAGAAGTACCATAACAGCTAGCCCAGGTTACAGAAATTTCCAATACCTTATTTAAGGTGCAATCAAGCAACATTACAATATCTGAAATGAATAGCCAGCATAGATCACAACTAAAATGCACAGAAAATGCTGCAAAAGCCAATAGTTTATGTTAAATCCTAAATGGCACACCATAAATGCTGCATAAAGTTTTACAGAGGGTGAGGAGGCATGCACAGTTCAGGAGAGGGCAAGAGACGGCAGGAAGCACCCACCATGTGGCATTCAATGAAAGACGCACCAAAACACATGGAAAATGTGGGAAAACAGGATTATGTGGAATCCCAACATGCACAGCATAAATGCTACAATTGGTCCCTGAGAGGGAAAAGATCCTACACCTCTGCTCTGATACAGCACTTTGGAAATCCTCCCAACTTCAGTCAGAGACTAGTGATGCTAGGCGTTTGCTAGATAGGCTCCTTCCTGCATCCATCCCAGAATCCCTTCTGTGCCCTCCCCCAGAGAACCTGGCCCTCACCTCAGTTTGAGAACCATTATGGGGAACCTCTACATCTAACACCTTTAGTGACTTTTGGATGGCATACACAATCAGCAAGGCAGCCTAAATAAAAGCAGCAACAAGACTGGACAAAATGAGAATCTACACCAATCTCTACTCAAAATACAACACAACATAGCTTTCCTAAATACTACAATGAATCCATTAACTAGTTTTCATATTTATAAGCCTCTTGACACACCCTAGTTCCTGATGTCTTACGTGGGCAGTAGCTGCAGTATGTAACTGCTGAGAGGTTATTTCTTCTATGTGAAAAGCACATTGATAGACATTTTCCTGAATGTTTTGGAAGTCACTTTTTTATTAAAGTGAATTAACAGAAGGGCTATATAAGCAAATTAAAATGCTGCAGGTTAACATTTTCAGAATTTATTACTGTGGTGAAAATAGAACAGGAGCATGGAGTAGATTTTCAGCAGCAAAAGTGGTGGTTAAGCACCTAACTGCCACTGAAAATCAGTGGAAAGAAATCAGGCTCCTGAGTGTCATTTTGCCTTTGAAAAACAACCAAAATAAGACTCATTTCCCCTCCTATACTATGTAATCATGAGAACAGACCTGGGTCATCTTAAACTCTCTTGATCCAAACAAAGAAGGTCCTTAGGAATCTTTAATATTAGAATATTGCCTGTTTGAATGTGAACAATAATTTTATTGAAGTGCCCAGGCAGTTCCAGATGACTCCTTGCAAGCTAAAATAAGCTGTGCTAAAGTAGACCAAAACATGTTTTCCCTCCATTTCCATTCTGCCCACACCCAACCCCACTCCCCAAGTCACCCACATCCCCCTCCAAGAGCCATTCTACCCACCCCCAGGCCCCCATTCTGCCCATACACGCTCACCCAATCCCATCCCTGGGCCTTCATTTTGCCCACACATTCTCACCCAAACCCACCCCAAGTCCCCAATCTACACCTCCCCCCAGGCACCCATTCTCCCCCACACAGAACACCCTCATCCAATCCCACCCTGACCCCCATTCTGCTCACACAGTGAACACACCCTCCAAGAGCACCAATTGTATTCTACCCACCCCACCCAATGACCTAATCCCACCCTTCAGGCCCTCATTCTGCCCACCCCACACCCATCCCAAGAACCCCATACCACCCCAGGCTACCAATCTGGGTAGGGGGGAGGCAAATATGAGGACCCAAAAGGCCAAGGAAAGACTTACAGTTACAGGTCAGGGGAGGAGAAGAAGCACTAGCAGCAAGGGGGCACGGGAGCAGCGCACAGTGGTTGCAGAGACACTGAGTCTGCCTCGTGACTACTGGAAGCACCACAGCTCTTTCTGGCAGTGGCTCCACCTCCCTCTTCTCTCCCTCCCCCGCAGCAGAGAGAGTCCAACGCCCTGGCCTGGGTGCCTACTTGTGCTGCCCAGGCAATCAATAAAATAGCTCCTCTTTCCCCTCAATGAAACAGTATCCGTAGTAGGGGTGGGACATCTGGGCAAATACCGGGTACCGGATTTACTGGGTACCGGATTTCAAAATATCAGCATACCGGATTAATACCGGTATACCGGTACCGGTTTTTTCCCATTGATTTCAATGGGGAACTGTCCCCATTGAAATCAATGGAGAAAAAAAAAACCTCCCACCTCCCCCTCCCAGAATGTGCGGGTGGAAGGTGGGACACCCCCCACCCACCCTGCCCAGCCTGGATTTTTATTTTTATTTTTTAAATTCCCCTAAGTCCCTGGGTTCTGGGCCGGGGTCGCTGCCGGCAACCCAGAGCCCACACCAGCAGCAGGTAAGTGTACTGTTGATCCCTAGGGTGGGGAATGGTTTAACACACACACACACACCAAGGATCACCCTACCTCGCCCACCATGGGATCACCCTACCCTGCCTTCAGCTCTGGGTGGCGGTGGCAGCGGCCCGGCGGATGGATTCAGCTCTGCTGTGGCTGCCGACTTCAGCATGCTAGTGATGCTCTAGGCCTTCCGGGGAACCCGAAAGTTCCCCGGAAGGCCTAGTATGCGTCACTAGCATGCTGAAGCCGGCAGCCACAGCAGAGCTGAAGCCGGCCACCAGACCACCGCCGCCGCCGCCTCCCGGAGCTGAAGGCAAGGTAGGGTGATCCCTGGGTGGGTGAGGTAGGGTGATCCCTGTGGTGGGGGGGGTGTTAAACCACCCCCCACCCCAGGGATCAACAGTACCGGTACATTTACCTGCTGCTGGTGCGGGCTCTGGGTCGCCAGCGGCGACCCGGAGCCCAGGGACTTAGGGAAAAATTTTTTTTAAAAAAAATCNAAAATTTTTTTAAAAATCCAGGCTGGGCAGGGTGGGTGGAGGGTGTCCCCCTTCCACCCATACAGCCTGGATGGGGGAGGGAAAGTGTTTGCTTTTTTTCTGTGTTTTTTTTTACATTGCGGCCATTCATTTGAATGGCCGCAATGTAAAAAAATCCAGCACAGGGGGAATCCGGTAAATTCTCCCGATTACCGGGGTAATCTGATACTGCCGGTACACCCAAAAACCGGCAGTATCATATACTGGATCATCCAGTAGTCCCACCCGTAGTCCATAGTGGCACTTACATACAGTTGCAATTTCCCAATATTGCAGTATGGACAGTGTTCCTAGTCGCCCATACTGCAATATTGGGAGGACTTTACTGTTTTGTCCATTTAAGGCTTCCTTAGGGGGTGGGGTGGCTGGTTCCTCCTTTTGGCTCTGGCCATCCCACCCTCTAAGGAAGCCTTCACCAGCCCAGAAGCAACTAGTTAGCTTGCTTTAGGTGCACCGTATGCACGCACATATCTTCATGTACCCAGAAATGCAGCGGCAATGCTGTCTACAGGCTTCTGAAGCGCCACTGCCAGGCAGAACAGAAAGATTTATGGATGGAAGATTTGTTACCAGAGGAGCTGGGCAGAGCAATGCCCCTACCTCCCAAGATGGTGCACTGCACCTGCCTACACTATAAGGAACAAGAGTGGGAATCTAGTCCCACACAAGGAATCAAGACTATGGGAGGAAAGGAAGGTGAACTAGCCACCCTGCAAAGCAAGAGCACAACTAGAGTCATAGAAACACAAGACTGGAAGGGACATCAAGAGTAATCTCGTCCAGCCCCCTGCACTCCCCTAAGAGCCTATAAGGAAACAATACTATACCCAAAGTAAGGACTTATATGGGGTGATGGATACCAGGCATGAAACAAGGCATACTGCAAGACTATGACTATGGGGGAAGAGGAGGGAAATCAACACACATACAGGAAGGAACTAGGCCAAGGACTAAAATTTAGGGATGTGCGAATGTGGTTCGGAAGTTTTGAGTTCGGACTGAACTCAAATAGTTTGGTCAACCGAACCGAATTTCTGAACCAAACTCGAATTTGACTGAATCAGAAGGCAAAAAAACCCCGTTTTGAATATACAAACTTGGTTCAGAAGTTCAGAATTCGACCGAACTTGAATAGTTCGGTCGACTGAACCGAACTTTTGAACCAAACTCAATTTTCGAAAGGAACTGAACCGAACCAAATTTCCGAACTCGGTTCTGTTCGCACATCCCTACTAAAATTATGATGAATCAGGGGAGGACCCAGAGGGGAAGTTGGTGGGCATGGCCACACACACAGGACAGACCAAGAAAGAACTAACACTGGGGAAAGGACCGGTTTCTACTCAAACAGAGCAGGGGGTAAACCACCACCACTCATTCCAGACACCATGGGGTCAGGGTCAGATCCAGGCCCTGACACAGACAGGGAACATGGGGAACATGTCATATGATCCACCTAGTTTCCTGTGACTGCAGGCCTGCCTTATAGATGACAAGCAGCTAATTAAGCAGCTGGGAGGCATGACAGGAGCTGGAACAAGGTAGATATGAGGAGCATGGAGAAGGCAAGGTACAGAAGCCAGTGGAGTGGCTGGGCCTGAGACAAGGTGAAGCACTGATGCCGCAGACCAAGCCACTGCTCTAGGAATCCTCGTGCAAGGGTTCATGACCCAAGTCCTGACATCACCCCCATCCCAAGGAGTGATCTCCACGTGCCAATGAGCCCCCAGGGACTTTTTCTTGGTGACCCGGGAAAGGACCTGGGTGAGGGAACACAGGTTGGAAACGTGAGACCGGGAAGGGTACACCACAGACAAGACACACATGTGAGGGCCAAGACTGGAGGAGATAGCTGTCAGGGGCAGGCAGGGCACAGGCAGGAGGAAGATGATGGGCAGAAAGGACACAGGAAGTGGTGATGGGCACATATCAAGACTGGGCAGAATGAGGCAGATATGGAATGGCATGGGCAGCGGTGCCAGGCACACAAGGCACAGGACAGAGGTAGGAGGATGGCAAAATTGGTAAAGCCAGTATGTGAGGTCCATTGGGCTCAAACCCTAGTCCTTGGGACTTCAACACAGCCAGACTGGCCACAGCAACACTGCTCCTGTAGTTGCTAATGCAGGATTCTAGAGACTTGTCCTTCCATGACTCAAGCAACACAACCCTATCTCCCATTGGCTGACCCACAGCTTAAAAGGAACATGACAGGAAGTGGAAGCTGTCTGAGTGAGCAACCTGAAGGCTTTACTGACATTCAGCTCCAGCCCTCTTGTGTCCTTGTGGCTTGCTCCCAGCCCTGCTATTCCATGACTGGCTTTCGAGAATTGATCCTGCTTTGGCTCCTTGACTCTGTACTGCAGTTCCCCTGGCTTTGACAACTTTAGAATGAGGCCAGGCTGGATGGGATATAAGTGGGTCTACCATTCATCATGGACAAGGTTTTCCTCAGAAATGCTATCTATGAAGCTGCTAGTGCTTGGGGAAAGGAGGAGGGAGATAACTAGAGGATGTGGAGCCCTTCCTTAGCAGAATATTAGCATAATAGAATAATATTTGTTATATTACTCCAAAAATCTCAGCCTGACCTCATTCTAGACTTGTCAAGTTAGAGAGAAAAGTCACTCCCTCTGGAACATCAGACTCTCCTTATCTCACCCTGGGGCTCATGGGATCTCATTTCCTGTCCTTATCTCAGGAACTGTCATTTCCCATCCAGCTCTTTTTACCCCCTATCTTTTATCACAACAGGAAATAAAAGGCGTTGATATCATCTTGGCTCCCTTCCTGTGTGCCGCCTGCTCTGTGCATTGGTTATTGTTTGATGCAACAACAGATTTAATTACTGCTGAAAGGCTTTGCAAAGCACCTATACCATCCTGCTAATATCCCACAAAAACACTCTCTCTCAGACTTCAAGTCTCAGCATCATTATGTGACATTCTACATGGGTCAAGGTGCTGGAGGGCATACGTGGAAGTATGGGACCTTTACCTTAGATGCGGTCCATTCTTATACTTATCTTGGAATGTGTTTTACTAGTAACAGCTCTTGGCGTAAACAGTTGACTATGCTATCCCTAAAAGCAAGAGGTTCTGTCTCAGCTTTAATTAGATTCTATCGTTCCTCCAAAATAACTGACGTGTATACAGCTGTAAAGATTTATAAAGCAAAATCTGTTGCTCAGTTATTTTTTGGAGCAGAAATTACGCACTCATATTACAATAAGAATATGGAAGTGATGCAAAATCTCTTTATGAGGGGTGTATTAGGGATGCCGAGCTCACTACCTGCTGTATTGATGAGACTTGAATTGGGTCTCTTACCACTGCGGGTCATTGCCCAGGAGAGGGCAATTGTCTATTGGTATAGGGTTCGGAAAATGGATCCAGAGAGACTTCCTGCACTATGCTTATATGAGGAGTTTATTTATCATGGGAATGGAGCATATATTTGGTGGCAAGGTATATCTACTCTACTGAACAGAATAGGTTTTTCAGAGGCAGTTAGTGATATTACTATGCCCCTTTCCCCAGCGTGGAAACAGCGCCTTACTGATATAGCTGTTCAAGTAGATCGCACAGCAATAAATTCTATCAAATCTAGTTCTCTTTATTCCAGTTTAGATATTACTCTAGGCTTAGCAGACTATTTACTCATTTTAAAGGATTTTGCCCTGCGTAGAGCTTTCTCCTCGGCAAGATTCCAAACATTGGATTCTGCTTTACTTAGAGGAAGCTTCACTTCTCGACCTATGGAGCATAGACAATGTCCTTGCCACTTAAATAAACTTGAAAACTTAGAACATATTTTCTTTTCCTGCCTGTTTTATATTTTATTAAGGGAAAAGTGGTTGGAACCTTGGATGCAAGGGAAAGAGTATTGGTCCTCGGAACAATGTTTGATATACTTATTAGTAGGGGCGGGAAACCAGTAAAATCCGGTATCTGATAATGCCGGTACCGGGCGTACCGGCATTATCGGATTCGACCCGGTAATCCGGTCCGGGGTACCGGATTCCGGGTACTGGATTTTTTACATTGCAGCCATTTAAAAATGGCTACAATGTAAAACTTAAAGCCCCAAGTTAAGGGGAAAAAAAAACCTCCCCGAGTCCAGGCTGCGCGGGTGGAAGGGGGGACATCCCCCACCCACCCTGCCCAGCCTGGATTTTTGTTTAAATAAAAACAGACTGAGAGGCGAGGCGAGCCCACACCCCCCC
>QEPC01014436.1:1641531-1656796 GCA_003113815.1 Sphenodon punctatus | reverse complement strand
AAGGAATTCATTTATTTCATTGAGTTCAATGGGGACACAGCGCCCCATTGAACTCAATGAAATAAATCCGGTACCGGTATACCGGATTTAATCCGGGAATCCGGTTTTTGTAGAACCGGTAACCGGTAAATCCGGTAACCGGTAATGGGCCCGGGGTCCCACCACTACTTATTAGAAAGTCACAATCATCGTACTGTCTATACTGTAGCTAATTATGTCTATGGTGCGGCTAAGAAAAGAACTCAACTATATGACTTTTAATGGATCTTTTTATATAGGATATTTTTAATTCCCAATTAGGTGCTTTTTATGTATACAAGTTTTTCTTTTATGTATTTTAATTTCTTTGGATGTTGTGGGTTTTTTCTGTTGTATTCTGATTTTTTTTCTTTTCCTTTTTTTATTTCTTTTGTATTTGGCATAATGCCGTAAATAAATAATAATGTGACATTCTACATTGTAAGTAACCCTAATGACGTTAATGGAAACTTGTTGCATCACCTAATATTACATATGGATTGGACCAACTTCTGAGCAAGGCAATGGGAGCGGGTGAGTCCATGGTCACCATGTGGCTCTGCCACGGAGCACCCATGCAGGTGAAGTGCGTGGGGAGTGATTCAAATGGACAGCTCCCAGCATGGCTACTGTGGCCATGAAAGCGGCCACCATACATTTGGCTGGCCCTGCAAGGAAGCACCCCGGATTTCCTGGCATAGCTCTGTGTGTGACTATGGGCAGGTGCTCAGTGGGTCACGGGAGTGCACAACTGGCAGCTCCACCTTTAGACAAGTGGTCAGATCCGTGGTTCCTGGGTGGCCATGCAGGTTAGCATCTTATCTGAAAACACTCAGTGTGCAAGTTTTCAGGCCACACAGGAACCTTTTGCAGGCATGCAAACAGTGAGAACAATAGACTGGGCAAATGCAGGGCAAGAGTACACGTATGAAGGCACTCATTTGGGAAAAGGGAGCCATGATTGTTGCCACTTCTAGCAGTTTCACTCTGAGACTTCCACAGGTCAAAACAGGAGCAGCAGGGTGAAGAAGAAGCAACCCTAGAGAGAGCTATTAGAAAAAGATCATTCACATTTTAAATCAATGATAAACAAAATAAATTCAGGCTATGTATGTAGATAATAGAAAGCACTTGCAGGGAGAACTGAAGGAGGAAAGTTAAATACAATAAAGGGGAGACAGCAGGCAATATGTCAGCAACAAATTGTCGCTTACTGACATGTTTCTATAATAGCTCTACTCTCAACCCATTCTGTGAGACAGTCATTAGAAGTACTCACACATGTCTGCCTTAATAGCCTAAGAGCTGTTCAAAGTTACAAAGTACCAGTCTTCTCTGAAACCTGTTACACTCAGCTTGGTGCTGATTCAATGTAATGAGTCTAAATTATGCCCATGCATATTTCACTAAGCAACCATTAATCTGTAACTTATTAGTGTATTTCCTTGGAGCCAGCCATAATGATCCCAATGGAAGTGTGTAAAACTACCAGCTGAATTGTGTCATCTCAACTCTCATTCAGGGAGGTATTAAGAAATAAAGGAAAGAATGCTAATAGCTGAGTTGGGAAGTAATTCTAACAGGCTATGTGCGCAGTATTTTCTGAGGGGGTTACATAATGGTTGGCCAACACACAAGGGCACGGGGGAACATGATGTGCCTCTGTGTAAAGGACAAGAGATAACTGAAAGCCATGGAAGTGATGACTGGTTGATATGATAGTCCGCATGCTGGGATTAAGGAGGAGGAAATGTCTAGTCCCCTCACTGGCGAGCGTGTATGAAGTTGTCAGTAGTAAAACCAGCTTCAAGGCAGCAGTACCAAGAGGGATGATGCTGGAGTCCAGCTACAGCTTGGGGACAAACGTCTGGATGTCCATATTATTTATTTATTTATTTATTTTATTTATATTAATTGATTTCTACCCCATCCCCCTCACCTGATGGTGACTTGGGGCAGCTCACAACCACAATACCATATTATTATTATTATTATTAACAAACATTTATATAGCGCAAGCAGTGTACCTGGCACTTTACAAAGTAATAAAATAGACAGGGTCCCTGCCCCTAGGGCTTACAATCTGAGAGACAGGAGCTGGGGGAGAGACTTAGGAAGGGGAACAGAGGGAGAGACAAGGGGTCTAACATTCATGAAGATGCGAGGTCTCAAGTGCACGTACTTGGCTTGGTTACGATGAGAATGACAGCAGGCAGGTCCATGTTGCAAGGATAAGGGTAAACCGATCGTAGGTATAGGAATAGTGGCTCAGCAGGATAAAGAGTCAGACAGAGCAGAGCGAAAGAGGTGAGTTTTAAGGAGAGATTTGAAGGTATGAAGGGAGGGGGCAAGGCGGATGTGGACAGGGAGGGAGTTCCAGGCATGGGGGGCAGCAAGTGAGAAGGGACGAAGGCGCTTAGGGGAGCAGGGAAGGCGTGGAAGGGTGAGAGAAGGGACAGAGGAGGAGCGAAGTGCACGGGCTGGAGTATGGAGGGCGATAAGTGCAGAGAGGTAGGGGGGAGCAAGGTTGTGAAGAGCTTTATAGGTGAAGACTAGGAGCTTGTGCAGGATTCGTTCAGGAAGGGGAAGCCAGTGAAGCGAAGAGAGGAGGGGCTGCACATGGTCGAAGCGACTGGCGAGGTAGATGACCCTGGCAGCAGAGTTTTGGACAGAGATGAGGGGAGAAAGGTGAGACCGGGGAAGGCCAGTGAGAAGGAGGTTACAGTAATCGAGGCGAGAGATGACCAGAGCATGAACAAGAGTTTTGGCAGACGAGACAGAGAGAAAAGGGCGAATCTTAGCAATGTTATGGAGGGAGAAGCGACAGGATTTAGCAACAGAGTCAATGTCATATCATAAAATCAACAATAAAAATTCATAAATATAGGTCATAAATATATAAAATATCAGTGTTATAAAATACAAATACAAATCTGTGCAAGACAAAAAACCCACTCTCCCATTTACCCCCATCGCACACACCCTGCCCCATCCCCCAACCGCCTGATGGAAGAGCCAAGTTTTACACTGCTGGCGAAATGCAAGGAGATCCAGGCTGAGGTGGATCTCCACTGGCAGGGCATTCCACAGCAACAGAGCGGCTGCCGAGAATGCCCTCCTGTCTGTCCAGACCCATTGGTAACGTGGGACCTCCAGGAGGGTGCCTGCCCAGGAGCCCTCAGGTAAGCAGGGCCCAGGCCGTTTAGGGATTTAAAGGTCAAAAACAGCACTTTGAATTGGGCCTGGAAGACAATGGGTAGACAGTGCAGAGCTCAGAGCACTGGTGTTACGTGCTCCTTGTAGCCTGTCCCAGTCAACAGACAAGTCACCACATTCACCACCAACTTCAGCTCCCGGACTGTCACCATGGGCAGCCTCACGTAGGCATTACCTTGAGGTGACGAATGCATGGATGACAGTGGCAAGATCGGAGTCCGAGACATATGGGTAGAGCCTCCTCACCAGATGTAGTTGGCGAAAGGACCAAGTACCAAGTCCAGAGGGAGAAGCCAGAAGTGAGATTAGAGTGTGAAGTGAGGGTCTATAGCCAGGGAGTTCAGTATTTGCCAGGTGTCAAGTCCAAGAGCAGGGTCAGGTCTGTAGCATGGGTCTGTGGGTGGAGAATCATTACAGGAGCATGGAAGAGATAAGGGTGGTGCTGAATTAAAGTCAGCAATCTGCAGTTGCTTCTGATCTGCACCTTCAATTTGAAGAAATTCCAGCCATCCTTGATATTTTGTTTCAGAATTTCTTCAGTCCAGTTTCAGTAATTTCCTTAATTTTCCAAAATCTGCCTTTTTAAAATTAAAAACCTTAGTTTTTATTATTCAGTATCTTTCCAATTAAATCAAACTGAATCAATTCATGATCACTAGAGCCAAGATTATCCAGTAACTAAATTCTCTATATCTACACTATTTAGTAAAATCAGATATAAAATAGCATTCCCTCTAGTTGGTTAAGTGACAATTTGGTAAAGAAATTTGTCATTTATCCTATCCAAGAACATCTTGGCCCTACTATTACTAGGTCATTAAGACCACATTCACACCTGACGTTCCACACATGTTTTGGCTCTGGGAAAGAATTTGGAAGCCAAAACATATGTGGGGTTCATTGGGTGTGAACGCCCCTTCCCCCACCCCCATGCAGCTTTGCCAGCGATCATCTGGGAGATTGCAGAGTAGGGGAAATCCAGTCTGAAATCTCCCAGATGATAGCCAGAAAAGCCACGTGTGTGTGTGGGTGGGTGGGTGGGTATTTTCAGACATGACGAGATCACAGTGAACCACAGTGAATACCCACCTGTGGTCACTGTGCCCTGCACATCTGTTCGGCAGCCGCCAGATGTTCACCACACTGAATACCCACATGGGGTCAATTTCAACCACGCTTCCCGGGCTCCCAGTGCAAGAATCCCCGGAAGCGTGGTGAAAGTGATTCCAGGCGGGCATCAATAAAAAGTAACGCCTGGTTGGCTATCACGGTCCAGAATCCCCGGCGGGATTCCGGGTCATGGTGAACTCGGCCAGACGCTGCGGTGGCATTGGCCTTGCCCCCGCCCGTCTCCCCAGAGGCAGGCGGCGAGACAGCGTTGCGCTGCGCGGCCCCGCCCCCTCCCTGATTCCCCGTCGGGATCCCTGGCACGTCTGTTTGCCATGCCTGGGTGATCCTGGCGGGGAATCTCTGGGTTGTTTTCGGGACGGGGCAAAGCCGCCCCATCACGTCTGAAAACACCATGTGTGTGTGTGTGTGTGTGTGTGTGTGTGTTTGCACCCAACAAACCCTGCAAATGTTTTGGCTTCTAGATTATTTGCCAGAGCCAAAACATGTGCAGAACATCAGGTGTTAATGTGGCCTAATTCTCTAATAGAGGCTAGTACCTATCCAGTTATGGTCGATTTTGTATTTCTGCATATATTTTTTATCTTATGTGTATAACCTTTACATATGCACTTATCTAATTTCATTTTGTTTACAGTCCATTTCTCCAACCTGGTATGATCATTTTGAATATCATTCCTATCCTCCAGAGTATTGGCAATCACTTTCCATTTTGTGTCATCAACATTTTTATTAATGAAGCCATTAAGCAGCTCCACCTTCCTTGTGTCTTTTGTTAAGAGTTCACTATTTCCACTGAGTAGCAGAACTACAGTTTCCAAACCTTGATCTTTCCTTTACCTCTGATATATTTGTAGAGTCTTTTTTTGTTGCCTTTAACATCTCTTGCCAGTTGCAACTCAGTGTGCACTTTTGACTTCCTGATTTTGTTCTTACATGTTTGTACTGTATCATTATAGGCCCTTTTTAAACAGGTCACAGCTGCTGGGGGGGATCAGTGTGGGAGGCAGTGCGTGGGTGCATGCATACATGGACGCACACCCATCTCCATCCACCTCCACACACGGAGCACCCACCATTTTGGCCATTTGCTCTGTGTGTGGGTGATGGGTGGAGAAAGGTGAAGATAGATGGAGATGGGAGCACGCACATACACCCACACATCTGCCATGGCATTCACACAGGAGGCACCCATGCATGCCCATGCAGCCAACCTGCATGGGCATGCATGGGTGTGTCTCGTGTAAAATGGGCCATAGACAGACATTCTTAGTTACTTCTTCTTCCTTCCACCTTTTTAAAGTACATTTTTTTTACTTCCACACAAGTAAAAAGTTCACAGATACTCATTTGTAGGTTTTTTGTTTGTTTTTTAGGGATGAGGCTGAACTTGGGGGTCTAATACAATTGTAATGCTATTTCCCCCGCCACAACTTCATCAAACATGCATACTCTCACCAACAGAAGTTGACTCAATAAAAGTTATAATCTGAACTACTTTGTCTCCAAGTCATGGGAGGCATTTTTGTATTGTACAAGAACTTTTCATTGCTTGATTGTGTTGGTCATGTTTAATGGAACCTGAGGGCATGGCTTTCATTCCTCTTCAGACACTTAGGGTGATTTCAGACGAGACGGGGCAGCATTTGCCCCATCCCGGAATCACCCAAATGATTCCCCACCGGGATCACTCCGGCACGTCCAACAGACGTGCCAGCGGATCCCGGCGGGGAATCAGGGAGGGGGCAGGGCTGTGTGGCGTAACGTGCGGCTGCTCAGCCCCACCCCCCACACTCCCCCGCCGTCCATCCTCTGGGGAGGCGGGTGGGTGCCCCGGTCAATGCGGCCGCAGCACTTGCCCAAATTGACCACAGTCCAGACTCCCGTCAGGGATTCCGGGCCGTGGTTTCCATCCAGATGAGACGGGCCCCTTCATCGTAGCAAGGAATCGCATTCACCATGCGATCGGCGCCAGCCCCGCCGGTTCTGCCGATCGCGTGGTGAATGTGATTCCCCGCCGTGATTGACTGTGGCAAACATCTGGGGAGGAACTTCCGGTTCCCCAACAGACATTATGGGACCATTACCCACCACAGGGTATTGACTGTGGTTGAGCGTGATCTCGTAATGTCTGAAAATACCCTTAGATTGCTGGGAGGAATGCTGTATGTTGGTATTAACCTATAAAGCCCTATACAGTCTTGGTCCGACTTACCTACAGAATCGCCTCACTTTCTGTGTTCTGGAGCGACCCCTGTGGTCAGCCGGGAACACCCTCCTTGTGGCCCATGGGGCTACTATGGAGAGGTCACACCTTAGCTGTGGAATTCCCTCCCGGTGGAGGCCCAGATGGCCTCAGACCTGTAGACCTTTCATCGCTTATGTAAGACCTGGCTGTTCTGCCAGGTGTTTGACTGGGGAGATGGCATTTAGGGTGGGGGGGTGTGGGTTAGGGAGAGGGGAGGGAGATTTATTTATTTTCTTTGCTTTCTCTTTTAGTGTGTTTTAGCTGTTTTGTATTGTTTTATGTGTAAATCACCCTGAGCTGCTTGGAGCAGGAGTGGTGGGGTAATAAAAATGTGTTAAATAAATAAATAAATAAATAATCCATGGCAACGCAATCCACAGCATAGCATCCTGCAGTGCCTGGAGACTAAACCTACAGGATTTCACCCTGGAATATGCTTGTCGTGCAGTGTGGCAACCCCAATAAGCCCTGGTTCAGATGAAGATTGCAGAGTGGAGCAGAGGCAGCAGGTAAGTCCAGGAGAACCACAGAGCAATATGATGCATGGACAGTCTAAGGCAGGGATGGGGAACCTCAGTCCCGGGGACCAAATGCGGCCTGCAGAAGGTTTTTATGCAACCCCTTTCCACTTCCTGGATCTGGCCCCTGAAGGCAGTTCCTGTCCCCAAGCACTGAAAAACTGAGCTCAGGGGAAGGGAGCAGAGATGAGGGCATACACACAAGGATGGATGAACCAATCCATGGCACTAATCAATGGTCTGGCCCCTTCTTTTCTTGAATGCACCCCTTAAACACCCCCATCCCCAATGTCTATGCAGCCCTCTGAACTTGTACTGATTTTCAAAGTGACTGTCAGGAGGGAAAAGGTTCCCCACCTCTGATCTAAGGGAAGACAAACTGCCCTAGGGGAAGACACTATGGGGAAAAAGCTCCTGCAGTACACAGTCTATGGAAGTGTGGCCATAACTGCAAGTAGGAGGAAAGGTGCACTAAGTACCAAGCTTGTCAGCAAGGGTGTCAGCCCACACCAATTTTCAGGTATGGATTGATATGGGTACGATTTATTTTTTTCGGATTTAATTACAGGTACAGTTACGGTACAGACCCATAATTAAATCCAAAAAACAAACTGGTTATCCCCACCCCCACGGCTCGTCGTTCCCACCCACCACCCTATGGGGCCTTGGTGTGGTACTTTCTCGCCTTGAGGTGGGATTTATTGAAGGTCTGGTGGGCTGCTGCTTGATTGAAAGTATGGGGAGGGTCTCCTTCTATGTGGAGGAATCCCGCCCGGCAGACTTCCTCATCACACCATAGAGTGCCATCGGGGTCCCTGCTCCACAGTGAGTATGTGCAAAATGGCCATTGGAGCCATTCTGTGCATGCACAGCCCTTTTACAAAATGGCACCAGCAGTGTTGGCACCATTTTGCAAAAGGGCAGCCATTCTGTGCACGTGTGAATGGTCTACTGGCACTATTTTGGGAAAGGGCTGCACATGCACAGAATGCCCCCAGTGTTCATTTTGTGTACGTGCACTGTGGAGCAGGGACCTCCCCATCATGCCACAATGAGGGAGCCTGCCGGGGGGACTCCTCCACACAGGAGAAAAGAAGGGTCCAGATCATGGATCAGTGCCATGGACTGGTTCATCCATCCTTGTGTGCATGCCCTCATCTCTGCTCCTTTCCCCTGAGCTCAGTTTTTCAGTGCTTGGGGATAAGAACTGGTTCCCGGGGGTGGATTCAGGAAGTGGAGAGGCCCTGGGTATTGGGGGGGGGGTAGGAAACTTGGGTCCATAACAGTGGATTTGTAACTTTGTGTACAGCTGTTACAGACAGTTACAGATTATTCCATACCCGTAGTTGCCATCCCTACTTGTCAGTTCTCAAACTATCCCACAACTGGCACAAGCTTTGGTGTTTCCTTAAACGCTTGCTGAAATCATGAGAATCTCAGTTTTCAAGAAAGAAAAAAGGTTATTTTCAAGCTCTCATTGGTTACAGAGGGGAGCTTGAAAAGATGACTGCAGTGCGTCTGAAAGGCTCAGAAACCAAAAGACCAATCAAAAGGATCTGAGATTTATCACTATTTCCAAACCTCATGCTTTTATATATTTACATTATTACAAAGATTTCTCAACTTTGAGGCTCCCTGACCAGCCCAGACCCAGTGGCAGGTGACTGAGACATGGAAAAGGAGGTCAGGGTGCAAGTGTAGGGGGCACTATTTTATATGTTTACACCTCTAGGCAGAAACCTTGGTGGGCATCACCTCCATTGTTCCTCACCAATAGCTCTACCACTTTTAACTGCCATTGCAATCTTCCTCATTCAGCCATTGTGTGAAATCTTTGGACAAGATATGGGTGAACCACCTAGAGTGCTGATTGTGAAATCCCGGTCTTATCAGGATAAGGAGCTATGGGTACCAGCCAAATTAGGGGTTTTTTTACAACGGGAGAAAAAGAGTCTTTGCTGACACTGAAGCTTTCAAAAACTTTCTACAAACCAACCCTGGATTGCGTGATGCGGATGCTGCACCTCTTCAAGGATGAGGAGCCACTATGAAGTGATGGCTTGGGGAAGATTTTACAAGTTTGATTGCGTTAAAGTTTACAATGTTATGCCTAGTTTGAAAATAATTTTCTTTTATGAGGGTTTCTGATAATGGATTTCAGAGCTCTAGTGATGGCTGTATTGTGCTGATCACAGGGATTATTCCCTTTAATTAGACCATCTTGGATGGAGGGGGAGCTGACCTGTCTCACATGACAGTGACACTTGCTCCAGGATATGGCCCAATATAGGGCATGTGAGAGTGGGGAGGAGGGCCAAAAAACAGAGAGTGGGGTTACAGGTGAGAGACTTTCATTAACTTTAATTTTATACATGTTTATTGTATTCACATGATAGGGGATGGGCACTGTTCCACAATTAAACATAGACTGGAAAAACGTGGGCTAATAAGTATCCAGATTGGGGATAGTTGTGGAGGGGATCTAATTAGGCCAAACGGGGCAGCCTGTAAACTTGACCAGCCTGGTAATGTGGCTCAGAAAAGGTGCAGAGAGAAGGGGCATGGCTAGTGCATCAGGAACTATACTGAAATGCCTCTCTCTCAATGGTAGAGGGCTCAATAGTCCCATGAAGAGAAACAGACTGACCTATTTAATAAAAACTCTAAGAGCAGATATATTTTTCATTCAAGAGATGCATCTGATCCAGCAGGATGTGGGTAGGCTTAAAAACAAATATATAAAAGACTTGTAGTTTGTCTGCGCTAATAAGAAAAAGGCTGGCGTTGCCATAGGGCTTGCACATAATTTTTATTTTGACTGTCGGAAACAAATTAAAGACCCTGAGGGCAGATATATTATTCTGGTGGGAAACCTAGAGGAAGAGAGAGTCACTTTAGTCACCATTTATGCCCCTAATCGTAATTCCCTTGCCTTTTAGGTCCTTACTACAGCCACTTAGCAGATGGCAGGAGGCTACTCTAGGGATACTTATAAATTTGCATGTTGAGGATATCAGCAGAGTGCTAGAACCCACACAAAAGGATTACACCTTTTTTTCCACCGGACATGGTACATATACCAAAACTGACCATGCCCTTTTGGGTCCTGGTCTAGTGTCCAGGTGCCATATGTTTGCAACTCATATGATCACTCTGTCTGTTCACAATGCCATTACCTTTGACATCGCTAGGAAAAAAAAAAATACCCTGAAAATATATTCTTGGAGCCTCCCATGTAAATTTCTACAACACGAGATAATCAGAGATAGAATTGTGGATGCATGGGTAGACTATCTCAAACATAACGATACCCCAGATATTACAATACACGTAATCTGGGAAGTGGCTAAGGCCGTGATTAGAGGTGAATTTATTGCTGCCAATGCCCAATGCAGAAAAGAAAGGGCTGCCACCCTGAGGGACCACTATAACCAACTTGGGAGACTGGAACTTAAAGATAAAAAGAATCCCTGTAAACAAAGGCAGAAACAAATCTTGAGCCTTAAAGGAGAAATTAATTTGATAGAGGCAGGAAAGGCCATGGCACAACTACGTAAACTTCGGGCCATGTGTTATGACAAAAGTAATAAATGTGATTGATTGTTAGCTAATTTGGTCAAACAAAAATTAAATAAAGCAAAAATAGGGCAAATAAAACAAGAAGATGGACAAATAGTTACAGAAAACAAAGAAATAGCTTCTGCCTTCAATTCGTTCTATAACCGTTTGTATAAGTCCCCAAAACCAGATATGGATAAAATTCAGTCTTTTTTGCAAGCTATTGAGATCCCCAGATTATGTCCGGAACATGCTGAGGTCTTAAACTCTCCACTGACAGTAGAGGAAGTTGGCGATACGATCAAGTCATTCTCCAATGGCAAGGCTTCAGGGCCGGATGGATACCCATGGAGTACTTTAAGTCAAGACCTTCGGTGAACAGGTAGCTCCTATCACATGTAGAGTGTATAACCACATCTTAGAGACAGACCAGATGCCACCCTCCTTCTATACTGCCACAGTTGCCTTATGTATCAAAAGTGGGAGGCCTGCAGATGACTGTTCTAGTTATTGCCTGATTTCCCTACTTAACTCAGACTTTAAGACCTTCTCCAAGACATTGGTCTCAAGGCTAAATAGATGTATCTCAACTATAATTGATCCGGACCAGGTGGAATTCATCCCACTGAGACTAGGAGCGGATAATGTGTGGAAGGCAGTTAACCTAATGTATCATATTAACAAACCTAAACAGAAAACTATGGTCATCTCCATGGATGCAGAGAAGGTATTTGACCGCATTGAGTGCTGGTTTTTGTTCAAAACTATGGAGGCTATAGAGTTCAGAGGGAATTTTATGAGATGGGTGAGAGCTATTTACACATGCGTCCAACATTGCAACTTATTATTAATGGTGAACATTCCTCACCAATTGCACTAGACAGGGGCACAAGGCAGGGCTGCCCTCTCTCCCCATTACTGTTTGACATTGCGCTAGAGCCTCTTGCTATAGCCATTCGTGGTGATCCTGAGATTAAGGGTATTCAGATCGGCAAGGACACTCATAAGATAGCGCTATACCCTGATGATAGGCTGATATTCCTCACAGATTTAGAAAAATCCATCCCTAAATTAGTGCAGCTCATATCTGATCTTGGATGTCTCTCAGGTTATAAAATTAATTTTCATAAATCTACGACCATTATGTATGCCTAAACAGAGGAGAGGTATAGGAGCTTAATCACAATTTGTCCCTTTAAGCTTGAGACTGATAAAGTTAAATATTTAGGAATTTTTCTGACAAAAAAAGTTAACAGCCTATACTCAGGTAACTTTCCTTTAGCATTAGAATCCATCAAACAGCTAATTGAAACCTGGTGTCCACTTATCTGCTCATGACTAGGCATCAACTCACTTAAAATTGTAATTATACCCAAATTATTATATAAATTCATAGTCCTACCAGTAAAGATCCCAAATTCCTTTTTCAAAGATGCCAAAAAGAGATTTTTAAAAAGGAATTTGGCATAATAAGAGGCCCCGCAAAAACTAGTACAATCTCAAAGTGGTCAGGGAGAGATGTGGCATCAACATGCCTGACCACTACTCTTACTACAAGGCATCTTGGATCTGAGCAGCTAGATACTGGTTCCAGAATTCATCAAACACCAAATGGGTAGGCATCAAGAAGACTTTACTCAAAGTAGCAGATTTTAAGGAGTCCCTGGTAACCTTGGTAACATCTGATCGGTTGTTATTTGAGGAACACCCCCTTTGCTGGGGTGGCATGGTGGTTATGAAAGGAATAAATGAGGTTGCTGCCTCAGTTTACCCAAATGGGATCGAAGGTTGCCAATTAACAAGCCAAAGTATATAGGTACAACTCAGTTTTATTGGCTAGACACATAATATTTAGACATGGCAGTGTGTGTGTTACTAGCTGTGAACCCCAGTAACCCAACCTAGAATATCTTACATGTCAGAGGCCACAGTCCAAGATGCAAGCTTGTTCAGTGGAAAAGAGGAGAGGGGGCCCAGCAGATAGCTGGCCTGGGGGGTCTCTGGATCTTTGAGAGCGACTGTTAGGGTCAAAAGCCTATGATAGTGCAATGATAGTGGCCACTAGCGCTAATGATAAGTGACAAGGAGCTGGGCTCCCTCTTTTATAGTTTGTATTTATTAGGAATTCGTGTTGCAGGGTCCCCTCTGCCAGGTGCAGAGAATAAGCTGACTATTCATTATGCTATCACTTGGAGCACAGTCACCAAGCTATTTTGGAGTTGGGGGGGGAGTTGTAGAGAGTTACTGTTTATTCATAGGGGAGGGTACCTCCCTTTCTTACAAACTCTCTTTGTTTTCTTTCAGGCCTCTTTCTGTGTTCAGAGATAGTGACTGTTTCGGGTTTGTTATTGTGGCCTTGGAAATACATTTTCTACTTAGAAAGTGATTTTCACAACTTAATTCTCATGGGCCTAGTTGAATAGTGTCAGCCTGAGGCCTGTGGCTGAATTAGCTGAACTGAGTTGTCCAAACCGCATCCTGCTTGTGTCTCTAATCATGGCCAATATTGCCTAATTAATACATAACAGTTATGGTGCAGAGTGTGTCATAAAATAGAGACCGGTGGTGAGCTCTCCCTTTTGCTTCCCATCAACAATGTTGCCTTGGTCAAATGTCTTGGTACACATACTGGAATCCATTTGCTCCAAACTGAGGGACTGGTTGTTGCCAGAGACCATTTCTCTGGCAAGAAATTTAAGACTAAGATGGAACTGGAACAAATGGTCCAGGGACCTTTTAATTTTCTACAGTATATTCATTTGTATAGCTTCTTTGTTAACTCAAAAAAAAAAAGCGAGAATGCTATACTAGAGCAATCAAGGCAATGGAAGTACTTATTTTAACAATGGCAACAACCAGAAGGCTGGTATGTCAAATTTATATTGAACTTAAGAATATTTTCCTTGTTCCCAAGAATAAATACATTGATGATTGGAGTAAAGACTTTAATGTCACATGGGGGGGGGGGAATTATAAGATACAAATATGGGCACATATAAACAAATGTTTGGTTTCCCTGGCCATCATAGAAACTCAGCTAAAGGCAACAATGCACCTGTACTTTACTCCATCCAGATTGGTCAGATGCTCTGTGGGAATGACATCCTTTGTTGAAAGAACTGTGGAGAGAAAGGGGACATGAGACATTGTTTATCAGACTGCCCAAAATTAAGACCTTTTTGGACCAAAATATGAAATCATATAAGAGATGCTACTAGAATCCCAGTACCTTTTGATCCAACTATAGCCATTTTAGGTATTTACCCTAAAATCCCACTTATGGCTAGACATAGAGATACATGTATTCATATGTTCTCTGCTGCACTAAATGTAATTGCCAGAAAATTAAAAACCTCTAAACCTCCCACAGAGAGGGAGTAGCCTTTGGCAGGTGATGTCTATGGAAAGAGTTATTGCAGAAGCTAACAACTCACTGGAGGACTTTTACAATGTATGGATGGAATGCTTCAACAATATCAAGACCAGGCTCGACTTTGATCATCCTGATGATGCAATTTGGATCAGCCACCTGTACTAATCTGAATTGTGATCATTACAGATGTACTGTCTCTTAACCTCAGGTTGTTGGTTTTTTAAATGTTTATTTATTTAATTTATTTAATACATTTATACCCTGCCCCTCCTGCAAACAGCTCAGGGCGGCTAACACATTTCAAAAAAATAAAATAGCCTTTAAAACATTTAAAGCAGTTATAAAAATCTTACAGATAAAAAAGGGAAAGGACAAAAATTAATAAAGAATAATAAAGAAGGGTAGGAGGATAAAAACCCACTAACCCACCCTCCCACCCTCCCCAAAGGTCTGGGCGAACAGCCAGGTTTTACAAACTCGCTGAATGTTAAAAGGCTTGGGGCCAGGCGAGCTTCCTCAGGGAGGGAATTCCAAAGGCGCGGCCCGGCCACTGAGAATGCCCTCTCCATTGTGGCCCCCCACTTAACACGGGGGATCTCCAAGAAGGCACCCCCTGGCAGACCGAAGGAGCTGCTCTGGGGTGTGGAGGGAGAGGCGATCCCTGAGGTATGAGGGGCCGAGATCGTAAAAGGCCTTATAAATCAACACCAATACCTTGAACCTGGCTCGGCACGCTATTGGCAGTCAGTGCAGAGCCCGGACCACAGGTGTTATGTGGTCCTGGCGACCCATCCCCGAAAGGAGGCGGGCCACCGCATTCTGCACTAGCTGCAGCCTCCGGACCAGGAACAAGGGAAGCCCCACATAGAGCGCGTTGCAGTAGTCCAGTCTTGAGGTGATGAAGGCATGGACGAGGGAGGCCAGGTCCAGGCCAGAGATGTACGGACGCAACCTCCGCACCAGATACAACTGTCGGAAGACAGCCTTCGCCGCCCCCTCTACCTGCTGCTCCAGGTGGAGATCCATGTCCAGCACCACTCCCAGAGTCCAGACCTGTTGAGCTACAGGAGGCTGAACCCCCCCCAATCAGGGGGGTCGACACCTCCCTCACTCTCCCCACCACCATCACCTCCGTCTTATCGGGATTGAGCTTCAGTCTGCTCTGCCACATCCATTCCACCACAACCTCCAAACACTGGGATAGCA
>QEPC01014436.1:1616508-1640900 GCA_003113815.1 Sphenodon punctatus | reverse complement strand
GTCTCCCTGGAGGCTTTCACCAACCAGGACGGGCACAGATCAAGTTCACAACAAGTGGCTCTCACAGACCCCAAGGCATCCACCGCATCGGCCGGCGTCACTTCCTGAAACTCCCCACACAAAAATGGACCAGACAGAGTCTCCATCACCTCGCGCTCTCTGCCTACTGCCTCTAATCCAGTGTCAAAGTCACTCTGAATCCGAGCGATCTTGTCTGCGAAGTAAGTAACAAACTCCTCACAGTGGGCCTGGGACATGCCCCCATCCAGGAGGAAGGAGGCCGAACTAACCAGCCCCCGCACCACCAGAAACAGCTCCACCGGGCGTGACTTTGCAGACGCTATGAGGACAGCAAGGAATTCCTTCCTTGCTGTCCTCACAGCCTCAACATAGGACCGCAAATGGGCCCTATGGAGAAGTCAGTCAGAGTCAGATCGAGTCCGACGCCAGCGTCGCTCCAGCCTCCTGCCTACTTGCTTCATCCCCCGCAGCCTCTCAGTAAACCAAGGGGCACTGTGGTGACAAGACAGAGGCAGAGGACGTCTCGGAGCCACCCTGTCAATGGCCTCCTCCAGCAAGCTGTTCCAACGCTGGACCAGCTCATCAACAGAGTGACCATTCAGGTTAACTCCCTCAGGACCTCTTGGAACCTCTGAGGTTCCATCGGCCTCTGAGGGCGGACCATCCTAACTGGTCCCTTCCACTTCTGATGGGGGTGCACTGAGAGGCTGGCGTGAAGGAGATAACGGTCCATCCATGACAAGGGCACAGCTTTAACCTCCCCCACTACCGGACCCCCCACCTCAAGGCCAGAACCGAAGATCAGGTCGAGGGTATGCCCCCCCATGTGGGTTGGGCAGGTGACCTCCTGGGACAAATCCATGGTTGCCATGGCGGCCATGAATTCTCACTCCGCCCTGACAAAGCCGGCATCGGCATGAATGTTGAAGTTCCCCAGGACCAAAGTCCTGGAGGAGCCCAGTGCCACCTCCGAGGCCAGCTCTGCTAGAGCAGTAAGGGATGCTGCTAGACAGGAAGGGGCCAGGTACCCCTAGCTTGCCCCCAGCCAAATCAAACACCACATGGAGGGCCTCAATACCTAAGATCTCCCAAACTGGATATCTCCTAACAGGCCGGTCCTCTCTAAAAATAATTGCTACACCTCCTCCCCTGCCACCCATGCGGGACTGGTGCTGCACGGCATACCCGGCCGGAATGAGATCGGCTAAAGTTGGTCAGGCCATCTCGTCCAGCCAGGTCTCCGTAATACATGTGAGGTCCACAGTCACATCCAAGATTACATTCCTGACAATTGGGACCTTGTTGACAATGGACCTCGCATTTAGCAACAACAGCCCCCCCACGAGTGGACCTTGGACCTGACACCTCCCTCCACCCCAACGGGGTACTGGTACGCTGCACCTCCCACAGGCACCTGGGTCCCCTAGGGGTGCAAGCCATCCAACCCCCTGGACTATACCGTCCACGCCCAAGAACCACTCCTATGGCCGCGCCACCCCCCTCATCCACCAAATCCTCGCTCCCCAAACCTGGCTGCTCACCCTGTGGCCTCTCACCCCCCCACCCCCCAAAACTTACCCCCCAATCTTCCCCGCCATCCTGCTGCCACCAAGGACTGACAGAAGGCATGCGCCCACCAGGCTTCCCTCTCTCACAGGGGTTGGGTGCCCTTCCCCCCAACCAATAACCCTCCAAATGCCACCCCTGTTGCCACCAGGGATTGGCACTGAGATGCCCTCACCAACCACCCCCTCTAACCACCCCTCCTACTCCCCCCACCCTTCCCCCCTAACCCTGGATACAAAAAAGACCCCTGCCACAAAAATTCCCCAGAGTCCCCTGTGGCCCCAAATTGCCCCTAAGTGCCGCGCCCTTTGACTGTGGCCCTGCGGCTCGCAGCAGGAGCCGCTGGCCTCTGGGCTTTATAGCTCCGGCTACTTCCTGGGGGGGAGGGGACAAGCCAGCCCTCACAACCAGCTTCTTCTTTCCCCCACCACCCTGAACTCACGCAAGTCTTTTCCTTTCCCCACAGGTGCAGAAGAGCGAAGCAGTGGAGCGGAGCAACAGCAGCGAACCCCCTCCTCACTGGCACCAGATGGAATGCAGCGCGGGCAGGCAGGTAGGTAAATGTTGTCTGTCTCTCACCCAGAGGGGAGTTGAGGGAGGGAGAGAGGGGAAGGGAAAGGACTCATAGCATTAGGGTGGGATGGGAAACAGAATTTAGTACTTGAGACTGACCTAACGGTGCTGCAAAATAGTCTGACATACCTGTAACATTGTGATGTATCATCAACAAACGTATATGCAACTCTCTGTCAATAGATGAGAAAATAATATTTTTTTTAAAAAAGGGTGGAACATGGAAAAGCACGCTTTACCCATGCACCGGCCACTTGTGGCCACACATGGAACATTCCTGAAAAATCTGGAGTGCCCTGTGCGGGACACAGCAAAGGGTGTGTGGGGACAGGTGCTCACGCATGTCCCACTTGTCTGAACCAGAGCTCCTGCTCACACCAGCAGACAGGTCCGTAGCCCAGCCGCCTCCCCGGTTCCACCCACAGCCCTGCTTGGACTTCTTAAAAAGGACACAAGTGAAAAATACACTGCATTGACTCAAAGCACAACAAAATCCCTCAGCCAATGCCATGGACGACAGCAACTCAGACTGCAGGTTCCTTCATGTTCCCGCCAGTAATATGCACCTCTGTTGTATGCTGTAGCCCAGGACTGCCAACAGCTTTAACAGCTATACCGTCTACTGGGCAGGAAGGCATTATTGTCTCCATGTTTCCATGGTGTCAGGGCTGTGTGTGAAAGCAGAGGGTGAGCAGTTGGGTGGGGATTAGGGTGGGAGTTCTGCCAGGTGGGAGGGGAGGGGAAATGGCCACCTGTATGAATTATTTGCACAGCCGGTCTGTGGTGGAGGGAGTGCGTGGAGTGTGCCTGAGTAAGCGTGATGGAGCCACCTGTTAGAATCCCTCCCCACTCACTCCACGTGCATGGGCACCACGCAGCCACACCACTCAGCGAACACGCCCCTCATCAAGCCTTGCTTATTTAAAAACACCCTCAATATGGCTGTTAATTTCAGACAATCTCTTATTAGGGGGGCAGGAAGGCATCAAACGTTTTGGTTTTTTTTTTAGCATATAGACAGTGCTGGTGATGCCGAGGCTAGACAGTGCTGAAACTTCCGTTTGCTGTGCTGCAAGCAGAGGGCTGGGAGGGCTTAACTAGGGAGCCATGGTGTGGCCAGGAATACTGGTCATCACTTAGCTAAGCTATTAATAATTAGATTTTTCCATTTATCCTCATCAAACTCGCTCTAGGCCACCACTGATAACGTACCCCCTTACTTTTCGGAATTCAATCACTTCTATTTTTCTGCAGCATTTGCATACTTGAAGAGTCCATCTTTTGTGATGGATGGGGTTCACTAAGAACTAGGTGAAGCCAATTATGTATTTCATTAAAAAGGGTGGCCATGGGCAAATCACTGTCTCTCAGTCTCAGTTCCCCATCTGTAAAATGGGAATGCATGTATTCCTGTCTACCCCTATGTTCGCCTTGTGTCCTTTCCTTGCCCATCTTTGGGGCAGGGGCTATCTCGAGTAATTACAACTGTTCAGAGCCAGGCATGTTGCTGGTACAATAATAATAATAATAATAATAATAATAATAAGGAAGAGCAGTGAAAATGTTTTTTAATTGCTGACCTATTCCAGATTGTTAAACCAGTGCATCAGGTCATAATCCTCTCCAGCAGTTTACCACCAGTGTAAGCCATTAGTGCCAGCATGAGTCCCACTAAAGTGAAGGGGACTCACTCAGCTGCTTTGGGCACCAGTGTTAATCATCTGGAAGACTCTGCTGCTCCATCACCAATTTTCTGAGAGCATGGCTGTTGTGTTGGTTTCAGCTGTAAGAGATAGAGATAAAGTAGTTCAGATGGTCCCATTTCTGTTGAAATATGCAAAATTTGGGGTCACATGGGTCCCTTCCTCAGTCATGTCCTCTATGGTCCTAAAGCTGCATGCTCTCAGCAACAGAAGTTGGTCCAATAAAAGGTATCACCTGAACTACTTTGTCTACACTTCTAAGTCAGTCTGCCTAGTGGTTATTTTTATTTTTGCTGATTTTCAACGTAGACTGAAGATTTTTTAATCCACTATGACTGAGCTGAAGATTGACCGTGGCACAAGGCCAAAGTTCTACTGTTAATGTCAGTCTCAAGGTGCGTTTTACAAGAATCACTGCATTCCTGTGTTGCTAAGTAATTTCCAAGCAAAGGCCCTGATTCTACAAATACATACATGCAACAACTTTACTACTACCAGTGGAACAGTTTACAGGAGTAAAGTTAGGCATATCTGTAAGAGATTTTATTGCTGGGACCTAACAAAATGTCAGAAGAGTACAATAGGCGAAAGGAAGAATTAATCTTGTGGTGCAAGAATTTAATTGGGACTCAGGAGGTCTAGATTCAGTTTATGACTGCCACAGCCTTCTTCTGTAATCTTGGGCAAGTTACCTCATCCATCTGTGCCTCTGCTCCTATCTGTTACATGGCAACAACATTCCTTTCTTTTCTCCCACTTCGTGTCTTTTGTTTCTGTGATATTAAAAAAATCACTAAAGCCTCCCCACCCACCCCCAACACAAAATAAAAGATTGCCTGAAACTAACAGCCACACAGGGTCTGACCAATACACCAATAGCCCAGTAGGATGTCTCTGGCAGTGGTCAGTACCAGTTGTATTACCAGCACAGGAATGGTGTATTGTTTTAATCACATACCGCACCTAGTACAATGAGATCCCAGTATTAGTTGAGGTCCCTAGTGCTACCATAATCCCCTCCAAATAACTGGGATTTCTCTGTGTCATTTTGATTTACAATTAGAATATTTTTACAATAAAAAGTCTGCTGAAGTTTATGTTTCTCCTTCAAAAGGTCAACCTCATTGCATAGCTACATATATTGGTATGGGAGTGACTGACACCTTCAATATTTGCTGCATATCTTTTTTTCTCACTACAGTAACAATCTGTGATTGCTTCAGATAATAGCTTTAAACTTTACAGCACTTCTATAACACATTTGGAAAATGACTGTGATAGTGTTTTTTCTTCTTCTGTGAAAGAGAATTTTTGCAGAAGAAACAAAGGTGGCTGATAGACCATTAGAATAATTTAGTAGCAGGACATATTTTACCAATATACAGTTAAAAATCCCCCAAAGTGCTACTGGATTGCTGGATTGCTGGTGTCCTTCAGGAATTTGCAGAAGATGTTATTTTGGGATTTTGAGAAAATAAGATTACATTACTGCACTGATGATAAATTTGCTCAAATCATTCAAAAAGAGCCTGGCAGTCATAAAAATGACTGATCTGAATTTTCAGAAATTATTTTTGGCATCTGGTAGAATATGAGTCTTGTCCATCAAGGCACAATATACATTGCTTTATTGGAAGGTAGGAGAAAAAAAACAATGAGCTTTACTTTTCTGAATTTCAAACTCTCAGTCATTTATAAATGATGGAATAGCAGAGGTAATGGAGGAGAGACCAAAGAGACAGCAGCTGAATAATAAATGCTTTGCTAATGACTGCTGCTACAGGTTCTTTTCAGTCTCTTAACTTTCAGAGCTTATTTTGTCCAGGGGCGACTGGTGGGTTTTGAGGTTGGAGGGGCAGTAAGGCCGGCGAGCCTAGGGGCAGAGCCAGAACAATGGTAGGCGGAGCCAGGGCAATGGTAGGCGGAGTCAGGGCAACGGTATGCAGTCAGGGCATGACCCAGCAGCAAGGAGTTCCCAGGATTAACATTGGATGGACATTACATTACTTGATGGGAACGCTGCTGTGTGAAGCACTGCCACCAGGGGATTGAGAACCCGCTTATTGACAGAGCATTTAACAGGTGAGGATAGCGGTCAGGTGGGTGTTTGGGGTGTGGGTAGGGAGTTTTAGGGGATTTTATTGTATTATTTTGTATTTTTACTATTTTTCTCTTTATGCTTTTGTTTCTGTAAACTGCCCTGAGCCTTTGGGGAAGGACAGGGTATAAATTCTGATAAATATAAGAGATTACAGTCTTATGCAAGTGTGTAGAGAGGGGATTAATTGGAATTAAATTCACCCCCTTAGTCAGGGACCCATGTTCACCGTGGTTTCCCCATTGCTGCTAATGAAGCAAATACAGTGAACATTGTTCCTGCCCTTAGTCAATTCAAGTTCATTTCCCCACATAGACAGAAATTTAGTGAATTGCATCTTTCTCAGCCGAACAATTCTCTGTCTGATTCAAACCTTGAAGCCTCACCACAGACTAGCCACTAGTATCTCTCTTCTTTCCAGACCTGTTTATTAACAAAGAACCTTTACAAACTTGTTGTCACACCTGTGAACAACAAGTGCAGCATTTCCAGCAATTTCATTTAGGCAGGCTATTCAACTCCTGGTTTAAAAGCAGACAGACAAGTCACAACCTTAAACCTCACTTACAAGTAGTTTGAGCAAAAATCCACAGAACAGACAAAGCTTTCCCCCAAAACCACATGTAAACCAGAAACCAAGCTACTATGAGGCACCTTAATCTAGGCAGGTTATATTCACAGGTTAAAATGTGAATATATTCACAGGTTAAAATGTGTCTGTCACACCAGGCTGCGAACAACAAGTGCAGCGTTTCCAAAAATTTCATTTAGGCAGGTTACATTGAACTCCTGGTTTAAAAGCAGACATTCCCCAGTCTCTCCCCAGTCACCCCTCCCCCCATTCCCAGTTCCTCCCAGTCCCCAGTCTCTCCCAGAAACTTTATTATAATTTGACAGCATATAGTGCTGATATTCTAAAGTACTCAATTCCTGTTAATTAAACAGAAACATAAAATGAACAGACTCTATAGTTTGTAAGCTACAAACAGTATCAAAACATGGTAGAGAAAAAACAGCATCGCTCTGGAGTACATTTGTAAGCAGGCAATTTGAAAAACACTTGGGGAATATATTCCATTGATGATTCTTTGCATTTTAAGATTGGAAACCAAGACAAATCAACATCACAGCTCCTGCTTCCTTGAGCTTAATTACGACACTACTAAATGTGAAAATCTATTCAGTGCTAGGCCGAATATGCAAACGAAAAGGTTTATAAAACAATATTTGAATTTGATACAGGAAAATGCAAGAGGGATGGTAATTATATTAGGTGACTTGAACATGCATCTGGGAGAAGTAGATCATTCTGGGGAAAAAGGTATGGAGTCATGGCAGCGTCAGATCCAGCAAGATTGTAAGCACCATCAATTACATGATCTATGGAGAATGTTGAACCCGCTGAGTAGAGAATATACATATTACTCTGCAAGGCACAATATATACACTAGGATTGATTATATACTAGGTGATAATGAGGTACTACAGAAGATCATGAAATGCCAGATTCTACCAGTGGTTATGTCAGACCATTATGCCATGGTAGCCTCATTCCAGATATCAGGGCAGCAGGCAGGGGAAAAGCGGGGAAGGTGGATATTTGATAAAGCTTTGCTTAAACTTAGGGATGATAGAAAGGACATGGCAGAGCAAGTAGAATGTTATTTTCAGGAAAACATAAACTCAGTGGGCTCAGTGGGAGTAGTATGGGAGGCGGGGAAAGCGGTCTGGAGAGGACTACTTATTGCCTTAAAGGCAAGCAAAGTAAAAAAGAAAAAAGAAATACTGGGGAAACTATATGGGAGACTACAAGGGTTGGAAGCACAAAACAAGATAAAACCACACAGAAAGAATTCTAGGGAATTGGTAAAATTGAAACGAGAGATCAATGTAATTGAAACAGAAAGGACAGTACAGCAACTGAAGAAAATTAAATGCTTTTACTTCGAGAATAACAACAGGGCAGGAAAAACATTAGCAAAAATGGCAAAAAATCTGAGGAAGCGGACAGTAATAAATTCAGTACAGAAACAGGATGGCAGAGTAACAATGGAGGGAAAGGAAATTAGAGAGTCTTTTGTGGAGTTTTATCAAACGTTATACTCCTTGCAGGAGCAAGACCCTGAAAAAATAGAGAAATTTATTAATTCAGTTGGATTAACAACACTAAATACAGATCAAACTAAGCTTCTAAGTAGACCAATAACAAATGAGGAAATAGAGGCTGTCATTAAATCTCTTCCTAATAATAAGGCAGCTGGCCCGGATGGCTATCCGGTCGAGTTCTACAAAATGTTTATGAGTCAAACAGTTCCAATCTTGGGACAAGTGTACAATAATATCCTGAAAACAGGGACCATGCCTAAAGCTTTTGGTCAGGCCCATATATCACTAATTCTTAAACCAGGCAGGAGTCCAGAACAGCCAGCTAGCTACAGACCGATTTCATTGTTAAATGTTGATTTTAAGATATTTACGGGGATACTGGCCAAACGGTTTAAAGATGTTATGCAGAATTTAATCCACTCAGATCAGGTGGGATTTATCCCCAAAAGATATGGGGCAGACAACATCAGAAGGGCAGTGAACCTGATACAGCTAATAGTAGACCGGAACATCGAGGCATTAATCATTTCAGACGATGCAGAGAAGGCTTTTGATCGCGTGTCAATACCATTTATGTTGCAGACCCTAGAACGGATTGGGGTGAAAGGTGATATCTTAAAGGGTATTCAAGCTATATACGTGGCACCAGAGTCACAGCTGATAATCAATGGTGAACTAACAGAGCCATTTAAGCTCAGTCGTGGAACAGGACAAGGTTGCCCTCTCTCTCCACTCTTATTCGATATTGTGTTAGAGGTTCTTGCATGTGCTCTTAGGCAGGATACGAGGATAGCAGGTATAAAAGTTAAGGGGACAGAACACAAGATTGCGCTCTATGCCGATGATGCTCTCCTATTTGTAGTAGATCTGGAGCTATCACTGCCTCTGTTACTGCAGCTGGTGGAGGAATTTAGTTTGGTATTGGGGTACAAGTTTAACCTAGAAAAGTTGGTGGCTATGATTTATGCAGCAAATCAGCAAAGGCAAGTAGTCCTGGAGGGAATGGTTCCATTTTTGCTCACAGATAAGGGTTTTAACTATTTGGGTATCAATCTACCGAGGCATCCAAACAGCCTGTACAAAGAGAATTTTCTGAAAGTACTAGTGCAGATACAAAAAGAGGCACAGGCCTGGAAAGGACTGGCCTGTTCATGGATGGGTAGAAGCAACCTATTCAAAATGATATCCTTGCCAAAAATATTATATAAAATGACGTCGCTGCCAATAGATCTTCCTGAGGGTTTTTTTGTGCAAGTGGAAAGAATATTTCAAAAGCTAATTTGGAAGGCCCAAAGAGCAAGAATTGTCAAAAGTACATTGCACCACCCAAGGAAGAAGGGAGGACTAGGTGTGCCCAATATTAGGCTCTATCATAAGGCGGCACAGCTCGCCCCTATAAACAAATGGTATTTCAATCCAAAACAGGGAAACTGGGTAGAAATCTAAAAGGAAAACCTGGGAATCAGTTCATTTTTAGATTTCCTAGTGGATGTGGGTAAAATAGATAAGAAAAAATGGAGTAAATATCCATTAGCAAGGGGGGCCTTGCATGCTTGGAAACAAGTACAAAAAAGAATGAAAATTAAGATAATAGCCTCACCTTATTCAACAATTGATAGGGTTGAACTTAGGGAAAATAATGCAGCGGTCACACTTAGGAGACAGCTTAAGGTTCATGGGATTACCCGGGCAGAGCAACTATTCACTCCAGTGGGGTTTAGAAACATAGAATACTTAGAATCACTTATGCAAAGGAAGGTAGATTTTCTTCAACATGCACAGCTGAAAAGCTATTTTACACAGGGGAATATCATCTTAGAATTTCAGAGAAAATCGACTAGATTGGAAAAGATACTTTTTGATCATGAGATCAACAAAGGGAGGCTGAGCAAAATATATGGGGCTCTTCAGAAGATTGAAGATAAAGAGCCAATTCTAGTTTGGAGCAAGTGGGAGAGAGACCTTCAAATTAAATTAGACAAACCGGCCAAAACACAGGCCACACGTTATATCTTTGATAAATTCAAGTCACTGGACACTCAGGATACCATCCTAAAGGTCTTTTATAGATAGTACATAACTCCAGACAGGAAAAAACACTGGAACAAAGGGAGCAAGGGGGAATGTTGGAGGGGGTGCGGAAACCAGGGAAATTTGATTCATCATTGTTGGCGCTGCCCGCAGATTCTAGACTATTGGAGATGGGTGTGGAAATATATACAGGCATCAACAGGGGTAAACTTACCTTTTATTCCGGAGGTGGCCATCCTGGGGCAATCACTTGATAAGTTAACAGATGAAATCCAATGGGTATTGGCAAGAGAATGTATGGTGGCAGGGTTTTATGCGATTGCAAAAAACTGGAAGGGGGAAACCAAATCTTTAAAGCAAAACTAGGAAGAAAGAATGTGGAATAACATAACCATGGAAAAGGTTTTGGCGGAAGTAAATGGTAATGAGGAAGAATTTGTTGGAAAGTGGTCGGCAATCTACAAGGTACTAAGTGAAGAACGATGTACATGACAGGGAGTTCAGCAGTTGGAGCTCTAGGGAAGAGACTTATTCCCAACAACCTCATGGAGACCTTGCAACTTTAAGAAGTCAACAATGCACACAGAAAGTAGACTACCAGGACTAACAATGCGATATGGGAGTGGTTGAGAGGGAGGGAGGGGGGGTGATGAAATGTTGAACAAAATGTAAGAATGGATCTTTCTTTTGTGTGTGTTATTGAAGAACTCAATAAAACATTTTAAAACAAAAACAAAAATAAAAAAAAATCTATTCAGTGCTAGGAACACTTTTCACATTACATTCATCACACTAAAGATTGGCTGTCTAAGTTAAGAGCTCATTACTGGTAGTTTTCTAAAGAGTGGTTTATTAAACACTGTTACCTAATAAGCATCTTTGGTGGTGCAAGTCGCTGAAAACAGTAATGACTAGACTCAGCCACAAAACTTGGCAGGAAGTACTCAAGGGCAGGTAATACTAGAAAGTACTTTTAAAACTTATTTGAAAACCTGACTGGATCCCAAATTGATTGTGTTAATTAATTTTCAGGGGGGTGCAACAATATCTGCCATCTTCCTTTCACTCTCTTTAAATTGCAAAATAGGACTGATGCCCAGCCCCATTTTAAGAGCTAATCCACTTACTGGATTATCAACAAGGTCAAAGATTAGTTTACTCCCACAAAGGTTCCAAGTTATTACTGAGGCAATGCATCCCTGTCTACTGAAGAAGGGACACCTCGGTCTACCTAGATAAGCAACAAAAATGGCCACAGTAACTGCACAGATGACCAGAGATTAATTTTGCTCAGTCTGATAGACTTCATTCCAATTAGGGCAGCTTGAAAAAAATCTTTCCTTTATGCCTTGGAATCTGGCTACAAGGCATTATATAGTTTAAAAGGAAAATGCTACCTCTGTGTTTCCTTTCCATTTCAGTTTCCAGTCCACAGTGAATTGTCCATCCAAGTTCTGGTCTGGTCTGAGTGTCTCCGTCTCAGCAGGCCACACCAAAGCCCGCGTGGAGAGACGCTGAAATTTAAAACTTCCTCCCCCCTCGGCCCCTCCCTTGCGGCCAGTCACACGTCTCACACACAGCCATTCCCAAAGTCATCCCCCCGCATCCTGCTCAGGGCGCCAAGAGCTATAGCCCACATAGCAACATGCACTGCCAGTTTTCAACTCTATTGGACTCCATGCAAGGCTGCCCCCCACTCAACAGCAACCCATAGCTGCCCGATGCGTGTTCTCTGCTGTTTTGCCCCTTGCAGGGCTCCGTTGGTTTTGCTAGTTCTCCGGCTGGCAAGCTTGAAGCAACAGGCGCAGGCTCCACTCCCTCCCCTCCCCTCCTGCTGCCTGCGACTTTCCTCAATGCTTGCATCTACACATGCACAAGCAAAGGAATACGCTCATGCATGCGCAGATGTACACAAACCAGGAAGTTTGACTCCCAGTTCGGCTGTCAAGCCGCGCCAGCACCGCACCTGTCGCCGGGACCCCGGGAGGGGGAGAAAATGTATGTCCTTTTGGTCCCAGATGGAGCCTGGGGAGGCCAGTAGGGCAGTGCCCCAGGCATCCTGTGGGAGGGGCCGCCACTGATTTGGTCAGAGGGAAAAGCTGACCCTCATTTTTAAATGTCTTGAGAATCTGTTGAATACACATTCTATATTTTACATGCTTCCTAAAATGTATAAAGAGGGAAACCCAGGAAGACCCATCATATCTGGCCATTGCACAGATGGAATTTTGGGATTCATAGAGAACATTCTCAAGCTACTCATCATGCAAAGGGCCAGCTTCATCCAAGACACTACTGACTTTCTCTGCAAGCTTTACAACATAAATAGGCTACAGCGTCCCACAAAATATCATCCTGGCAACCATGTATTTCAGCTCATTATATATCAGTATCCCCCACACCCATGGTACTGCAGCATGCCTCAAATACCTTCAGGTGTACAGGGACCACAGAGACAGACACACCAAGCACCTTGGGAAATGTATCCACTTCATCCTTACGCACAACTTCATTTTCCACAACAAACACTATTTACAAACCATGGGGACAGCCATGGGCACCAAGATGCTCCCCCAATACGCCAACCTTTTTATGGGACACATCAAAGAAGTTTTTCTAGAAAAACGTACCACTACACCTCTTGTGTACTCAAGATATATAGATGACATCTTTATTATATGGACTGAATGCCTGGACTCTCTGTTGGATTTTCATTAAAATTTCAACAAACATCACCCCTCAATTAAACTTACACTGGAAGTGGAACATTCCTACAACAAGATCAATTTCCTGGACACCACAGTCAGCATAAACAATGGAACCCTCCAAACAACAATATGCAATAAACCTACAGACCACCATACTTATCTTCACAGGTCTAGCAACCACCCTAGACACACCAAGAAATCAGCCATCCAAAGCCAAGCCTCAAGGTGCTACAGAATGGCACACTAAATTTTTTATTTATTTATTTATTTGTTTATTTATTTTAAACTTAGTATCCTGCCCATCCTGCCACAGCCAGCTCTGGGCAGCTCACAATAAAAACTTAAAACAACATCATCATTTAAAACACACATAAAAAGGAGGATAAAAATGTCCCACATCATCCCCCACCCAAACCCACTCCCTCCCTACCCACCCTACCCATTCCTCCCACCCTCCAAAGGCCAGGCAGAACAACCAAGTCTTACAACTATGTCAAAAGGAGGGGAGATCCGGGACCAAACGAGCCTCCAATGACAGGGAGTTCCACATCCAAGGAGTGGCCACCAAGAAGGCCCTCCCCACCGTGGCCCCCCGGGAAACCCAAGGGACCTCAAGGAGAGCACCCCCCGATGACCGTAGGGGCCGATCCAGGGGTGAGGTGATTCTGCAGATAGGACGGGCCAAGGCCATTTAGGGCTTTCACCTAACAAGGACACTCCATCAGAGAAGAGGACCATATAATAGAATGGAAATACCCCAAGAGAACCTGCTACAATACAAAAAGAAGGAATCATCCAACCGTTCACCTTTAGTTGTCACCTACCATCCCAAACTGGAACCCATACACAAAATCATCAGACAGCTCCAGCCCATACTGAATGAGGACCAAACCCTGACAGAGATCTTTCCTGAACCCCCTTCCACTTTCTGGCTTTCAAACAACCTCCCAATCTCTCACAGCTAATTATCCAGAGCAACCTCCCCATTACCAAGGACACCCTCACCCCTACAGGAACAAGGCCCTGCGAGAACAAGAGATGTAAAATATGTCTTCACATCTGGACTGTGAATAACATTCAGACATCCCATGGAAATCGATTCAGAATACAAGGAACCAACTGCACAAATCTAAAAATCTGGTATACCTCATTCAGTGCATTAAATGCCTCCATGGAAAATATTATTTGTTTGTTTGTTTGTTTGTTTCAGTTTTTATTCCACCTTTCCTGCACACGAATTCTGGACCCCTTGCTGCACCTGGATTGCCACCATGCAAAGGGCCAGCTTCATCCAAGACACCACTGACTTCCTCTGCAAGCTTTGCAACATAAACAGGCTACGGTCCCTTAGTTAACCCCCCCCCCCAATTCAGTCCCCCAGTTTAGTCCCCGCTGCCAAAAATCTGATGGAACAGAATAGTCTTGCATTGCCTCCAGAAGACCACCAGGCTTGAACACAGGCAGACCTCCTGGGAGAGGGAGTTCCACAGCAAAGATTCAACGGCCAAGAACATCCTCCTCATAGTTGAGACCCAGCAAAAAATGGGGTCTCCAGGAGGGCACCCCTAGATGATCCCTCAGATAGATGGGGCCTAGACCATTTGGGGCTTTAAAGATCATCACCAGCACCCTGAATTGGGCCCGGAAGACTATTGGCATTGGCAGCCAGTGCAGCAAACAGAGCACCAGTATTATATACTTGCGGTGCCCAGATCCCATAAGGAGGCAAGCCGTTGCATTCTGCACCAGCTTTAGCCTTCGAACTGTCACCAAGGGCAGCCCCATGTAGAGCACATTGCAGCAGTAGTCTAGCCTTGAGGTGATGAAAGCATGGATGACAGTGGCCAGATCTAAGTCCAAAAGAAAAGGCTGCAGCCAAACCATCATCACCTCAGTCTTGTCAGGATTCAGCCTCAATCGACTCACCATCATCCATTCCCCCACTGCAACCAAGCAACAGGTAAGCACTGAGACTGCAAGACCTGGGTCAGATGAAAAAGAGAGGTAGAGCTGGGTGTCATCAGCATACTGATGGCACCTCATTCCAAACCTCCGAATGACCTCGCCCGTTAGCTGCATATACACATTGACCAAAGGGGGGGAGGCAGAATGGAACCCTGCGGCACCCCACAAGGAAGAGCCAGAGAAGACAATGAGCAATCGCCTAACACCACCCGCTGAGACTTCCCGGCCAAAAAAGAGTGGAACCACTCAAGAGCAGTCCCGCCAGCAAGTCAACAACACCTTATGATCAACAGTAACAAAAGTCACTGAGAGACCTAATAAAATCAACAGAGTAGAATTCCCCTGGTCTAACTCCAAAAAAAGGTCATTGACCAAGGCCACAAGCACAGTCTCCGTGCCATGCCCAGGACAAAAAACAGACTGCGGAGGGTCCAGGAATCCGATAGCATCTAGATGCACCTGGAGCTGATGAGCCACCACCTGTCCAGTAAACTTCCCTAAAAAGGGAAGGTTAGAGACAGGCCAATAGCTGGCAGGGGAATCAACATCCAATTAAGGCTTTTAAAGCAGAGGCTGGACAATCGGTGCCTTAAGGCAGCCCAGCACCCTGCCCTCACGAAGGGAGGCATTGATCACCCCAGCCAGCAACGGTCCTGTGACACCCCCTACCCCTTACTCTAGGCAGGGGCCAAAAAGGAGGATGATTATGTTCAACTCTCCCTCTATGTGCAGGCCTCCACCTCCCCACACCCACTACCTACTCCCCTTTTCATGGGCTCTTCTCCCTGATGGGGGTCAGTCCTGGTAGCCGCTCAGTCTTACCTCAGGTCCAGGTGAGTAGCACAGTCCCTCTTGGGTCTCTGGTCAGGGTGAGCAGCACCCTCAGCCACCATCTATGACCTGCTCCTAGCACCCCTACTTGCTTCAGCCACCCAGGAGCTTAAAATGTCATGCCGGGCCTGCCCATCCTGGGCGTCTTTCGATGACATCACTGGCAGTGCACCAGGGGCTGGTGTCACTGCCAGTGTGGTTGGGAAAAGTCGCCCTTCTCAGGTCCTTCTTGCTGGGGTGCTGCCCCCTGGATTATTCTCTGTGTTGCTGTCCCTGCTGGGTGAGTAGCAGGGTTCTTCCTGGTGCTGCGGCTCGGGCCTCCAGGTGGTCTGATAGCGGGGCCATCCTCCCCGTCATCACAGGCCCCAATGTCTAGGGATAGGCGAACAGATCGCAGTTCAGGTTCGACCGTTCGGTTCGACTGCGTTCGGTTCGTCCGTTCGGTTCAGCAGTTTGGCTAGTTTGCCGAGTTCGAGTTCGGCTGTTCAGTTCAGTCGTCTGAACAGGCCGTTCGGTTAGGCCGTTGGGTTGTTCGGTTCAGCCGTTCAGCCATTCGGGAAATGTTGTTATGGGTGTTTTTTGTTTTTATATGGTTTTTTGGTTTTTTATTGGGTTTTATATGGTTTTCTTTTGTTTTTTATTTGGTTTTTTTGTTTTTATATGTTTTTTTTTAATCTAATATTATATATATCTATCTACACTAAATCTAACTGCTATTAACTATTCTAAATGCTATGAACTAAATGGATTATCTAATAAGTGCACAGACCTACTCCTACAAACACTAAAACTAAATCACTAACGCTATCTCTGTCACTAAGCTAACTCCTACAACTCTCTCTCTCTCTCTCTCTCTCTCTCTCTCTCTCTCTCTCTCTATCTATCTATCTATCTATCCCCCCATCCCATATCCATATCCATATCCATATATATATGGATATGGATATGGAATCACAAACAGAAGAGGAGTCTGTAGTGAAATACATACACTCAATGAGTCTGTACAGTGCATAACACAAGGTTTCAGTTTATATTTCAGTACAAAACTGAAATGAAACTTAAAGCAATCTAAAAATCCTACTCAACGCCTGCTGTTCAGGAACAGTGACTAGCTCAGAAGGTGTTGGGAAGGGGGGAGGCAGATAATTAGTTTCGTTTCTTGCAAGCCTCTCCACCCCTGGTGCCTGGAAGTCTGCTCCTCAGTGACTGACACCTCCCTGTCATGTTTGACCTTCCAGTGAACCTTTTTTTGCCACCCAAACTCACCCGAAGCAATCCGAACTGACCGAACTGTTCGGCCATTTTGCCATTCGGTGTTCGGTTTGTTCAGTATGTTCACGTTCGTGTTCGTGTTCGAGTCAGGTCATCCGAACAGGCCAAGTTCAGACCGAACTCCGAACTGCCGAACCATGTTTGACCATCCCTACCAATGTCTCTCAGCTGGCTTTCACCAGCCAGGATGGGCATGGATCTAATTGACAACTTGTGGCCCGCACATCCCCCAGCACATCCTCCACATCAGTGGGCAACAGCAATTGAAACCAATCCCCACAAAAATGACAAGGCTGGGCTTCCATAACCCCCAGTTCTGACTCTTCACCAGAAATGGTCATGCCAAGGTCATGGTGAATATGAGCGATTTTATCTGCAAAGTAGTCTCTCCCTATGTCCCCTCTCCCTATGTCTCCCCCATCTGTATCTATTAGATTGTAAGCCATAGACAGGGACTGTGTCTATCTTATTGTTCTGTAAAGCGACAGGTACACAGCTGGTGCTATACAAATGATAATAATAATAATAATAATAATAATAATAATAATAATAATAAATGTCACAGCGGGTATTGGATACCCCCAGTTAATGGCGGATGTAGGCTGGACTGACCAAACCCCTCACCACCCAAAAAAGCTCCACTGGATGCAACTTCACAGATGCTATGATGGCAGCTAAGAAAGCCTTCTTCACTGCCAGCATAGCCACAGCATACTCTTTCAAAACAATCTATGCTGTAATCGATCACATTCAGCTCAAGTCTGACGCCACTTGTACTGTAACCATCTACTCTCCTGCTTCTGCCGTCTCAGGCCCTCTGTGTACCACCGGGACCTTTGTTGGCACAGTGGTGGGAGCGGATGCTTGGGAGCCACCATGTCAATGGCCTTAACCAAGATGTTATTCCATTATTTATTTATTTATTTATTTATTTATTATTTTAACAGATTTTTACCCCGCTCTTCCCGCGACAGGCGGCCCAGAGTGGCTAACAATGATAACAAATATAAATATAATATAAAACAATTTAAAACATTTTAAAACATAAGAATCAAAACACCTCGCCCCCATCCCCATCCCCACCCACCCCCTTGCCTTTCTCCCTCACCAAATGCCTGACAGAACAGCCAGGTCTTACAATTCCTATGGAAAGCCGGGAAGTCTGGGGTCAGACAGGCCCCCACTGGGAGGGAATTCCAGTGGCGCAGTGCGACCACCGAGAACACCCTATCCTGCGTGGCCCCCGGGAAACCCGGGGGACCTCTAACATGGCACCCTCTAACATGGCACCCCCAGACCACCGCAGGGGTCGATCTAGAATCCAAGGAGTGAGGCGGTTATTGCAACAAAGTGATTTATTTATTTATTTATTTATTTATTTATTTATTGGATTTTTACCCCACCCCTCCTAAAACAGCTTGGGGCAGCTTACAATAAAAATCAAATACAAATATAAAACCAATCTATAAAATACATTAAAACACTTAAAAAGTAGCAACCATTAAAACAGGACTAGGGAACAACACAAAATAAAACAATAAAGAAGAATGAAGGGGAATAAAATCCCTCCCCCCTCCCCAAAGGCCTGGGCGAACAGCCAGGTTTTACAAGCTCACTGGAATGTTAAAAGTCTTGGGGCCAGGCGAGCTTCCTCCGGGAGGGAGTTCCAAAGGCACGACCCGGCTACTGAGAATGCCCTCTCCATTGTAGCCCCCCGCTTAACACAGGGGACCTCCAAGAAGGCACCCCCGGCAGACCAAAGGACCCACTCTGGGGCGTGGAGGGCAAGGCAGTCCCTGAAATATGAGGGGCCCAGACCATGAAGGGCCTTATAGATCAATATTAAAACCTTGAACTGGGCTCTGCACGCTACTGGCAACCAGTGCAGAGTCCGGAGCACTGGTGTTATGTGCTCCCGACGGTCCATCCCCGAAAGGAGCCGGGACACCGCATTCTTCACTAGCTGCAGCCTCGGAACCAGGAACAAGGGAAGCCCCACGTAGATTGCATTGCAGTAGTCCAGCCTCGAGGTGACGAAGGCATGGATGAGGGAGGCCAGGTCCGGGCTGGAGACATACGGGCGCAGCCTCCGCACCAGACACAGCTGGTGAAAGGCAGCCCTCGCAACTACCTCCACCTGCTGCTCCAGGCGGAGGTACGCATCCAATACCACCCCCAGACTCCGAACCTGGTGAGCTATAGGAGGGCAAACCCCCCCAATCAGGGGGGCCGACACCTCCCTCACTCTCCACACCACCATCACCTCCATCTTATCAGGGTTGAGCTTCAGTCTGCTCTGCCACATCCATTCCGCCACACCCTCCAAACACTGGGATAACACCGAGACAGCACAGTCTGGGTCCGTTGAAAAAGAGAAGTACAGCTGAGTGTCATCAGCATATTGATGACACTGCACCCCGAACCCTCTCACGACCTCCCCCAAGGGCTGCATATATACATTGAATAACAATGGAGACAGAATGGAACCCTGCGGAACACCACAGGATAAGGCACGGGGGCAAGATGTCTCAGCCCGCAACACCACCCGCTGGCTTCTCCCCGAGAGGAATGACCAGAACCATTCAAGAACAGTCCCGTCCAGATCCCCCAGGTCACACAGCCGTCTCAACCACAGCCCATGGTCCACGGTGTCAAAAGTGGCCAAGAGATCTAGCAGGATGAGAAATGTTGAACATCCTGCATCCATCTCCTGGCGGAGATCGTCGACCAAGGCCACCAACGCCATCTCGGTGCCATAGACAGGGCAGAACCCAGATTGAAATGGGTCCAGGAAACCGATGCCATCTAGATGCGCCTGGAGCTGGATCGCCACCGCCCACTCTATAAGGTTAGAGACAGGTCGGTAGCTGGCGAGTGCGTCCACATCCAGAGATGGTTTCTTCAGCAGGGGGTGCACCACATCCTCCTTGAGGCTGGGAGACAACCTCCCCTGCTGCAAGGATGCATTAACCACCCTCGACAGCACTGTCCCCAACGTCTCCCTGGAGGCTTTCACCAACCAGGACGGGCATGGATCAAGTTCACAACAGGTGGCTCTCACAGACCCCAAGACCCCATCGCATCAGCTGGTGTCACTTCCTGACACTCCCCCCACAAAGATGGGGGGCCCCACAAAGATGGACCAGACGGAGTGGCGGTAGCAAACAGTGGCAGCAGCGGCAAACCCCTCTCGGCAGCAGCAGATGGAAACAGCACCCGGTAAGTCCTTTGAGAAGGAGCTGCTGGCAGCTGGGCTTTATAGCCCCCCAGCTACTTCTGGGTGGGGGAGGGGACAAGCTGGCCCTCGCAGCCGGCTTCTTTGATCCCCCTCCTGGCACTCACAGGTCTCTTTTCCCCCCGCAGGTCTCAAGGATCCAGACGGGGCGGTGGAGTGGTGATAGCAAGCTGCAGCATTAGCAGCAAACCCCCTCCCCCTCCCGGCAGCAGCAGATGGAAACAGCACCCAGTAAGTCCTTTGAGAAGGAGCCGCTGGCATCTGGACTTTATAGCCCCCCAGCTACTTCCGGGTGGGGGAGGGGACAAGCTGGCCCTCGCGGCTGGCTTCTTTGATCCCCCTCACCCCCTCCCGGCACTCACAGGTCTCTTTTCCTCCTGCAGGTCTCAAGGATCCAGGTGGGGCGGCGGTAGCAAGTGGTGGCAGCAGCGGCAAACCCCCCTCGTTGGCGGCAGATGGAAACAGAACCCGGTAAGTCCTTGACAGAGTAGTTGTCAAGGTCTGTGGGAAACTTTATCAGAGAGCTCTGGAAATCAATTGGATCCATGAGTCTCCGGTGGCGGACCAGTCTAATACATCCAGCATCCTGGTAGAGGCATAGGTGTCCCAGAACCCACACCTCCAGGAGTTAATGGTCTAACCATGACACGGGTGTCACCTCCACAACCCCAATCATAGGACCCCCTGATTCAAGGCCAGTGCAGAAAATCAAATCCAGCGTGTGTCCCCTCTCATGTGTCAGGCCCACTACTACCCAGGATAGGCCCATGGTTGCCATGGAGGCCAAGTACTCTTGTTCTGCTCCATAAAGGTTGGCCTTGGCGTGGATATTAACGTCATCCAAAACAATAAGTCTGGGCGACAGCAACACCACTCCTGAGACCAGCTCAGCTAGAGTAGTCAGGGAGGCTCTGCTACAGTGGGGTTCTTGGTAAACCAGTAGGATCCCTAATCTATCCCTGGTCTAATCAAGTACTAGATGGACACACTTCATGCCGGACGAATTCAGCACTGGAAACTTGTGGAAGGAAGAATCCTTAAAAATCACGACTACCTCCAACCCTGAGCTCTGGACCTAATCTGATGCTTCACAGAGTACCCAGCCGGCACCAGGTCAGCCAAAACCAGCCCCGACTCATCGTCCAGCCAGGTTTCCATTATGCATGCAAGGTTGTTTACTCTCTCAGTCCTTCCCTCCAGGAACAAACACACCTTCAGCTCCTCTGCAGGAGGGCAGGCAGCCTTTGCAGGTCCTGGAGGGTTGGGGTGAATATGTAGGTGAAACCCACCAACCCTTGCACAAACGCACTAACTCACACATGGATTCTACTGTTGCCATTCATTTCCTCCCAAAGTGACCAGTCTATTGAGGATCTGTCTGTCCTGGTTTTAAAAGGAAACCTATGCAAAAGGCAAGCTTGAGAACAAAAATTAATAGCGCTACTATGGGATAAGGCTGCCCACAGAGTGGCTGCCTATGTCTGCCTGACCACACAGCAATCTCTGCAAACAGGGCTTTGAGTGGTGGGTGCTGTCACCCATTGCATGCAACCACATCATAGTCAGGGCTGGGAATTTGGTCAGGCCAGGGGAGGAAGATGGGGTACGGCTGGCATGTGCGTTCTCGGCCTGCCTCAGCCATGGCAGGAGCTGTGACAGCAGCCCAGCAGCTTCCGGGGGGTGGGGGCTGCTTGTCTGCCCAGCTCCCTATACTGTCCCCTCAGTGTGGCAGCTGTGCTTGCATGCCATGAGGTCACTCAGGAATCAGGCCCCTGCGGCTCGTGTGGCTGCACCCCTTGCTTGACCCTGAGACTGGACCTACTAGGATTTCCTGATGACCCTTGCAATTGGGTCTTATATAATTTGATCATTGCCCTGTGTTACTTATAGGACCAATCTAGATATATAAAAAAAAGTGAGAAATGCAGCAAATTCAGCAGTGGTTTCTCATACAGACTTCAGCGACAGGGTCATATGGCACTTCAGAGGCTGCCAACACCAGAGTCACTGTCCTGCTTGCCCCTTTGCGTGATTCCCAATTTAGCAATCACTTTAGCACATCATCCTGAGCCACATGAATGAGTTTAGATGGCTATATCCCTTCTGGACAATCAGCAGTGCTCCTATGTTAGCCTCAGACCAGCCAGCATTGCACTCATAGGAGGCCTCCCTTTGAGAAATTCTGTCAGTAGAAGCAGAATGAAGTTGATCTCTGGGGGAAAATAGCACCACACACAATGTGGAATGTACTTTCATTGCTTACAGAAAGTAGGTAAGACAGGCCACTTGAACAGAGACCAGTAGGCTGGGCGACAGTAACAGGAAGACTGTTTACAATCCTGTGCCAGTTAAACTGCACTCACAATACTTCCCCAGTGGAGTGAAGATTGGTGTAGTGCAGGACCACATGGCAGTTGGTCTCTCTCAAAGAAAGTCAATTCCAAATTATGTCCGTGCTTGTGTACCCGTGGGACTAATATTGTGCAAGTACATGGTGTTTTGAACGTGTTAGGAGGATCAAACTGTGGTTAACAAATCAAATTTCACTTGCATAAACAAGGCTGTAAAGGCACCTGTGCAGGTAATTATTCCCCATAGTTCAGTTTTACCATGACTAAAGCCCAAAGGCTCAGGCCCTTGTGAAAGAATTTCACTACTAACCCTGTTCTTGGTCTGACATAATTTCTTTTGCAATGTCTTATAGTTTCACCTAGAGAAGTTATTTTCTTGCTTTTGTCTTTTTACCATCTCTTCATTTTTTCTTTTGAAGAATGGCTCAATTCCAGCCAATTGATTTTGGATTTGGATTTAAAACATAGAGGAGTCTGCATGTCTGAAGACACACAGAACCAGCTTTATCAGGCTTTACTGTCTGTCATGTGAATGCACAAGAATCCCTAGAAAGACAAACAATTTGTGGCTTTCTAACTACCTGGATAAAGAAATATCTATTTCACAGCAAATTAAGTCTAGGAGAAGCAACACCTGAACCAGAGGCGTTTTCAGACAAGACACTCTCCCACCCACCAACTATACATGTTGTAGGGTTGCCCTATAGGTGCCCTGTAACATGTACAGTGGGTGGGATGTGGGTGGGTAGTGAGTGGGGAGTGTCTTGTCTGAAAACGCCCAGACTCCCAGAGTGTCTTAGAATCATATGGTTTGAGGGGACTTCAAAAATCATCTAGTCCAGCTCCTGCTTGATGCAGGAAGTATACACCTACAATCAGAGCTGGGCAGTATTGAAAATACATGTATTTGAAATTTGTATTTCACATACAATTAAAAAATTGTTTTTCCTATGTCAAATATATACAAAAAGGTTACTATTTCATATTTGAAATACTTTATTTTCTGCTGTATTTGGTATTTCTTGTATTTCATGGGAAATTTCAAAAATACATTCTAGATGAAGAAAAACCAAGCCCCTTCTTACAAGGCAGCCTTCACAATGCACATTCCTCAGCTTCAGGGACTTGTCTCTACTTTTGGGTGAGTCAGGTCCCACACACACTTTCCTTTCCATGGAGTTAATGGGAGGTTGCATTGCCTCAGTCCTGGCTTTCTGTGTATGGCCCTTTTCACACAGACACTCTAACACTGATAAAATGGGTGTTACATTTTATTATACATGTTGCAGGGCTGCAGGGCTGCTCTATGGGTGTCCTGCAAAATGTACAATAAAATGTAACACCCATTTTATCAGTGTTAGAGTGCCTGTGTGAAAAGGGCCCATGTGTGCCCACTCTAGTCTGGATTTAATTGGGGACAATGGGGGGAGGGCAGCCAGATCCAAATGTCTACATAAGGGCAGATACCCAGGGGGGGGAATCGGGAAAGAACACAGAGGGAATGCAAGAGAGTGAGAAAGAAATAGGCTCAGGTGACAGTCTCTGTTGAGAAGCTAGTTGCATTAAAACTAATTCAAGCTCAGAGTTCATGTAGACTTCCATTTATCAGGGTTCAATAAACCAAGTTACTTTCCCCACAATTGGTTTATTTTATTTGCTTTGTTCCTGTTACTTTTAAGTCCCTGTAAAACTACAAATAAAGCCAAGTGCAAACCACCTGTATACAAACCATTACAGCATTAGGAAGACATTGGGTGATTTCAGACGTTACGGGGCCCATTGGCCCCGTACCAAAATCAACCCATTCATTCCCCGCCGGGGTCACCCCATCACGCCGCAACAAACGTGCCAGGGGGATCCCGGCGGGGAATCTGGGAGGGGGCGGGGCCGAGCGGCGCAACGTGCGGCCGCACGGCCCCGCCCCCTCCACGC